>VZTU01032386.1:4669-16454 GCA_013400835.1 Zapornia atra
GAGTATGTGTTTGTCTATTTTACTTCACCCAGGAGTAGTTTGCACACATTTATATGAATGTATATGCAGTTTTTGAGAGGAAGATTCTGAAAAAAAAGAGGAAATGTCTCAAAGATAATCTATAGGTGTAGTTAGGGTCTCTAATGAAGGCTCTGAGAAAGTGCAGTGTGAGTTGAGGTGAGTCCAAAAGATCTGTGCCTACATTGACATAATGCTGAGTTTGATCTGATGTATTTTATATCTCGTGAGGACTTTTTAAATTTAAGCTTAGCTCTTTGTAAAGTAGACATATCTTGGCTATATCATAGGGAGGGCAGAATGTACTCAGCATCTCTTGTAATGCACTGTGTAGACTCATGTGGACCATTGCCAGAAAGGCTATAATCTGCTATAGAAGCTGTTGGCGTAGAAGACGCAGGGAAGTAAGCTTGGGGTAAAGCCTGAGTAAAGCAAGTGCGCAAGTATTACACTCAGACTTCTTTCCTTGAAATCCTAAGGCAGGTACTGAAAGAAGAGAAAAGGTAAAATTTTGTTGGAGTTTGTAGAGAGGTCAATGGGGTGTAATTTGGAATAATCCAGAACTGTATAAAAGTCGAACAAGGCAAAGGCAGAGCTTTGAATATAAGTCTACGAAGGCAGAGAAGGCAGGTGGATAACAGCTAGAAAAGCCTTTAGTGAGAGAATCAGTCAGGTTTTTCAGAGACAAGCAAATAAATGGAAGCACACTATAGAATCACATAAAAGAATGTGAAATGCATCCTTTTTAAGAAGGAAGACTTTGAATACCTGCTTCATGAAGGAATGTCTGATTCTTCTAAACTCTGTGCAATCTATTTAATTCACAAAGAAGCTATGGTGAAATGAGGTGCAGTTGATACCAACTCTCTGTATTCCTTCTTCTTTATAATCAAAGGGCAAAGATGTGAAGTTGTTGAAGAATTTTCCAGCTGCAGTTTCTCCATTTGCAGTATAATCACCACACAGCTGCTTTAGAGCATACTTCAGGTTGATCATATGAATTTAGTTCTGCTGATGTCTGCCTGCATGTTTTTATTTGAGAAAGCTTACGCATGTCAATCTGCAATAGTTCCTATTTTCATTTTAGGTCAGTATGCTTATGATGGCAAACAGCTATAAATGGCACCACCAGGTGCAGGAGTGAGAAACCAAGTAGATGAAGCTCTCATCAGAATATGCCCTCAAGTTATTTGTTGGGGTTATTTTTGGTTTTTTTTTTCCTTGACAGCAATGTTTCTTTTCTGCAAGATACAAACCCTATGTTTCCAAAGAAGTTGTCATAGCACTCTTGAAAAAAAGCTGTTACACTGCAGCTTTATCAACTGGGAGTCTCTTGGTCTTTTGTAGTAGAAGTCCAAAGCCTGATATGACTGGAAGGTGCTGGGGACTTGAGGTTGTGATGTGCTGTGTGTGGATGATCTTTGGACATGTTTGGGTAAATGTACCAGGTTACATGGTAACTAGCAACAGTAGTGCATATGTCCTTTTCTGGTCTTAGACAGACATGACTATAAAATGTATTTCTGACTTTAATGCTGCTTTAGGATAAGCCGTAGGTAACATACGTTCCGTAGACTCCAGAGAGCTGTCATCAGCCTCCAGATTCCAATACATCAGCTGCTTGTGGTTTTTAAAATTATGATAGCTGCTTTTCTTTGCATCCAAAAAAACCACCGTAAGGGTTTATGTTTTGTTTGGGAGTTTGGTTTTGATTGGGTGGCTTTTTTTCCTCTCCTCAAATGGAGAAAATTGTTAGATAAAATTATTTGGGAGTACTATATAAAAATTATAAAATTGTATTTATATATAATATATAAAAAGTCAATTGGCAGTAAGGCAAGCACCTTAAACCATATATGGCTTATGTGTCCAGCACAGTGTAGGTGAGGAAATAA
Source organism: Zapornia atra (assembly GCA_013400835.1). Lineage (NCBI taxonomy): Eukaryota > Metazoa > Chordata > Aves > Gruiformes > Rallidae > Zapornia > Zapornia atra. The sequence goes on from VZTU01032386.1 coordinate 6,583, forward strand.
GCATAAAAATGGTTTACACACATCATAGGTATGCTGCAAAATATTTCCTATAGGCATATAGTGGAAGCTATTTAGAGCGAGCATTTCAGGATGTACAGAGGGTTCTGGGAAATAGCAGTCTCCCACATGAGGTGTCATGGCTTGTTTTGCTTAAATCTTTTGTACATTATATTTTGACCATGGAAGTCACCTGCTACAAGCCAGTTTATCCCAGAGATCGGTGAGCTTGCATGGCAGTACCTGGGTGGACTGTGAATTCCAGATGATGAAATGTTCTGAGGAAGATTCTTGAAAGGTAAAAGTAATGGTGTAACGTGTGTGAAACAGCAGTGAAAACTTCAAGTCAAATTTATTATATTATATATCATTCTAATTGGTTAGAATTGAATGTCACTCTTAACTGAGGTTTCCTTCCTTTTTTTTTTTTTTTTTTAAAATATTTCTTCACAAGCATCAGCAACATTTCCCTCTGTGGGATGTGCAGTTTCTCTGATTTACATATTCTCCTATCTTAAGAGTTGTCAGTTTTCCTAGACACTTCAGCTGTATCAGTTCTGCCTTGCTGTTGCTTGGAACATTTCTCAAGTGTGTATTGGCTGTACTGTATTGTCTGGAGTCATTGTGTTTTCAGAGTTGGGCTTTTTAATTGTATCTAAAAAGATACAGAAGATACAGCTGCATATTATGTGTCAAAAGCAATAGCAGAATGTTATGTTATTTTAAAGTGACTTTTATCAGAAGATTAAAAGAGAAAGAATCTTACCATTGAAATTCAAATCTCTTTTGTCCTGTTGTGTTTCTGTCTGCATCTGTAGTAAAGACAATACTGTCAAGGTAGCTGGAACTGGATCAGAAACTGATCTGCCTTGACAATTGTACCATCTGGAATCTCTTATCTTCTCTAAGTGAAAGATGTATTTGTTGAGGTTTTTTGTTGTTGTGGGTTTTGGTTTCGGTTTGTTTATTTGTTTGTTTATTGGTTTGTTTCAAGTAAGAGATTTCATGTCACAGCTACGACCAGGTAGTACTTGACACATTGTTAAGTAGTGAATGGTGCAACTATTACTTCAGGCCAGGGTGGTTTTTCTGAATGGCAGTCTCTGAGCACAGGTGAAAAATGGTGTGCTTTGACTTGCACTTGTTGCCTGTGATCCCAAAAGACTTTTAGGACAGCAGCAGTTTGGCTTGCTTTTGCCTGGCTTTCCTGCTTGATACATGGGGTTTTTTTGCTGGGGCTGGGGAGAGCTTGGTGCAAGCTGTCAGAATTGGAAGGTCGAATACATTTCTCACTCTAAAAATGTGTGAGTCACAGTTCATCCCTGACTGTCTGGAAAGCGCTGAGTTTAAATAGGAGTGTGCACTGTTTGCAGTAATTATCGTTGCACAACAGACACGGGGGCAGCACTCTAATGCAAATGTCCTAGCTGGACTTCTTCATAATTAGTATGAAGGTGCACCATGTCTGGCAATGTGTGAATTGATCTTGGATACAGCAGTATAAATTGATCTTATATATATCTCATATATAATATAAATTTATACTTGCTTTATACAGCAAGTATAAATTGATCTTGGATACAGCAGAATAGTTTGATAGCTGTTGTTCTAGTCCAAAACCAACTAATAAGGCATCTTGCTCCCTTGTTCATAGAGGAGATGAAGGACCACTGTTGAGTAGGACGTAAATGCTCCCTCCTGAACCTGTGCAGAATTTGGCACAGAGATATGCTAGCTACCACCACCACCATATGGAAGGGGTGGGACAGGAAACGTCCTAAGCATGAGCGTGACCCAGCACCAAGTCTGCGTGAGTGGCTGCTCTTAATACAGTAGAACCCTTGTGGAAAAAATTACATATTAGAATGTGTCCTAACCAAAGGGGGGTAGCCAGGAAGCTGTGAGGCATTTCTATGCATTTTACCAGTAATTGCCTTGCTTTCACATGTTTGGGTTTGGTTAAAGAAGCCTGTGGGACACGTGATGCAGTAAAGTGCGTTTAGAGTTTAACCTTACATGATTCCCTTCTCCCTACCATTCCACTGGGACATAGACATATTAAACCAACATGCATGTAGAGTGGCATTATACTGTTCATATCCTGTTCTCATCACACTGCACGTTTTGTTTTGAACACACATTTTGAAGAATTCTTTAAAATGAAATTAAAACAAATAGTGGGATTTGAGGTAGCTTTTGCAGATTATGCTCATTAGGTGGCACTGCAGTAGCTAAGAGACATGATAACCTTTAAATCATTTTCATCATATTTGACTTATCTAACCACTGCAGATGTATTTTGAATGGCAGTCACTATCATAGGTCTGACCATCTTCTTCACAATCCAATCTTATTTCATGTTTGTGCTTCTATCTGTAAGCTGCTACACTAGGTAGTTCCAGGGAGCTATCTCGTTCAGGATGCTAAAAGTGACTATTACTGAATTCTTATTTTAGTGCTAACAAAATGAAAAAGAGAAACAACTATGGATGAAGGGTTTAGTGCAAGTAGTACATCTGGAACACAAATAAAAATAAAACCTGTTTATGGTAAATTGTGTTGGTAGTAAAAAGATGCCATGAACTACTTAAAGAAATAAATGCATCCTTCAATTCAATGTTATTTGAGTGTTCCAACCTACCAAAGAAACAGTTATCATAATATGTAAATTATTGTTGTATAACAACAGATTGGGGCCAAATTTATATTCTTCTGTAGACTTCTGTCTGTTCAGTAAGAGTTAGCGTACTGTAGACATAAAGCAGTGCTTGATAGTGATGTTGGTTGCAGCATGCTCCAGTCTATCACTCTGTAGTTTCCTGTGGTGTTACTCCTACTGTTTTTTCTACATTATTCTACATTGTTTTCCTTAATCCATTGCATCCATACATCTGTGTACTGTTTCTACTTACGTATTTTGTAGTTACCTATATAGCTACAGAGCTGGCACCACCAAAAAGTAACATTGGGCTTCCTTCACGACTCAAATGTTGCCTGATTGCTTACTGTAGCTATTTTTCTGAAATGTCCATGGAAAAAGTTGAACTCTGAGCAAAGCACAGTGCATGTAATTCTGTCTTGCTTTTACATTTTGGAGAGGTGTACAGAAGTTGAAAGTGTTCCTACAGACAAGAAGTACTGAAAAGTTGATGAAGGGCATTGTCTGTATAGAGGGCATAAAGTAACTCATAACTGAGTAAAACAATTAAGTAGTTTCATGACCTGGGTGTTGTTTGACTGAGCAACATTTTGACAATTTAAACTTATATCTCTTTTTCCATAAAAATAGACATTTTTTACAAGTACTTGGAGGCCTTATAAAAGCTGTGATTTAAAGAGAACACTATTTCCTGAAGTATTTTTTTCTGTCAACTTTTCTAATTTGTTCTCTCTATGATGTAGCATGGTTTGAAATAGATTATTATGCAGATTTGAAGATGACAGCATCAAAGAAAAACCAATATTTGTAAACATGTTAGTGCTTGTTCACAGTATTTTGAGAAATTGTGCTGATATTGTGTAATTGATCAGACTAGAGAGAAGTATTTTCTTCTAAGCTACTGAATTCTGTTGTGATGGATGTGGCAAGCAAGGTTGTCCTTCTGCATCGACCTTTCTAAAGCTGAACATGTCAGACTCTCATCACAGATGGCATTGCTTAGAGGTTCTTCATCAGATCCCTTGTCACTGAGATTGTGTTTGAATTTTGGGACAGTGAAATATAGGCTGATAAAAAACTTGTGCATTATGTGGACATTATCTGAAAATGTAGCTCTCAAAAATCATCTAACATACTATTATATATCAGAAAATTGGTAATATTTTTGCCATCAAAATGATGTGAAATAAAAACATTGGCCATAGTTTATGTAAATTCAAAAAATATTTAAAAAGTGGGATTTTTCAATTCTTAATCACAGTGGCAATTAGGAGTTGTCACCAGATCTAATTCTCTGCTGATCTTAAGTATTTCACAAGAGTAAACATCCGGTGAGACCACTTAACCCTGATTTCAATAATATCACATTTAGATAATGAACAGCATTACTTTGATACATTAAATTACAGACTTTTTCTAAGTATTTACAGATTCTGTTGTATAGATGGAAGTTACTGAAAAGAAAGCCAAGCCATTGTTACTGGGATCAGTTGCAGTGAAATGATGGTGTTTAAGGTGTCCTAGAGATCTATGGACCTTGTCACTGATAATAGGCTGTGAAAAATGCCTGGTAAGAACAGTGCTTGTGGAGACTCCCTGCCTAAATTTAAAGCATCTACATAGCTGACAGTTTTGGGGGTTTTTTTGGTAGCAAAAACCTACAGAGTATGTGTCATAATAAAACCCTAAAACTGAAATGCAAGTATGCTTAATCAAATGAAAGGCTTTTAAACAATAGAACAGGGGAAAAGTACCTGTGAAAGACAGTAAGCAAAGTCAAATGATAATCTTTATGGTATCTGGAAATTATGAGACAGTTAATGTAATAGTCATGGAAGTAAAATGTAAACACACTTAACTCATTTCCATCTGGCTTGCAAAGCCAGTGAATAAGGTATTTTAGTTTAATCAGGCAAGTATTTGTAGAGTCCATACGCAATTCCAGTTGGAAAATCCATGCTTTTTGGTTTTGTTGTTTTATTAACATAAAAAAGAGAAACTAGATGTGCTTTTAATGGTTCACTATGTTTTATGTACCTTAGATATATTGTACTATTTATGTGTATGGGCTTTTGTATCATTTTCATTCATTCTTTTTATTCCTAAATTGAGATTTATTTATTTTTAAAAGTAGTTCATATTCAAAATCACTGTAATGTTCACCCATGTGCAACTATCTCTAAAGATATGCATTTTATATATTTTTTATATATTTTTATAATTCTTCAGGGTAGTAGTGAATAATTTACAGAACGACAATAAGGACTTATTTGGGAAAAAAAAAACCCAACTAACAAAACCTTCATCATATAACCATCTGGGACAGTTAGAAATATATAATTCAGAAGTACTCACGATATGTACCCTGTGTACGGTTCCACCTGACTTACTGAGCTATCTTCCTGAAGGGGCCTTGATTTAATTTTCCAGGCTTTTGGTTTTAACAGAAGAATTTCCGGATTATAATTTGATCACAGGGAGTATGTGTTCAAGTCCACTATTAGGTTTCTCTGTCTACCTCTGAGATGCTGCTCTGGATTTAAACAGCTTAAGCTACAACTTGAAGAATTCTGAGGATTTATTGTAATTACTCATGTTATTCTTCTCTTTGTGACATTTATGAGCCTGCCACTTTGCAAAAACCTAGATGCATTTAAAATTTTACATACAAGGCACGGAAGATAGTTAAAATATTTTCTGGCTTGGATCACAAGGGTGAATGCCTCCCTTGGTTGCCTGCTCTTCTATATAGGCTCCAATCTTGTTTTTATTGTCATGTTCTTTTTCCTGATATTTTTAAGTCTATGCTTTTTAAGCAGTTCAAATTCACATTCAGTCAGGTATATGCTGTCATGTTCAATCACATGTGAATAAGCCAGATCCAGGTAAACAGGAAAATGTAATGTGACAAAATTGACTGTTAGAAGGGCTCAGACTGGGGAGAGAATTCAAAAAATCTTGTTCCAATCTGCATTCTTTTCATGGAGAAGGGAGAACAGGGTATTTATCAGCACAGGACATGTGCCTTCAGCTTCCACTCAGGAATATAGACAAGAGAAGTTTGTGTTATCTACTGTCTCCAGCTTTCATAAAGCTAAATAAGCTCTTTGAGCATGTGGTTCACTGTGGTCTTTGAAAAGTACTGCCAGATAGCTGGTGCTAAGGGGCCATCAAATTTTCCATTACAGCTGTGGAAATAATGCATTTTACTCATATTCTTCGCTGTTCTATGTCACCGTCCCTTGCAGTGTTAGACTAGGGGCAGCTTGAAGCTTTCCACTCTGTACAAATGCAGCTGGATTAGGAGGAATGCTACCTAACGTAGTGGGAAGGCCTCCACTGAGGGGAGTAGAAGTAGGAGTGTGGAACCAGGAGGACGGGACCAAAGACTGCATACTGTTCTTTCTATGAAAGAAGTTTTCATGCATCTAAAGATCTTTTGGAATAGGAAAAATCTGAATTCAAAGCAACACAAGGCATCTGGGATACTGCTTATGCTATCTCAGGAAAATGTGTTTACCTCCAAAAATAAAACAGAGTTGTAATATACATACTACACTAAGACCAGATAGGGAACTATATTCCACAATTAGTAGTTTTAACAAACCATGAGATACATAAATTTCCAATAACAGCATTTCAACCATGAAAATATCTGATAGAAGAAATGAATAAAAAATGACATGAAACTGTTCACATTTGGTTGAATTCACTAAAATTGGAAATTATTTTAAAGTTTTGAGGCAAAATTTCTATATACACCAGCATAAATTTAATATTAGTTTTGTTGTGTTGTTCTGTTTTGGTTTTTTTTTCAAAGAATATATGCAAAAGTGTTGGAAAAGCAACCTGAATGCCTATAATCCTATGATCCATTTTTAGTAACAGGTCTCTTTGTATGATCTTCAAAAGTAACTTCCAAAGATAATTTTAGCTGGTATTTCACTGTCAAGAGCAGAATTTTACTGGGAGAGAACTGAAGGTCATTGAAATTCATGAAGTAAAAGATTAACAAATAGTAAAGCATTTATGAAATGTGCATTTAATGGATTTATTTTTATATATTTATTTATTTCTAATAATTTTAGTTACTCATAGAAATAACCTACTGTGCTAATTGTTGCTGTGTATCTGTCTTGTAATACTAATAATAGAAATATATTAATTTGTTTAGGAATATCAGAAATTTGTAGTTATTTTTAAGAAATTAGTGTATGATTGAAAGTATAGTGTGGAGACACAACTGTAAAGCTAGTAACACAAGAGTCACAGGTACAGATTTGTGGAGTTCCAGTACTTAAAGTATGGGATTTTTATTTTAAAAAGAGATGATAAATTGTGAGCTAGCTAACAGTTAAATTCACCTTATCATGTTGGCTCTAACACCTGAATATAGAAATAAATTATAACATATTATGTGCTTTTGTTTATGTGGTTCCTGTTTTGCAAAAGATTTAAATTGTCCTGAAACCGTCCTTAGCAGGTATTTTTATGTTTACAAATCATTTGGTCAAACATCAAGGTGAAAGCAGTTCTATCAGTTTCAGGAATAGTAAAATGGCAGTCTAGGAGTTTGTTCTGATGAATCAGGAGGAAACGTTTGTGTCCAAAAGGGTTTCCTCCTCTCCTCTCAAGCTCCTTTCAGGGGCTTCATGGGACATTTCTTTGCCTTAATTCTTCTATAAAAAAGATTCCCATTATTTCCCTATCTGATCTGCTATTAAAAAAAACCAAAAAAGCAAGACAAAACAAAAAACCTGCAACCAAACCAAACAAAAAAAGCCAAAACAACAAAACCCAACAAACTTTAAAATTGTGAAAGATTCAGAGAAAGTAATTTTTAAGGCAATTTAAACTGTGATAGATTTTTATGTGTACATGTCCATGCTGTTCTGAATTAACCTCTTTGTAACAAAACTTTTGAGGGATTTTAAAAAAATCGTATGTCAGAATACTGGTTTTGGTTAAGTTTGAAGGGATGTATATGTGTTTTCCACCTGTCTAGACCTTATGTGTACAAATGAAGCCATTTATATAAACAGACATTGAGCCAATATGTCATCCCAGACCTCAGTGGCAGACTTTTGATCAATTTCTCTCTGATCCTTTTTCCTACAAAGCAGTTCAGTGCTCACTAAACCTACATGAATCTTCCAGTTCCTTCCAACCCTGGACTGGTCTGTATTAATCCCTCTGCAGACCTATGTCCTGTTATTTGTCAGTCCCCACTCATTTTTTTTCATTAAGGCTTCTGCACAGTTCCCTGGAGGCATCAAATGCCAGACCTCCCAAACTGTTATGATTCACATCCCTTACATATACAGCTTTCACTTACAGTAGGAATTACCTTTTTGCTGTCACAACCACATGCATTTTGTGGGGCTGAGATAAAGTGAACAGGCACAAAAGAAAGACTAATGATTTCTAGATCACAATATGCAAAAATGCAAGTCTAATAGCTACTGCGAAGGTGACTGCACATGTATCACATCACATCTTCTTCATAAAGAATTATTATCTCTAAGAAGATCATTACCTCTAGGAGGAAAATAATGTGAAACCTGTTCTCATAGAAGACTGTTGATCATCCTGCTTTCATAATAAAGGTCATAGGACTTCCCTGAACTAATGCTGCTTTGAAATAAAGCACATCCATTGTGGAAAAGACAATCCATCCTGATTTTCAGCTTGCCAGTGAAAAGAATATTTCTTAAAACTTTGAAACTTACTCCATTAGCTACTTCCCCTTGAAAGACTTTTTCCCACAGATTTTGTTGAAAAGTCAGTTTATGATGAGTTTTTGGATTTATTTTGAGAGAGAGGTTATTTGCTGAGTGCTATAGTACAGTTCTCAGAATGTGTGGATTGGAATGAATGGTTGTCAATTTATTGAGGGTGGCAGGTGAAATTCAGTGCTGATAAGGTAATGCATACTAGAGGGGATAATTTGAATTTCTGACACACGTTGCAGATTTCTAAATTAATTGTAGTCACTGGAGGAAGAGACTTGGGCAACGTTTTGGACAGCTCAGGAAAAACAGCTGTTCAGGGTGATGCGAAATGAAAATTAGGACATTTAAAACACAATTCTAAAATTCGGAAATATTTTAATCTCATTAAGCTAACATTACTTTTTTCTTACATGGTGTTTGTTAGGTTCTGACAGTTTCTGACAGGAAGTGATTCATCAAGAAAAGAGAGCATTCTAGAAAAAGGTGAGGAGAAATTTGAGAAAGGGAGTGTCTTTTTGTAAGGGACTGTATTCATATTTTCTCCTTTGGGGAGTATAAATAGGATCAGCCTTAAGAATAAGAAACTCTAAAATGTGTTCTCTTATTTATCTTTTCAAAAATTAATGCAGATGACCTGAAGTAGACAGCAAAGTTTGAAAAGAAAATGGCTTCCTAAAAAAAAACTTTACCTAATGGAGTGAAAAATAATTTACCCTGATAGTGAGATTATTCCATAATTTGCCAATGGGAAGTTTTTACTAAGGCTGGATGTGAAGTACCATTGAGACAATCCATTGTGTTATTTACCATGTTTAGTCCCATATTTAGTTTCCAATCACTTATCGTGATTATCAGTTTGTACGATAGGGGTAATGATCCTGGCATAAGTACATACATTCAGTTAAGAGCTTTTGACACTCTCAGATCCTTCAGCTTTACTTTGCTTTCAGGTAATCGGCAAAATTTACCCAATGCTGAAGCAAGACTGCTTTACTGCTCTAGAAAGGAGGAAGGGAAGGCAAGGGGAAGTAGAGATCAGTTCAATTTGATAAATCTAAAAATTCCACTTGTTAAAACCTTTTATTTCGTTAGACATAACATCACTTTTTGACAGAATGGCTATCCTGACATATCTCACATCTTATCCATAAATCTGAATGAGGAGACAACCTTTTTCTACGTGGCAACTTTGGGTTCTTAAGAGTTTTAATGATGAACTTTATGGAAAGGGCACATGACATTCTTCAATGACTATGGGTAACAACAACTAATGGAAAGTTGGTTGTAGTTAAGGTAATACTTTATGGTCTTCAAATCGACTTCTGTTAGGTGCTTGGTAACTTTGAAGTTCTGTCCTTCAACAGTGGAAAGATAAAAGAACTTTCTTCCAAGATTCTGTCGTTCTCTCACTGCTTCTTAGATGTTCTGCTATAAAGGGAAAGAAAAGTTGCTGCCACTCTCAGCTTCCATTTACATCACTATGC
>VZTU01032388.1:3518-15520 GCA_013400835.1 Zapornia atra
TCACCATAATCCAGCTCCAGGCTGTCAAAGCATTCTCTAACATACAGGGCTCCCTCACCTCTTCTACCCAGCCTGTCACACCTGTGTAGTTTATAACTAGCTATAGCAGCACTCCAGTCATGTGAATTATCCCACCACGTTTCTGTGATGGCAATCACATCATAGCCTCCTTTAGCTGCAAGGACTTCTAATTCCTTGTTTGTTGCCCATGTTGCGTGCATTGGTGTAGATGCGCTTCAGCTGGTCTGTTGATCTTGTTACACTCCTAAGGGAAGCCTTGCTTCCCAAGTGACAGCTGGTTACGTTACCTAGCCCATCAGTAATAATTACATACTCTGAATTAAAGTACTATCGCCCTGGTTAACTAGGGTGGCTGACTAGAGGTCATTTCCAGCACACCACCCCTCAGTAACTGGACCACCACTTCCGGGCTCGTTTCCATCTGTCTCCCTTCTCCTTCTCACTTAGTTTAAAGCTCTATTAATGAGCCCTGCCAGCTTCTTTGAGAGTATGTCTATGCCCCTTGGGGGGTAAGTACCCCCCATTCCTAGAAAGCAAGGCTGGTGATGCTTGGGCCAGTCCATTGTCGAAGAATCCAAAGTTCGGCTTCACACACCATGACCAAAATGTCACATAATACTTTGAAACACTCAAAAAGGTGCCAATAAATGTCCATGTAGACCTTTACTGTACTATTTTGTACATAAATGTTTCCTAAAATGTAAAGAAAAATTAGCAAAATGCAGCATGTATTCACCAAAGCTGTTCTTAAAATTCTTATCAACTATTTAGTATACTCAAAATTTTCAGCATCTACAGAGGAAAAAATGATTGTATAGGGCAGGTTGCTGTCTCAGTTGCTTTCCTTCTGCGAATCAACCAACAGAAGTAAAAGAAACAGTTTCCACTCAGTCTGCTTTAGTTTAATTAGTCAACACTCAATCCAAGGTAGTTTTTTCCTAGTCACACCTGACTTTCATAATTATTTTGAGTGTATGTATCTTAAGACAACGAATGTGATTGACACAATACCTTATTTTACAGAAAATTACAATGTATGTACAACATTTCACATTAAACTTATAATAGAGAAGGATGTTGTAAGTAGGATCAGCTTTGGACTTACCAAAATGTTGCTGATTGTGTGAATATATGAGCAATAGTCCATCTAAATCTTATGAATGGATAATGGTGTATGTAATATTACTTAAATGAACAACTACCTGTGTTTTCAACTATCAGTTTTGCATATGTTAATGTTCTTTTGCATAGACTATTACTTGTGTATGTGCAGTTACATGAGCACTCCACTGCCTCTTACTACCTCTTACTGCATGTCAAAAACCTTGGAAATCTAAGAGATTAATTACTCAAGCAGAGATGATGTAACCTAGAAAAGCCTTTTTCCAGCACCATTTTCTCTCAGAAGATTACATGTAACCATGCACAGTGAGACTTACAATAAGTCACACAGGAAGAGGGAAAGAAACACTGAATGTAATAGTATTTGGAAACAGTCTGGTGCTTCATTAATAGACTCCTTCAGTCAGAATGTATTAAACCTACTGCAGATAAAGATGCCCCAATTCTTTGCAATATAGGTTGTTTGGTACAGAAATTTAAAATAGCTGTCCCCTTAACCTGAACACCTGGAAGAAACCCCCACAAAAGCATAAAATATATGTCAGTGCTTCATATTATTTAGGGTTAAGTGAGACATACCAGGAAGAGTCTTATGCTTTTACACGGAAATTTTAATGACTTTAAATGATCACCAATGTTTTTTCCAAGACTTTCCCTTTTTTCAGTAACAACTGTGGCAGTAGACTCTAGTATCAGTTCAGAGGGTTTATTGCAACTCACAAAACAAGCATTTGAAGATTTAATCTAACATATGCCAGGTTGGATTTCTGTATCTAGTACTTTCACATTTTGTAATGGTGTATTTGCAGACCAAATAAATCTTCTCCATTTCTTGTGTGTACACATTTTCCTGTATTCTGTATCAAACTATGACACCTGAAATTTTCACAGCTAAAAGTGAAATCTAATTCTTTTACCTGTATGGAAGCTAACTTTTATCTATGATCGAACTCTCTAATGTCCAAGGCAAGAAATCAAAAGTAGAAACATTAGTTAAAAAATGGGATATTTTTTTTTTTTCTTCTTTTCTTCTCAGTGAATATCCCACAACAATGGAATACATCTATGGCAACAACTCATAGCTTTCCTTAGTATCAAAAGTTGAAATTTCTACTGCAGTTTCCTCAAAGCTGTGAAAAAAACTTCAACTTTAACTAACATTATGCAACCATCTTAGACTGATATTTGCAGAGCTGAACAGATAGGCTATGCAAGTAAGATTTCCATCTTAATCCACTATCTAAATAAGGCTGAAGTCCAGCTAAAGCTACCAATAAATAGCACGGTTTGAAAGAAGGAAAAAATTAATATAGGCATGACTTAATATTGTTTTTTATCTAGGCTCTACAGTCCCACAAGTTATTATAAGCAAAATGACAGGTCTTGTTCACGTGAAAATTTTAAATCTGGGTCTATTATATTTTTCTCTTTTTCTTTAATAAAAACTATTTTATCACTGATTTTCTCATCTTACAGTTACACACTGTTGTTAGCCCTGGCTGGAGGCCAGCTGCCCACAAAACCCATTCTATCAATCCCCTTCTTTACTGGACAGGAGAGAAAATATATATTGAGAGGTTTACAGGTCAAGATGAGGACAGGGAGAGATGATTCAGCATTTAAAATCACAGAATAAAATGCATCTGTTACCCAATCAAAACAGAGTAGGGTAATGAGAAATAAAACCAAACAATAAAACATCTTCCCCTCACCCCTTGCTTCTTCCCAGGCTTAATTTTACTTCCAATTTTCTCTCCCTTTCCTCCCCACAGTGGCACAGAGGGACAGGGAATGGGGATTGAGGTCAGTTCACCACGTTGTCTCTGCTGCTTCTTCCTCCTCAGGTGGCAGACTCCTCACGCTCTTCCTCTGCTCCAGTGTAGGATCCCTCTCACGGGAGACGGTCCTCCATGAACTTCTCCAACATGAGACGTTCCCACAGGTGGCAGTTCTTCACAGACAACTCCAGCATGGGACCCTCCCACAGAATACAGTCCTTCAGCACCAGACTGCCAGCTAACATACTCCAGTGTGGGTTCCTGTCCACAGGTCTTGCCAGAAGCCAGCTCCAGTATGGGCTTCCCACAGGGTCACATCCTCCTTTGAATGCTTTCACCTGCTCCAATGTGGGGTCCACCATGGGCTGCAGGTGGATATCTGTTCCATCATCAACCTCTATGGGCTGCAGGAGGATAGCCTGTCTCCCCATGGTCTTCTCCGTGGCTTGCAGGGNCTCCTTCACCTGAGGCACCTTCTCCCCACCCTTCACCAGCCTTGGTGTCTGCACAGCTTCTTAGATCTTCTCACTCCCTACTCTGGTGGCAAAAAGTGGCTGCTTGGATTTTTTTTTTTCCTCCAAATGTGATTCCCAGAGGCACTGTGACCATCACTGATAGGTTTGGCCTTGGTCATCAATGACTCTGGCCTTGAGCCAGCTGGTGTTTGCTCTGTTAGGCCTGCAGAGAGCTTCTAGCTGCTTCTTGCAGAAGCCACCCCTGCAGCTCCCCCTCTGCAGAACCCAGCCATGCAAAACTGTAACCATATTTATACTCTTGTAATTTTGGGTTTACTTTGCTATTTTGAATTGACAGGACCCAGATAGAATGATAGTATAGGGGGAAAAAGTTTCCAAGAAAAACAAAGTTAAAAATTAAAATGTATTTATGACAGACATGGTCATTAGGCATATAAATTACTGGGAATACTAGAGGAGAAACGGAAACACTGATAATTTTTCATTTACATTACCATTCTATGTTTTTGGGGTTTTTTTTAATGGGTATAAAAAACAAGCAAAGATTATAGATGAGGATGGTTTTTGGTAGCAAGTTCTTGCATGTTTATGCTGCTAATGTCTAGATACAGATTTCAGTGTCTCTTAGGTGCCCTAGGCATTCTATGCTAAATTGGGGTGTTTGATCTTGAATATTTCCTCCATGGAATAATACAGATGAACTGTGACAGACTAATACATACAAAGAAGGGTGTATTTAATAATGTATCCTCCAGACTTCCAAGGCCAGCTTGTCAAGGAATGCTTAGTCTAACACTGTGAAAACACTAATACTAATTTAACACTGATGCCTTAAACCTGAAGACTACCACTTGCATTTACTAAAGCATACATACCTATATAGTGATCTTTTTTCTTTGGTTGTCATTTCCAAACAGAATTTGGTAGAGCTGTCTCTTTAACACTTGAGCTAAAATGCACAAGAATTTCACAAGTAAAACTGTCTACCAAAGACCTATTGGAGTTTCATTCTTCATATGCCTTTCCCATTTACTGGAAAGCTATCCACATTAAGAGACTAGTCCCACTAGACTTGCTAATTAAACCTTGGCTCCAGCCAGAATGGTAAATCCCTTTATACTAAAGTGCCAATTAAAAGAACTGAAACACTAAAAATGTTATGTTGAATTTGTAAAGGATTTCATTAGTTTTGTGTCTTAGTCTGTCTAAGAAACAGTTGTCAATACTCCTCTGCTGCTCTTCAGTCAGCAGGGAATCTCTATGTTAACAGAGCAAGACTGCATCTTTATAGAGTTCAGGACTCTAGTCAATAAAAATGGAAAGGGGATAACAAAAACCTGTGAATGTCTTTCGAAAAGTGCAGACTGTTTTCAGCGTTAATTCCTGTTAATAATAATGGGGAAATACCCACTTAAATTATCTGTGCAAGGCTACTATTAAAAGACATCCTGAAAATAGGAAGTTAATAGGAAGAACTTTTTGAGGTACTGTGGAAAGTAGTACTGCCTACAATACACAAAACTAAAGCCCAACCTTTAGATATTGCTCTTTATCGACCTAGTGAGCAACGACCGACTTCTTCACCTTTCTTGTAGGTCCTAAATCATTTGGACTTTGGTTTTAAAGCCTTCAACAGTGAGCATATTAGAGATACAGCTCTGTATACGTCTATTTGAGTATGTTTCCAGGGCAGTTCAAGAAAGGAAAATAAGGAATTTTTCGGATTTAAATTGAACTAGGTGTAGTAGTTAAGGAAGGACACTCATGAACCTTTAACACTTCTTATATCTGCAGAAACAAATAGACAAAGAATATATATCTATATCCCATGGCTTTCATCCCACCTTCAAGATAGAATGATTAGATGCATGCTTTATGTAGAATTTCATGTAATGCTATCTTTTGCACTAAAAATTCTGAAGTTGGGAGCTTTTTATTTTCATAACGTACTGGTATCTACGAATTCCTGATTTTGCTTCAAGAAATTCATGCTTTGAGTGATCCATGAACTTCTCCAACATGTCTCCTTCCCACAGGCTACAGTACTTCTTTCTCTACTCCAGCACAGGATCCATTCCACAGGGTCCAGTCTTTCAGGACCAGACTGCCCCAACATGGGTTCCCTACAGGGTTACAGGTCCTGCTACCAAACTTGCTCCAGTCTGTGTTCCTCTCTCCATGGGGTCACAGGTCCTGCCAGGATCCTGCTCCAGCACTGGCTCTCCACACTTTCCCACAGCTTCCTTCAGGTGCATCCATCCACTTTGATCTAGTGTCTTCCACAGGCTGCAGGTGGATATCTGCTCCACTGTTAAGTACCATGGGCTTCAATGGAGCAACCTCACCATGGTGTTCTCCACAGGAATCTCTGTTCTGGTGCCTGAAGCACCTTCTCCCTCTCCCTCTTCACTGACTTTGGTATCTGCAGAGCTATTTGTCTCACATATTCTCTCTCCTCTCTCCTGCTGCAGTTGGTGCACAGCAACTTTTTTCCCCTTCTTAAATATGCTATGACAGAGGTGCTACCACTGTCATGATGGGCTCAGCCTTAGAGCCATCTGTCATTGGCTCTGTTGGACATGGGGGAAGTTTCTAGCAGCTTCTCACAGAAGCCACCCCTAGAGCCCCCTTCCTACCAAAACCCTGCCAAACAAACCCAATACATAATGTCTAAAAGATAAAAAGTGCACATTCAATGTAATTTGATACTGCATAAATATTTCCTAACACCTTTAAGTGAACACTCAACCTTTTCTTCCACTAATCTCCCAGTTTAGTGTCTGAAATTATTGTGTACCGTGATTGAGCAGTGGCACTTCACTTAATAATGTACAGATATTAATGTTCTGTCATTTTTATCTAAGGTGTAACAAATTTAAACTACTATCTATCTAGTGCTCTTCATGTCACTGAAGTTTGGTGACAGCTAACATATTCCAAACTTTTCAAGATTTTTCCTGTGTAAATATTCATGATACTCTAGGTCTGTGGAATTTAAGTGAGATTATTTCATTTATACCTTGGAGTATAAATGAAATATCTCTCAGACCTTTGCAACTGATCATAACACTTCACCTTCTGACAACGTCAGAAAGCTTGTTGATTACAACATGGCCCCTCATAATAGTAAATTCTTGCAAAATTGAGCCTTTAGTTTATATTTTCACTCGCTGTGTTTGAACAGTGAAGATATGCAACAGAAAATCTGGTTAGGTGACAGCAGCAACACATGTAATATGAAATGCCAGACAGACTGCGTTAATTCACTAAATGTAAGGCAAAAAGTGACAAATTTCCAAAAATAGCCACCTAACACTGCTGTGACAGGGAAACTAGCAGTCTAAACTGGTCTTGCAGCTAAACCAAATCAGCTTTGTGGGAATATATTAGCTGAAGAAAAGAAAGCCATAAAAAACAGTGTAAGGTACAACACTACAAGTATCTATTGCTAAGAAAGATCGATGCCACTAATCTAAGATTTGGCTAATAACAGTGTTACTTTTTCAGGAAGGTAGTCAGGAGGAATCCGAATTTCAGTTGAAATTAGGTGCAGCAGAAAACAGAGAACAGGACAGGTGGGGATGCAGGGGGATGTGGGCCATGACAGAATTTAAAAAACAAAACAAAACAAAACCCCAAGATGCAGTATTTAAGCTAAGGGAATGTTACCTGTCTTAAGAATGCTACAAGGATCATGCTTATTTCATATTTTCTCCCCCTAAGGGAGGGGTAGCATTCTTTCCTCTTTTCTTCTATCACATCACCTGTATGCATTGTTTAATAGCAAGGAGAAAAAGGCATGTGAATTTTTCACTCTCCTTTTTGCATATTTCTTTATGTTATTAAACAAATACTGTTATTTAGAACAAAACATATTGAACTATGGAAAAGATAATTAAAAATATATTAATTGCAAATGTATCATGACTTCTAATGGTAAAACTCAGCATGTACACATGTCAAAAGCAGGGCACAGACCTCTTGGCAGCAGTGTTATAATACTACCTCTATGTTCAGCTTGTTTGTTGGCACCTGAACAATAGGCCAAGCATACCAGAATCTATATCTCTAAATATGACATGTGTATATTTGTATATATAGCAATTTGTATCATTCTATCATTAATTTCTGATATACCTTGGTTCACAAAATAATAGCAAAACATTTGTATTCCCATGCAATAATAGCTAGGCTCCATTTAGTATGGTTTAAATATAAGCACACTGTTAGCTATGTTAAGTAGGTGTTTGGAGTCAAATATGAAAGTTAGGTATTAAGAGTATTCTCCCATGGCTTTTTTCTCACTCAGGATAGAACATTTTGTAAACATTACTAAGCCTCTTCCCTTGTGTAAGTATATTGATTGCATATGTGTAGCTCTTTATCTCTTTTGCAAATAAATCTCATGTATGAGAGAAATAGGAAATGCAAAAGACCATCTGGGCATCATTGACCCACTCTTCTCAAATCTGCCAGACAGTTGTACAGCATACAGTATATATTCCCCCAGCCTGATACATCAGAAAACATACTGAGGGGAACTCTGTATTCCTAAATATGTTGGTACAGAGTTTTCATTAGAATTCTACTTCTGAACAAGCTGTTTTTTCAAAGTATGAGTCTTTCACCATTGTATTTTCAAAACCTCATCAACGACCCTCAACAATAAAGGCATTTGGTGTTAGAAGCTTGAGAGTGGAGACAGCTAAAAATTGCATACTTAATATGCTGTCTAATCAGTCATTTGTTCTGGGAGAAAATGCAATTAAATTAGTATTAGACGACTGTATTTGAATTTATCTTAAATGCATACCAACTTCTCCATTTGCTCAAGGACCAGAGAGAGGCATAAAGATACTTTTTTCTATATTCACATTTCCCCCATTGTTTAACCAGATGCTTTACTTCCCTAGGTTAGAAGTATATTTAAATAAAATTACTGACACTAATTTTCTATTCAACACTGGATGAAATTGTGGCAATGTTAAAAAAACCTCCACAAATGGTAAATTAAAGTATATTCTGCTGGATTTTTTTCACTTAGAGGAAACTTAAAATTGTCCCTAATGCCAAAATGTTTCAAATTGTCTGAATATTCTTTTTGTTTGAATGAAAACAAAAGAAAACTCTGAAAACACACTAAATAATTTTAAAATAGTACAACTTGAGAAAAAAATATACACTGTGCATAAAATGACTATAGGAAAAAAGCACTTAATTGCATCTACACTAAGACAACCATTATTTGCTTGTCTGTGCTTATCACCATTGTTACTTTGATGTTAGAAAATATATACCAAGCAGACAAACCATAAGACTCTTAGGCAGATTTTCATTTATAATCTGTTTTAAACATTCTGCTTTTAGAAAAGAAATCAGTTCTGGCCGTAAAAGTGAGCAGAAAATTCCACTGAATTTTCAGGGAGGATGAGGCAAATGAATTGGCTTCCGCACAGTGCAATGAGACGTGGTGAGGCTCTGCTGAATACTAAATCCAGTTGGTTTTAATTCATATTGATACTTCTTTTATTCAAGTTCTGTCTGGTAGTCAGAACTGTCTTATTTGTAGAATAAGTTCACCTAAGTGCTGAAATATTGCAGCAATATCTTTGTACCAGAAGATAGAATATGCTAGGACTATGGTATTGCAGTGTGGGACTAAAAGGTTATCCTAGATTGTCAGTACTGATGCTTTAATGACTTTTTTTTTGTTTTTACCAGGAGAACTGGTTTATTGTCTACAAGAAGCAATGAATTAGGTCTTTAGATTTCCTGGAAATAGGGAATATTTACATATGATTCATTTATTAACTTTAAGAATCAGTTGTGATGAAAAAGTATAACTTAATGATCCGAAATGCCAGACGTACTTGTTCTGGGTTGCATGGTTTTCACTTCTCTGAGCTGATATGAAAAATTAAACTGATACTCCACTGAATAATTTCAGTATATATCTGTTTCCTTCTATATATTTAATCCTCTCTCCTTGATCACTGTTCAAAATATCTTGTGTAAAGGAAGATCCTGATTTGTCCTGATATTATTTTACAATGTTATGAAAGTCACAAAAAACTATAGCTATAAGTGAGAGATTGACCAGAAAAAGAGATTCAATAAGGTAAAAATGGAATCTGACATAGCTGTATTTTTTGCTGTTAGAAATTATTAATAACATCTCCCATTTTATCTAGTTTAATCTAAAGGTTTGTTAAAGGAGAGTATTTTAACTTTGCAAGCAGAAGTTACTGTCACATATGATTCTTCCTAAGAGGAATAATGTATGTGGTTTTCATGGCCAGGTTTTGGTAGCAGAGGGGCTACCAAGGGTTTGAGGGAAGCCACTCTCCAGACAACGAAGAGGGAGAGGGACGAGGTACTCCAGGCACCAGAACAGAGATTTCTCTGCAGCTCATCAAGACCATGGTGAGGCAGTGTGTCACCCTGAAGCTCATGGAGGTTTACAGTGGAGCAGATATACACCTACAGCCCATGGAGGACCCTGAACTAAAGCAGGTGGATGCACCTGAAGGAGGCTGTGAGAGAGTGTGGAGAGCCTGTGCTGTAGCAGGCTCCTAGCCAGACCTGTGGCCATGCAGAAAGAGGAGCCCAGGCTAGAGCAAGGTTCCTGGCATGACATGTGACCCATGTTGGAGCAGTCTGGTCCTGAAGGACTGGACCCTGTGGAATGGACCCCATGCTGGAGCAGGGAAAGAGGAGAAAGGAGCAGCTGAGACATGTGTGATGAACTGACTGCTATAAAGCCCTAGGAGTACAAGTGAAAATATTGCTGTCCATTTACTAGTTGGAGGAAAGGGAAAAGACAGAAATAGACATATAATGCATATCAACATCTGGCTACACGCTTGGGGCCTCCATGAGGGTTTTGATTTTCATGAAAACAGGACATTCTTTTATGACTATAGCATCTTAGTTAGGGATGGAATCCACCTGACTACAAGAGGCAAGGGAACCATTGGCAGCAGGCTGGCCATCTTCATGAGGCAGGCTTTAAACTGAAAGACTTAGGGGTCCAATATGGCAATACTCATGTCATTGTATCCAAAAGGGGAATAAGCAAGGCCAACCAGAGCAGCAACCTATATTTCTTAGCTGCCTCCCAAAATGAGGACGAGAAGCCAGCACCTCAAGGGAGTATATGGCTATCGTGGGTCCTCTTGCACTCCTCCAGGTAAACCTGCATTGCTCATTAACCAATCTGGAAGTAGAGATCTGTGTGCAGTGGCAGAGCCATGATCTCATTGCAATTACAAATACAGGGTGGAATGGCTAGAATGCTGTCATTAATGGCTATATACTTTTTAGGAAAGACTGGTAAGCAAGGTGAGGTGGAAGAGTTCCTCTGTATGTGAGAGACAACTAAAATGTATCAAGTTCTTCCTGCGGGTAGATGAAGGATGGTAAGAATTAAGGGGAAGGATAAAATGGGTGACCACCCTGATGTTTGCTTGGTTAGGGATGTGAATCTGGGGGGCACCCTTGTCCACAATGGGTATTAGATGGTGGAGTTCAGGATCCTGTGTGGAAGGAGCAAGGCAGTAAGTAGGATTACAGCCCTCACCTTCAGGAGAGCTAACCTTGCCTTCTTCAAGGACCTACTCAAAAGAACCTCATGGGTTAGAACTATAGAAGGTGGGGTGGAGGGTCTCAAGAGAGCTCATTAATATTCAAGCATCACTTCCTCCAAGATCAAAATCAGTGCATACCTATCACTAAGAAATTAAAAAAAGGAGGAAGGAGACCTGAATGGATGAGCAAGGAGGTTCTGGAAGGGAAAAAGGAAGATTACAGATTTTGGAAAAAGGGACTGATCACTTGGGAGAAATATAGGGATGTAGTCAAAGAATATAGGGATGCAGCAAGGAAGGCTAAAGCCCCCTTGGAATTAAATTTGTCAATGGATGTCAAGGACAACAAGAAGGACTTATGTAAAGAAAGTTATCAAGAATGGTCAACATGGTTTCACCAAGGGAATACCATGCCTGACCAATCTGATAGCCTTCTATGATAGCATGGGTATCTGAGGGGAAAGCAGTGATGTTGTCTACCTTGACTTCTGCAAGGCTTTTGACACCATCTCCCATAATATCCTCAAAGGCAAGGTTAAGAAGTGTGGGTCAGATGAGTCGACAATGACATGAATTTAGAACTGGCTGAATGACTAAAGTCTGAACTCAGAGGGTTAAAATAAACAGCACAGAGTTTGGTTGGAGACCTATAGCTAGTGCTGTGCCCTAGGGGTCAGTAGTAGGTCCCGTCTTATTCAACATATTCAACAGTGACCTGGATGAGGGGACAGAGTGTACAGATTATACAATACTATGAGGAGTGGCTGATAGACCAGAAGGCTGTGCTGCCATCCAGTGAGGCCTGGACAGGCTATAGAGTTGGGTAGAGGGGAACCTAGTCAAGTTCAGTAAAAGCACATGTAAGGTCCTGCACGTATGAAGGAATAACCCCATGCACCATTACAAGCTAGAGACTGACCTGCTAGGAAGCAGCTCTACAGAGGAAGACCTGGGAGTTCTGTTGGACAGCAATTTAAGCATAAGCCAGTCGTGTGACTTTGTGGCCAAGAAGACCAATG
>VZTU01032390.1:0-11529 GCA_013400835.1 Zapornia atra
TGCCGCTGCCGCCTGCGCGAACGGCTGGTGTCGGTCTACATTAAATGAGGCCGGTGTGCGTACCGGTACCAGCGGTACGCGGCCGCGGCTGCAGTCATGGTACCCTGCTCGTACCCTGTCAGCGCACTCCCCTAAAACTGTTTCAGGGATGGGTAGAGATACTGCTGGGTCTTCCTTTCACGGGGCTCCAAACAAGAGCAAAAGCTAGTCTAGGTGCCCTGTGTACTCGTACAGGACACGCTTTTGCAGGCGGAAAAAACACGACACGCACGGCCCAGCAACAGCAGCATTTAGCAGTACAAGTCCTAGGCAGATTCAGTTTTATTTTTACTGTTTTCATTCTATGCATCTTTATTATCAGCTGCCAAGTTTCCAGCACACTGGGTGGAGGGCCTGACGCCTCAGTAGTTTCAGCATTGCATAGGAGAGGATTGCTCTTTAGGAAGACAGAGGTTCAGTTATTCTTCAGTTATCCTGAGAATTATGCCAGAAAAAGGTAACCAGAAAACTACACTAACATTCCTCGTACATCAAAGATGCAAATAAAAAGGTTTGGAGTTAAAGAGCTGCATTTAAATTCCAAGCAGTCCAGGAGGTGGACAGTGTGCAAAGAAGTCACCTTAGCACCACTTCCTCATGACAACCAAAGTTCTGGCTTGTCCCCAATGTCCCAGAACAGGATGTTTTGTCCCTGGCCCTGCTCAGCTGTGTCACAGGTCTCTCATCTGCACTGTCCCACAGAAACCCAGCAACAGCACAAAGCTGGAGGGTGAAACTTGGTTTTTGAAGAGACAAACTTAACTGCTTTGAGAATCACAATCTGTGCCTATAACTACCATCAACAACCAAGTGGAACCTGGTGAAATGCAAGCACAGCTTGGAACTGGAGAAAAACTTCCATGAATAACCCTACTTTCCAAAAACTCGCATTCTTCAGTTATTCTGAGAATTATAAACATACCAGAAAAGGGTAACTAGAAAATGACTACTCTGATGTTCCTCTTACATCAAAGATGCAAATAAAAAGATTTCCATTAACAATTTTTTAAAACACAAGACAGAAAAGTGAGCATAAGTCTAATAAAGGATTTCATCTTATCCTTAAGGAGATAACACTAACAGAAAAAATGCCTGGGTTTGTTGGGGTTTTTTTTAAAGAAAGCTAATTCTGAAAAAAACCAACCCCCAAACCAATCTGTTCTATCCTCATAGCCCATAAATGTAAAGAGTGTTTTCTTGTAGGACCGAGGTTTATTAATTTATTGGATTCCTCCACAGCAATCCTAGTCCCAAGCAAACAAAGCCAGGACACAACGTGGGTGGTGTAGTACCACAAAGGCTTTAGATAGGGACTATAGCTATGGGGTATTAAAAAAAGAGCAACCCACCCCCCAAGCCAACCAAAACACGCCACTCGAATACAGTCAAAGTGATTTTTTTGACCATGACTTTGAAGCTTAACTCTTTTACTTGCTAAAAAGAGAACTTTCCAGAAAATGTTATTTGGAAGCATTATGCATTTTCTGCCTGAATCAGCCATTCTCCAGTTAAAATTCTGGAAGTGCTTTTCACTCCATCGAGGGGCGAGGAGGAGGGAAAAGGTCGATGCAATTTTCCTTAAAAGCTCAAAAAACCCCTTCACGTCAGAGGAAAAAGAACAAATCCGCACTGGGGTTTTTGTCAAAAAAGGAACCCCAAACCAGGAGAAGGTATACAGAATTCCTGATACACCTTTCTAAGTGGCCCAGGGATTCATGCGAGCGCCTCGCAACTCCAGGGCTGCCTCAGGACCCTCCCTTGTGTTGTAACGGCCACAGTCGTTTTGACAGCGTTCAGATTATTACAATGGTTTATTAGGTCAGCTCACCAGCAGTTTGATTTAAGCCCTTAGTATAACTGTAATGCAAGGGGTTCCTGTCACCCAGATTTGAAAGCAAAAAAGCATCTTACCATATCCTTTGCGTGCAAGTCTCAAACTATGTTTTCATGTGGTCACTATCTGACAAGGTGCCTGTCACAGAAACAAGGAACTTACAAAACTAATACAGAAACAAAATAAAAACTGGAATGAATTGATTTAAATGTGTGCTGGTTTTCCCAGAAGGCACAAAAGTTAACAGTTTGAATTTATTTGGCAATTAGACAGACAGCCTCCACCACTCAAGTAAAAGCTGCTCTGAACAGAAAGGCTCGCCACACTTCAACCCTTGCAGAAAACCTTCAGGTTCCTGAATCTGCTGTGAATGTCAGAGTTTCAGGTTTTGCCAATTACCTTAATAGTCCATGTCTTAACAGTATGTCCAATGCAAACTACATTTAGATTGTTTGCTCAATTCATCTGGGCCAGAAAGGAACATTAATTTCAATTACCACTTCCATTGCCTGAATTTGAATTTGCAACAGTAAATGTAAGGCTAGACGTTTCTTATCCAGTCCTCTGGGAATACTTTTACTGGAAATCACTTACTAAGGAAACAGAACGTGAGTTTATGCACATTTTTGCTTGGTTGTTTTATGTTAATATAAATGAAATGTGTATCTTGTGGAATAATAGTTACAGTACAAGTAGATTCTAATATAATTTGTTCTCTGACACAGTTCTCATTTTGTAATTTTACTGTACTCTGATTTTTTTTATATTTGCTCACAAAATATAAACATAAACCCAAGCTAAGCAGTACTGGTTATTCTTGTTTCTCTAAGATGGCAATCTTTTGGGAAAAAACAAACCCATACTGTGCAAAAAAATACCTTCACCACATACCACAAACCCCAAATAGTTAAACTACCGATGGTAATGTGGTACACAGCCATCTTCTGAATGGCAAGGCATGATGTATAATGCACAACAAATGCCTATTTAAATCTTGCCGCTTGTTTCTTTTCATGGAGAGCAAAAATAAAAGCACAGAGCAATGATAACTCCTTATCTACACAGTTGGGGATTCAACATTTTACAGGCTGCAGAGGCCAAAGCAGCAGCAGCCACCTGGTACCAGTCCTACAGCATCTGAACAGGGAGGGGAGCACACAGCCCTCTTTACTTAACACCACTGACAAACTCAGCGCCTATTTTGGTGTAAAATCTCAACTCTGAGCCAGATACTGTTGTGCTAGGTGTCAGACAGGGAGACAAATAAAGCAGCAATCCGTACTTTCAAAGGACTGCAGTTTTTAATTGAAGCACAGATGATGCCTTGGGGACCGGGATAAGCAAACAAATTCGGTTCAGATACCTGTTTTGATAGAGGTCTTATCTGTGCAATTACATGAACTGATGAAGATCACTTACATCTATTTAACATCATTCACTGATGCTGCACAGTCTAGAACAGTCCAATTTTCACCACCCTCAAAGTACCTTCAAGATCTGGCTTTGGCTTTGTAGGCCATTAAGGATCCTGTCTTTGTCTCGAGCCTACCCAAAGCCTATTTAAATAAACCAGTGCCAGAAGAGGCCCCAAAATACTTTGCACCACACCATCACTTCTGCTGCTGTCATAATCTTCCTTAACTGTGTATCCAGGTTTTGGCTGGGATAGGGTTACTTTTCTTCCTAAACTGCTGGTCTAATGCAGTGGTTTGGATTTAGGATGAGAATTATGTTGATAACACACTGATAGTTTAATTGTTGCTAAACAGTCAGTGACTTTGCAGCTTCTCACAGTGGCCTGCCAATGTACTGAGAAGCTGGGAGGGGACATGGCCAGGACAGGGGACACAAACTGGCCAAAGGGATATTCCGTGGCATATGATGTCATGCTCAGTATGTAACTGGGGGGTGACTGGGAGGCAGGGCAGTTCAGGAACTAGCTGAGCATCGGCTTTGGGTGGTGAGCAATTGTGCTGCGCATTACTTGTTTTGTATATTCTTTTTATTAGTAATAATACTCTCTTCCTTTTCTGTCCTTTCACACTGTCTTTAGCTCAGCCCACAAGTTTTACCCTTTCTCTTCCCAATTGTCTCCTGCATTGTTTAGCTGTGGGCTGGATTAAACTACCACACTGCGTCCAAACAACCTTTATAGCCCCAATCTTAACAGATCAGCTCTTCTGTATTTATAAATCTCATCTGATTTTAGGCTCCAATCTGACACTTCTTTAAATCACTGGTAACTTGCTTTGTCTTCCATCAACAAATGTTTTCAGAAGTCTTCCAGGCTTTTCCTATTATCTTCTATTATGTCCCTTTCAAGCAGAACATGCTCTCTAGATTCACATACAGAATTACTACCTCTCATTCAGTCATGAGCCCTCATCAGGCACCAAGAGCAAGTTACACTACACTAGTAGCTAGGCAGGTGACAGAGTAAGATTTCCTCATTCAGAAAAATAGAAGTGTGGACATGAAAATACCTAATAATACATATTATTAGATAATATAATATCATAGAGATGCCAAAGGAAGATGAGACCTGCTGGTAAGGGCAATAGACTTTGGCAAAGATCATACAACATGGGGTATTAGGAAACCATATATAAGGTGTCAATTTTAGCAATGAGGTTAACAAAACAACAAATGCCTCCCAAGAGCTACAGCTTACCTCTCTATCAACCCAAACACTTCTGGTGAGCTGGAGACAGAGGGACCAACTTGTCAGCATTTCATGCCCTCAGCCAAGCAGGTCCACTGAAGTGCTCTGGTCTTCTCAGATCAAAGGTGAAGGGATTATTTCAGTTTCTGTACATTAGGGTTTTAACAAAAACTCACAAGAAACCAAAATGGGATGTCCTCACCTCTCTTTCAGCTATTACCTGGAAATGGCATGTGTCCCAGAAGACAGAAGCAAATACTTTAAGCACTAAACAATTGTACGCTTCTGTGTGCGCTATGGCTCATGCTGTGCACACAGGCTTTTTAAGACACTCCTACTGCTGGAATAGTTTAAAATGACAGCCTGTCTATTCACTTCAAGGGAAAAAAACAGGGTCTTACAGATCA
Source organism: Zapornia atra (assembly GCA_013400835.1). Classification (NCBI taxonomy): domain Eukaryota; kingdom Metazoa; phylum Chordata; class Aves; order Gruiformes; family Rallidae; genus Zapornia; species Zapornia atra. Next base: position 4,943 of record VZTU01032390.1, read on the forward strand.
AGAAAACCATTTGATGCTGACTGCTACATTTGATGTAAAATGCAAAGTCCTACACTTGGGACAGAGCAATCCCACTGGCTGGATGACCAAAATGCAGCTTCAGAGAGAAGGACCCAAAGGTCCTGGTTGACAATAAGCTGAAGCGTGCACCCTCGCAGTGATGACAGCTAACAAATGCTGGGGTGCAGTGGAAGGAGCATAGCAAGCAGGTCAAGGAAACAAATTATTTTCTTCTATTCAGTACTCATGACATCACAGCTGGAGTACTGTGTCTAGTTTTGGGCACCCCAGTACAAGACACAGTAGGGCAAATCAAGCAAAAGGCCGCCAAGACACTTAGAGGGCTAGAGCACGATGTACAAGGATGGGGTGAGGAAGCTGGGTTTATTCAGCCTGGAGAAGAAGGAATATAATTGTTGCGTTCAACTACCAAATGGGGACTACAAGGGGAGATGGAGCCAGACTCTTCTCAGTAGCGTGCAGTCAAAGGACACGGGGCACATTCGGTCATACACAAGGAGGGGAAAAAAAAAAAGAAGCCATGTTCACAGCAAGGGCAGTCAAGCATTGGAAAAAGCTGTCCAGAGGTGTGGGATTTCCATCCTTATCAATGCTCAAGGTCTAGTGCAACCTATCTGACTCCAAAGTCCTGCTTTGAGCAGGGGACTGGAGTAAGGGACCTCCAGAGATGCTTTACAAACTAGATCACCCTGCATTTTCACTGTAGCACCCAGAAAATGAGCACAGAACTTTGTGTAACAGTCCTTTTAAGTGCTCCAAACAAATTAGTAACTTTTCTCAGGTTAATATTATACTAGCCTCAATGTACAGCAAGCAGGACTAACACTGGGATTAAAATCTATGGGTTGTGCAGTTTCATGCCATAATCCACCTAGTTGCTCTTCCTCAGCTGTTACACTCCAGCCCTCTTCGTTGCCTACCCCTGCCAAATCTCAGGATAACCTTCCAACTGCTCCGTGCTCCTCAGGACTTCTCCAGGCCAGGCTCAATGGCCCTTGAGCTCTCCCCATCCCACATTCACTCATTTGATTAGCAGACATGACACTGCATCACACATTTCATCCAACTCCTGTAAAGTAACAGCAATAACAACTTCCAGGCAGTATAGTTGCTTAAACTCATTTTTCATTTTTTCTTGCATTTGACAAAATACCGTATGTCAGGATTTCCCAAAGTCAGTTATTTGTGAGCTATGGGGTCAGTTCCTGGGCCTGCTTTCCAATCCAAGAGACTGAAATCTAACAAACCAGGCAAATTTGGTCTTTGTAGTTCCATGCCTAAACATCATAGGCAAGATTTTGCCAAAAACTAGATGCCTGTGCTAAGGCAGAATGTTAAGGGACACACACACTCCCAGTCCCATTTCAAAAAATCAGCATAACAAAATGCTTTTGTGTTTGGTTGTGGGGTTTTGTCCTTAAAAACTGTGCATGAGAGGATCTCATTCACAGAAGCAAAACCAACGCTTTTGATATACAGACTTTCACAGACAATCCTCACAAATCAGTGACTTTTAAAAATAGTTTCTGTATTTTATAGCTTAAAAATGTCTATCGCAAATATCTGAAAAAGATATTTTAAGCAATTACAAAGTTACTTTAGATAATACCTCAGTATAAAAAAGCCCACCCATTTCTACTATGTTTACTGCTTCCCCGAATTCAAATTCATCCTGATGGAGAATTACAAGGAAGAAAGTAAATCAGAAGACTTGATTTTCACAAATACCAATCAAAATAAAGTAAAAACAGGGAGCTGCGTGTAAGCGTAGGATCCTGTTATACTGACAGCCACAGCAAACAGCCATCACACTGATGTGTGTTAAGTATCAGAATATTTACAATCAATCTGAAGCTGTTTTCTCTTTGATAAACCTCATGAAGTAACAGATCCAAGTGCTGACAGTAATCTACACACTTGTCACACTTCCCTTGGGAAGCTTGCCATAAGTGCAAATAGAGAAATAGGTTAAGAGCAAATATGAATATTTTGCCACTGCTCAATTCTCTGAAACACATCTCAGGCTTTGAACATTTTTTTTCTTGATCTAGCACATAACCAAGAACATTCTCTAAATCACTTTTTCCTGCAGTTACAGCTTTCCACCAGGATCCATGAGGATTTCTAATCAATGACAGACCCCAGGACTAGGAAAGCCCATTTTTGCCACTACTAACACTTTATCTCAAAGTCTGCTCTGTTTTGTTTTGGTTTTTTTTACACTGATGTGACTTTCATATTGCATCAACCCAGAAGTAGAAATACTGAAGGCAAAAAAAATGCAGTATTAACATGAAAGCAAAACTGCCCTGATTGATAAATTTTAGACATTCAAAATTGTTATATTTTTGGAAAACATTATTCAGTAAGGGAAACCTTAAAGTTCCTCGATGCTTCAAGTTGGGGTTTTCCCTAGTGTCTCCTGATATGCAATGAATCTTCTCAAATTCATCTTCACATTGTCAAGAACACACAGTTGATCTGTACTATATTGTCCTCTGCCTTCTTTTCGCATCTGTAAGACCAAAAGACACATACTTTACTAATGGAGAAGTTTCTCCTATTAGATCACCTGAAGTTTATAGCTATTCTATGTGTCTTCTATCAAAACATGCTACCCATGTGAACTTCATCATGTTAACATGCGCACATGCGTAGCTAGCAATTGTGTCTGCAAGTCAATTTGCTATAAGAGATCTCCGCCTGAAACTACAGTACTGCTGGCATGCCATTTCATTCATTAATCTGAAACACACTCTTATTCTCTGTAGCTTTTTATGTGAAAGGACCTTGCACATCTAACTAACCAAACAACTGTAGCACTGCTAGGTGCGTATTTTATATGTACGGTGTTTAGCTTTAAGACTATGAAAAGTCACTCCTCAGGCTTCATCTGACTAAAGGAACAACATATTGAAGGGCATTCTCTATATAAGACAAGGACATACCTAAATTATAGGTTAGAATCTTGGCCTTGTGATTCTTGAAAATACATAATACATGACCTATTTTAATTAACCAATAACAGAACAAAAATGTCCACCTGCACTTAAAGCAAGTTAAAACCAGAAGATACCAATGTAACTTCAGAAGGGACTCCTCTCCCACCAATGTAGCTGCTCGCCTTCAGAGACACCTGCAGGATTTTTTTACATGGGTTTCAGCACAATCTGGCCATCGATAATGCTGATGGTGTAATGCAGATGTTGCAATGAGGATGCTGCGCTGTTACCATGGCAGTTCCACAAACTGCAAGGTAAGTGCATTTGCTTTTCTCCAAAGTGGAATATCAGGAATACAATTATTTTCTTTTTTGCTCACTCATCTTATAAAGCCTGCACAGTACAGTCCTGCTTAGTTATCTGTTCTAGCAGCCCAAATCTCAAAGTTTTACCCACACTGCATGTTGGGACCCTGAGCTGGCTGCATGTGATGCCTACCCTCATTTTGAACACTGGCTGAAATTCTTTCAGGGCTGGAAGCAACTTGATCTGTACCGCTGCCTTCTCTGCTTCTTCACCGTCTGCAAATACATCAAAAAGCGCATCCAAGGCTTCCCCTGCCACCACCAGAGAAGATTCCTTCATAGCAACCTCAAGAAGAAATTTTCCAATCATCTGAAATAAGACAGAAAAGTCGTTTGCCAGCAATGCTTAATAAAACTGAAATAAAGATAAGAACTGGTTTAGGCTTGCAAGGCAAAGTTTGCTTTTTCACCTTTAGTGTTTCAGCTGTATCTTGTCCTTTTGCCAGAACGCTGCCCGAAATTCCAAGGATGCTCACTACGTTCACTCTAACACTGGCATTGCTGCTGTGAATACCAGCTTCACATAAAGCCAACAGCTGCTCAGGACTCATACACTGTTTAGCAAGGGATAAAAAAACCAACCCAAAACAACCCAACAGAAAAGAAGCAACACAGACATGTTTACATTTTCATGGAAATTTTCAAATATGACATTTAGATAATTTGCTTTTATAAAACACAGGGAAATTTATAGCAGAGTCTCCTGTATTCTGAAAACTACATGAATTCTAAAAATTTAATTAGCAAGAAGATATTTAATCGCTGCCTTTCAACTTCTGAAGGTGTTTCTTCCAGAACCAGAGCTGCCATGTTAAAAGAAAAATGTTCTGAGCCCAGAGTGATTACCACAGATTTACCTAGCTCAGTAGGTATTTCCAACAGCTACATACAAATTATAGCACAGAAGCTCATTTCTCAGTTAAAAGCCAGAAAGGACCAACAGACCATCTATTATCAAATCTTGTATAGCAAACTATTATGTTTCATTCATGTGTTTAGCTCACCAATTCATGTCCAACTAAGATTCTAAAAGGACAACCAGCTTCAACTAGATGACATCAGGAAATACAGAATCCACATTTCCAAGTGCTAAATTACTAAATGCTTGCCGTTACAACCCTCTCCTAAAGACAGTACCTGTGGCTTATTGTTATTTTTGTTTTGAAACACCTTTCATCTATTTATATGTTGAGGAGGAGATATATAAAAATGTATTCCTGTAAGGTCCATGACAAAGAGAATGAGTGAATGTTATTAAATCTGTTCTTTAAATGGTGTTCACACTGGCTGAAATTTAGCAATTCATTTGAATGGGTTTGTTAAAAAAAAAACCAACTTTCCATCACAGTCTCACATGAATGTGAACCTGCCAGAGCATTCAAGTTTGAAAGCTTTTACCTGGGAGATGTTCTTTGATGCCATTGTTTGTAGGAGAGCCCTCAAAGCGCTGGTTATGGCTTCCAGGAATTCTGTGTCTGTAGGGAGTTCTGTCAAAGAATTGAACCCAGAGCCAAGAGTTAAACAGTAAAATGAAGGATACAAGCAGCAAAGAAATACAAATTTCTTAATCCCTTAATCGTTCCTCCAGGTACTACCACAAACAGGAAGAGCTACATTTTCAGAGACTGGTCTTTGTAGCTTGTAACCATAGTGATTGGTTTGAATTCAGTATTAATTGCATCTGGAGGTTAGACCACAGTCAGTCCTCATTTTCAAGCACATCCCTGGTTAAGTCACTTGTGTGACCTAACGCATGGTACAAACCACCACTGTCAGAACAAGAGCTTGAAGAAAACTGGTATCGCATCAAGGCCATAATACAGGAACTGAGAAAACCACAGAAGCTGACTGCATACTTCAATTCCCTTCTTCTGCCTTCTAAGCAGGATTTTTAGACACCCAGAACTCTGGACTCTTTCCAATTCGTATAAAGAGCATGCCTTCTGGTGGTTTAATAACCTTTCAGAAATGCACGATTTAAACGCTGCACTATTCTTGTTTAACCACAGATTCATCAATACCAGACATCATCTTCAATACATGTTCTGTATTTCTTGAAGCTTTTTATGTTTCTCTAATGTGTCCTTACTTTCTGGACCACTCCAGATGACTGAAGCTCGATTATTTCATGCGCTATCTCCTCCTTTCCCATGTAAACAACTGGATCTTTATGCCTTTTTTTCACCCTGTAAACCGCAGACTGCTTCTAACCACATGTTGGTATGTTATCAACATTATTGGGCAGTTCCCATTACACACCATTTAACTATTAAAGACCCCACTATTTTAACAAAAATGGACGTGGGCCATTAATTTATTAGCAGCCTCTGCCTTCAGCTAGCCACTTCTCCAGTTTCATCCAAGAACTTTCTGGCTCTTGTGAAGCGTAACATGTAGACCCTGAAATCTTGCAAATTCTGCTCTTCAAGCATAAGACAAGTATTTTGTGTGAACTTCCTTGCATACATCTTCATACTTGTTTTCATTTCCTGAATTTCAGTTTTTCAAGCACTACACTCTCAGTAATAATGTTCCCATAGACTGATCCCATGCTTTTAATGAAACTGAGGGAAAAAAAGTGTGTTTTGTAGGCAGATGCATTTTCAGTCATTAATGCGGTGTCATACTGTACACTGCAGCAAATAAAAGCTACATACACCACACTTGTGGCCACAAATGAAGGTGCTTGAAAGAAGGGAAAAACCCCCAAGATTCTCAAACTTGTAGGAGACAAGAACTGACAAAGCCATGCATATGCTAGACTTCAACAGATCTGTCTCAGCAAAAAATGTTTTCTGACAATTTGGAGAATTGGCAGGCTTTTCCAGCCTCTCAAAATATCACTTTTTTTGAAAAGCCGTCATCACTGACCTTAAACCAAAACCAGGTTATCAGAATAGTCTGAAAGAAGCAGCCCATCAGGGATCATCAGTTTGGAACCACTTTCCTCCCTTCCCCTCCCCCTTTTTTTTTTTTTTAAAAAATCCTCAGTTCAGCTTCTCAATCATAGTAACCAAGAGACCAGAGCATAAACGGTCCAACACTATTATTGGAATGATGCTGATCTGATGTTTAAGATCACAGGAGGTAGCCAAAAATGCTAACTGCTGCATATCCACAGTAGATTATGCAATGAGACATATACTAGCAGATCTATGGGGAAACCATCACAGTTTCTCTATGAATTAATGTGCCCTGGACAAAATACAGTGGATATGTTGTAGTGTTTGCCAGGATGTATCTGATATTCTATAATAGT
>VZTU01032392.1:0-45361 GCA_013400835.1 Zapornia atra
GACAGGTGAGCCCCCTCAGCAGTTATCATGCCAGGAGCAGAGTACCATGCCAGGAGCAGAGTACAGAGATGCAACAGGAGGTAGAAAGACTGGGTCCTGCCCACTGCAGGGTACCTCCTGAGACCTGCTGGTAGCTCCATCACCTTAAATCAATAGAAGTCACCATTGGACAGTATTTCCATGATGTTAAATAAGATACAAAAAGAGGCCATGGAGGGCAGATTATGGCCTGTGCTGGGGTCAGCTGATGCAGTAGAAAAGGCCCTTAGCAGTGATACCTCCCCCATGCAGACCTTTATTTGCAGTGCCTGCAAGTGACTCCCTCTTCTAATAGAGCAAATAAAGTCCTGGAATTTCAATAAATAATTCAGCCACGGATCTGATTTCAGGTTCAGCATTAACTTTCAGCACCTGGCTGCTGTTATTATTTGTTAGCCTGATAGTCTGCTCAGAGGCATGGAAATTTGGCTGCAATTCATCAGCATTTGCAGAATATACTACACGACCAGATTACTGTCCCTGGCCCAGAGATTTTTACAGACATTCAAACTCCAGATGTGCACAGATTTAAGTCTTACAACAAGAGCTGCATGTGTGAGGGCTGCTGGTCCTGCAGTGGGAACTGGAGCTTGCTTTGGAGAAACGACTCCTTTATTTGCACCTGATCTCTGCCAGAAACAGGAATAATTTGACTGTAATTTGCATTGCCTGTGACACTTTTTGACAGTGATCTGTCTCATTTTATTTTCTACAGCTATCCTGGGGGAATGAATTTTTTACATATCTAATCAGGTTTCAGGATATAGAATCATCAATATTTGAAATTACTATAATTGGTACTTTGTGAATAGTTAAACCAGATTAATTCCCAGATTCTTTCTCCAGAGCCAATAAACCCCCTTGTGGTTTTAACCTCTTCTTAGAAAAAACCCTAGCGAATCCAAAATATGGCTGTGCTCTCATTGAAATCCATGGAATTAATATTTGTCAGTAGTGGGAACCTTTTGTATGAATATTGACTGGTATGGAAGAAGAACTAGTTCAAGTGTATTGGAGTATAATCCATTAATATCTGTGACACCAAAGGGCCAAAACCAGAATAAGACTCTATAGGCATAAGCTGTCGAGTACATACATTTTGTACAAACTATATGACACGTGCAGAGCATGAACAGCCATCCAGTATGAATATGTTGCAGGACAAGTTTATTTGTCCTAAAAAAGGATTTGTGGATTTCTTGTTCAGAGTCGTTACCTTTTCCCATGAGATACACTGATGTATCTGAGGTAACCAACTGGCAGTGGATGCTTGAGCATCAAAACTGACTTCTACTAAAAATGTGGTGATTTTCTGAGCACTGTTGTGGCCCGACTCCCCAGGTGCTGTGACTAATGTTGTTACCAGCACTTAAAAGCATATACATGCAATTGATAGATCAGGAAAAAATACACCAACCCAAAACATATATAAGTGATGGGGCAAAATCCTACAAGTGGGATGTTTGTCGTCGACTTCCATGAGAGCAAGAACTTCACCCTGCAATGCAAACCTATGCCACTAGAGGGGATTTTACTACCACTCTATGCCTAGCATATGTCTATCCTGAAAACATATGTTCTAGCTCAGCCACAAGATGTTGGCTACAGGCTGAGTGAAATCTATGGTTTTCATTATGCAAAAGGTCAGGAAAGATTATTATAATTGTCCCTTCTGGCCATTAAACCTGTGAGTGAAATTGTGGCCCTGTCAAAGTCATGGATGAAATTCCCATTGACTTTACCAGGGCCAGACTTCATCCTGTGCAGGTCAGAGCAAAGCAAAACTCAGTGCCACCAAGTGTCTAGCACTGAGAGCAAGAACAGCTTTGTTGTCAGAGTCACTAATATATATATATATATATATGGTTGGAAAAGATTTATAAAAATTGTTTGCACCCTCTCTGCTCCGCAGCAGGCTGAAATAAATTGAGACCAGTTTTACCAACTTTTTTTTTCCCTTTTGATTTCTTCAAAGCCTCCACTAATGCAGATTGCACAATCTCCTTAGAAAGCTGCCTTTGTGTCTCATTATTCCTATAAATACACTGGATTTTTTTTTCCCCCTAAAGCTTTATTGTTGCAAATTAAGCAAAATACTTAATCCTATCCTCTGTGGGCGGGAACAACAATGGATCATCATCCTCTTTGTAGAACAGTCTTCTACATGCTTGAGGACTGTTATTTAGTGGTAGAACATTGTGTGTACATCGCATGATCTTTTTATTGTTGCTTGTAGACGTGTTTGCTGATGATTCATGTTGTTCGTGATTTACATAAAACCTCCTTCGCTTCATCCTCACAGCTTCACCAGCTATTCCCCATCCTGCATTTGTACATTAGATTTTACTCTTCTTACGTCTTATACCTTGAGGTTTACTTCTCTAAATTCCCCTTAAGTGATTTCAGACACTTTGTTCCACCCTCTTAGCGTCACTTTGGAGTCTGTTCCTCTCCTGGGAAATACTGTGCTTGCCACAATGTCTCCATGCTCGTTGCCATCAGGAAATTTTGTAGGATTCTGTCTATTACTTCTTCCATTTTGTTAACAGCAGTATTAAATATGACTCATCTTGTCGAAGATCTTTATGGTACCTCTATGTGTTACGTGTTTCTAGACTAACAGCAAACTTGATTATTTCTACTCCATAAGTATTTTTCAACCACTTATATGAGCACTTTGCAGTGGTTTCATACAGATCTTACTTCCCTACTTTTTTTATGAAAATACAGTCTGGAGTTTATGCCAGAAACTTTACAGAAGTTGAACACCTGCTGCTTCCTTACTCCCTGCTGTGCTGAGTGTCAGACAACAAAATTTGCTTGGTTAATGGCATTTGTGCCTGATAAGTCTATATTGTCTTTCCTTATCAACTTTACATGTGCTTGCGAGTTTACTGTTTAAATGTTTGTACTGGTATCTTTCTATACATTAAGCTTATTTATCTGTGATTTCTTGAGTTATTTTTGTTCCTGTGATGTCTTACTCACAATGGATTATTGATGGAATCCCCCAAAAGCAATGTTTTGAAAAGCTGTTATCTGTGATTACATCCAGTAGCTAATGTGGACACCCAGAGTCCTGTGGTACATGGCACATGATGAGAGCACCATGACTTTATGAGGTTGGAAAAGGATCAGGAGCAAGTGCAAGGAATGATTGTTACTTGTCCATAAAGACAAGAAAGAAGTGTATATATGTCCAATCCACTATGTCCAGAAGCACTCAAACTTTGGGTGTAATCTGTAGGTGAGAGCTATAGATGAGCAGTTTTGGGTTTTGAAGAATTTCAAGATTTTGTTCTAAGTTGCTCTAAGTTCAAACCCCACATTTTAAAACACTCATGTTGCTGTTGAACAGAAACTGTGGATTTTCTGCAAGGAGGGAAATTGAAACAGTCTCAGTAATTCTGAAAGGAAATTTTGGCTGGTGTGTGGGCTGCCAGGCAGCATGGAGCCCTGGGAGTCCTGGCCAGGCTGCACTTTGGGAACACGGGCTCTTACTTCACGAGGTCCCAGCACACTGCCCATCCTCTGGCTGGACTGAGGGGGGTAGCACTGACCAGGACTCCAGGCATCTTTTTTTTCAACACTCTCATATTAATTTTTTGCACAGTTGCTCAAGAAGTTCACAGTCAGGAATACTCCCAAAGCAGATTTAGAAAATTTTTACTGAGACTTTTAAAACCAGTTATTTCTTCTGTGTGGCTCATGGCTTGATTTTCCAGGCACAGAGAATTGATATTTGTGGGAAATCAGCTGCCTTCAAATTGTCTCACAGGATCTGGGAGACCTGTCTGGATGCTGACCTGTGCAATATGTCCTAGGGAGCCTGCTTTGGCAGGGGGCTTGGACCCGATGATCTCTCGAGGTCCCTTCCAACTCCTGCAATTCTGTGATTCTTTGATTCTGTGATCTCAAACTGCTAGCCACTTTGAAAAAGTCAGGCTGCATTTACCTCCCATCCTTTAGCTGGTACTTTGCTGACGTTAAAAGAATCCTGATAGAAGAAAGATGTGGTTTGTCTCTGTGATACTGCTCATGTTATTTAATGACTCTCACTCCTCTGGGGGCTTTTCCCTTATCATGATGTGAATGTCAGCTTTGGTGGGCAGAAACTCCTCACAGCAAACAATGATGGAACATTGTCTGATTAAAAAAAAAAATTTTAGTCCCATTAGGAATTTAATCCCATTCAGGAATTGCTGGTGTAGAAAGTTTCGTTATAGCTCTTACTTCCTTTGATTATTTACTGCCATCTTCTCATTAAATTGAGCACGTGTAATGATAAGTAAAGCATCTTATATATAGATGTATATATAAATGTGAATTACATAGTTTCTTGGGTGTCAAACCAGCCTGTGCTTTCCTGCTGTGGTGATGTTCATCAAGTCATGGGCCTTCAGCTCTTTACAGAAAGCAGAAGAGATGATGGAGTAGCACGAATCATTTTCACATGCTGACTCCATCTAGCTGTGACTAGTCTGTAATTCCCTAAATCCAAACTGTGCATAACTGATGGGAGTTCTCAAGCATCACGAAGTTTATTTCAGAAGAAAACGTCTTTCATGCAGAACATATGCAGTAGCCAGTGGCTCTAACAAAGCCCTTGAGGACATAGTCCCACAGGCTGGCCACTGTGCCAGGACCTCAGCTGATGTGTCAGATATATCTACCAGGGGCATGGACCATCTTGAGTCAACTGATCTTTGACTGCAAACATCCCAAACCATCATTATAAGGTCCCTAGGAAGAAGCTAACCTCTGTGACTGATCCCTTCCTGCCCATGCTGCATTCATGTGGATATAAAAGTTAGAAACACTGATTTACCAAACTGAAAGAAAATATTTTGTCATGTATTAACTACTGATGCCCACAGGGTCTCCAACCAGCAGTTCCACCTCCTCAAAATCCTGAATGTCTCAAGAGCCCAAATGCATCCCTCTCAAAACTGCAGAGGTCTGAGAAGTGCAATGGCAGCTTCTTGGAGATCCTCAACTCTACGGACATGCTGCTCAGCCTGTTTGAAGCGAGTGTATTCAGCCAGCTCCCTTCAAATTGGCCGGCAGTGCAGACCAAATTTAGCTTATATGCATCTGTAATATATAACTGTATGTACGCCAAGCTTGGACAACATTTTGGCTAGCTTTTGGGGAGCTGGCTAAAGAATTTCACCACTTCCTTTTTGTTTTGTTACTAGCCTGACAGTCTTTCTAGCAAACTCTCTGTTTTTATTTGACGTATATGAGCATGGTCTGTTTCTGTCTGTGTGTGTGTGTGTACTTAGGAATATATTCCTGCTCTATCTTGCCCTCCCTTGGAAGGCTGCTGCTCAGAGTTTCTCACAGCAAAATGAAATCTCAGGAAAAGTCCAATGAAGTTAAAATGGTGTACAGCAAATTTATTATTGTTGTGATAGGTCCCCATTAGGAAAAGTACTTAAGTATGTGCTTAAGTCCCACTGAAATCGTCAGGACTTAAGAACATGCTTAAAGTGAAGCATATACTTCCTCTGAATTGGGATGTATTTCAGCACATGCTTAAATGCTTTCCTGAACTGGAGCCACGATCAACAAGAGTGTCCTGTGATGAACAGGACTTGTGCTACAAGATTTACTTCTTACTCGAGACCTACCAGCGCTGCTCTATGAATACACGCTTCTTAGCTTGCCTCTCCGTTGGTGGCACTCCAAATAGCTTACTGGCTTTTACATTTGGATGAGAAGTTGTGAAAGAGAGGAGAAACTGGAAAAAAAAAAAAAAGAAAGAGCCTTACTAAAGCAATACCTTGGCATGCCTGATGGCGTGTTGCAGCCAATGATTTTTCCCTACAATGGAGATTTGTACTATTGTGTGTGTGGTATAATTACTGAGACAGACTTTTTTTTTAATGGCACAATAAATAGGATATTTCCTGGCCTGCTCTGCATTTCCAATAGGATTTTCACTTCCCCTTTGGGTTCTGAGAGTAAGGAGAGTAAGTGTCAAAAGGCAGGCCCTTTCCCAATTTTAAAACAGAGAGGGTGTAACCATGTGTAATGCGACTCCAGGTTTTGATTGTGGGGATGATGAAATCAAATCCCTCCTTAATTGTTACTGGGAAACACTGAGGTGAATTAGCCCTGCCTGCTTTTGCTAACTCTTTAAAATCCTTTTGAAAAAGAAACATGTTTTAGTGTCATCAAAAATATCTTCCTACTTTACCCCAGAGCCGAAGAGAACACTGGACCATTGTGCAGAGCGGCCTCAACGCAATAAAATATGGAAGAAGGAGAACAGATAAAACCAAATATATGATTTTCCTGGAAAAAAAACCACAGCATTTTTGGATAGGCAACTCTTTCCAGCACTGCCATTTTTAAGCTAGATGCTTAGTCATTATTCATGATGGTATATTTCTTTAAAGCTGCTATATTTGGGGAATAACTGGAAATAAGACTTGCTTCTTTTCCCCCCTTAAGGTTGGTTAAAATAATATACAGTTGTCTGTGTGCATTGCAGGCACTGTGGAGTTGGAGTATATTTGGAACAAGTAAGGAAGTTTATTCTAGCTATTTCATTTATAGCAAAGTAGTAGCTTGAACTCGAGAAGAGCTCCCTGCTCACGTTGTTCAGCTGTTCTGTGCTGTGTTGGAGGCTCTGGATGCTACCACTGCTTTACAAAAATATTTGGCTCAATCTCATAAAATCACTTCTCTCCCTCCTCCCAAACCCTCTTAATTTTGTTCCTTGGTTATGTATCAGTACTTCCCCCACTTCTACACACAAATATCTTTAAGGTTTAATTAATTTGCTAAAAATAGTGAAAGTATTTAAGGAGGAGTGCCTTAGAAATAGTAAAGGAGTACATCTTGTTCATTCTTGCTGTTCCTCAGATAAAGGCAAGCAGCTGTTATAACAGTAGGGTTTTCCTGATGTGATTATACCAAGTTCCAGGGCAGGACCTTGCATCAGTTGGTGTGAAATGTCTAAACAGCTGGAGATTAAGTAGAAAAGCATCTTTTTTTTTTTTTTAAGTAGCTAAACTAGTAAGAGTAAGTTTGTGTGAAGCGTTGGGAGCAGAAAGCGTTATTTCCAAGATGAGGCAAAATAATTCTCTAGAAATTAGGCCTCCACAGATTCCAGGCTTTTCTATCGCTGGGGTCCAGATTCATCCCACCTAAATTCAGACAGAAGTCAAATTCAATCAAAGTGAACAGTGGCCAGATTAATCTTTTGGATAGGTATCCTGGCCCAGCCTACACAGGAACAAGCCCTTAGGCTTCTTCGCAATTAAACCTCACTGGGACGAGCAGCAGCTGAAGAGTCTCACCCAGAAAGTCTTTGAATCTGTTTTGCTCTTTCACAGTCACTCCATGTATTTGCCTTTTCAGGTGAGGTCCTCCTCCATAGGGAAGAGGAGGGACTGCTCATCTACAGGGAAAAGGTGGCTCTGAAACCCTTCCACAGCTTTGGGAGTTACAGTGCACTTTAAAAACTCTGTTTCCCTGATCCTAGTGCCCATTAAGCCTCAAGTCTAATCCTAGTTGCAATCATTAAATCAGGAATATTTGGCACTACTCCCAGGGAGAGCACATGTAGCACCAACTTGCTCCTTTTTATAAGTGGTTGATCAGTTTTGCTGTGCTTCAGGGAAGCTAAGAAAAGCTTTCATGCTCATTTGTGAATAACAGCAGGAATAAATGGTGTTTCTTCAGCTTGTCAATTATTTGTTCTTTTCTTCCCATCCGCTGTTTGAGTCTTGATCTTGATGAAGGTATTATTTAATTCTTACATTTTTGAGCCCTTAACCTTGGACAGACACATAATAGGGTGGTATTTAGGCACTACTGGGGTGCTTTAAGCAAGCTGTTTTTCTTTGAAGCTAAGAGTGACTAAGCCTGGGAAGTTCTCTGTTCTTCCTCATCACTTCCTAGTAGTTATGAGACTTCACAAGGGATCTTGAGACAGTCTGATAAGCCTTTGAAGTTATTACCTATGAAGGTTTTGCTCTTTCTGAATGCTGTACATCGAATTACTGACTGCTGTTAGAAGCAATGAGAAAGTATTCACAAAGCTGACAGAGCCTTGCCTATAATTTCTGCAGAAAAGAGCTGAATTTAATGGATAAATTATGTTGCTGGGGAGATTTTGATTCTGTTCCCTCCTCTGTCACCAGCTTGCCTTGTGATTTGTGGTAGCGTTTTCAGTTACGCCAGTCACATGAGATCAAAACCCATGAATCAGACTCCACCCAAATCATGAGCCTGGCTTCCAGATTCAGGAGCTTTGAACAGGGATCATACCGTACTTTTTCTTTAGTTTATCTTTCATTTCTGGAATTTCCTCTGTTTATTCCCAATATGTCTCTAGCAATTAATGTTTCTCACTCTTTTGGAAGTATCAGGAAATTATTTGGGCCATTTGGGTCTGTTGGAGTCCCCGATTGTCCTCCACAATTAATTTTATTATTAAGGTCTAAGTAAATACTATTTATTCCAGACTCTACATCTTTTTGCTGAACCCATTGCCTTCTGCATCCCTTAACCTCACATGACCCATAATTTCTGTGTCCTCATTGCCATTCATCTGCTTTATTCCACCAGTAGTCCTTTCTGGTCTTGAAGATTGCCTTGCAGGATGGAGAACATGTAAAGACATGCAGATCTAACTAATGCTTAGCATTCACGTGAGAATATATAACTAGAGAGAGCAAGGAAATGGTCTCCCTGAGTCTCCTTCCTGAAAAAAGGTGAAATCATTACTTGCAGCAAAAGAAGTGGGTGATGAGGACAGGCAGGAGATTGCCTCCATGCAGGATGGAGACCTGCAGGAGGGCTGGAACTTTGCATGTTAGTGTGAGACAAAACCCCTTTGCTGCAAAGTATTTACAGGACTTGGCAAACCAAGGCTTTACACTCACTTTGGAAGGGAGTCAGGTGAAGAGTTGAATCAGACTCAATGGAGTTATAAGCCAAAGTAAATCCAGAGAAGGCAAGATGAGAGTCAACGCTTCTATCTGCACTTTTTTGCCCTTGTGTTCAATCGTTGGTCTGTTTTTCTTCAAATTTTACATTTGTGTATATTGTTTGAAGGCTCAGTTAGCCAACTCCATTATGAAGGACATGCTTCTGATTGAGATGGTGAAAAAACCAAAGGGAAATTGGGTGTCATATTGCTGCTTTCCCTTGCAACATTTGCCTCTTTTCAGGAAGGGTAGAGAAGTTAAAAGTTCTTGGCAATGTTTTAAGAAGCCCAAGCCAAAACAATAAATGTGATTTTGCAGTAATTATTGCATGCTATGTGGTGGTTCTTGGTATTCCCATAGTAACATTGTCATTGGCTTGCCATGAAACTTGCAGAACAGAGCTAAATTCTTCAGTACAATAATTTTGTAAAACGAAGCTACTCACACCTCAGTCAGATGGGAAAGTGCACCTTCTCTTGCTCATCCTCATGCCACACAACTCTTTCATGCACTTTATTTGCTGGTTCTTGCATATGCCATGTGCCAGACATATTGCAGATCCATAATTTCAGGTAGAAGTACAGACAAACTGTACCTCCATATCCAAATATATCCAGAATCTCAGTGTTTGAGAATGAATCTTGGAAAAACTCTTTACATAGCACTAACCTTTATGACAGGTTATTTCTGAGCCTTGAATCCACACTTTCTCCATATTTCAGTGGATGGGAAATCTGGAATTTGTTTTTAAACCCATAATCATCAAAAGCTTTGTTCAAGTCATGGGAAGGATTCATGGTACCTACCAGAAAACATTTCACATGCAAGGCCTGAATGTATAGCAACTGGACACATCTCAAAATGTTTCTATTTGTGCTGTGAGTTTCAGAGAGCTGCAATAATTAGACAAGATTCCTTCTTCAAGACAGAGAAATGCAACCTCACAGCTTGAATATTAAGAAGATAAATTTTATGAGAACAAACAGAGTAATATAATATTTTCACCAAAGGAAAAGGGCATGTATTTGCTTAGCTCTTTCATCAGCTGTTTTTGGACACACACTGTGTGCATAAAATAGTTATGCAACCCATGTGGGTCAACAACGGAAGGTTGGTTGCTTCACCAGGATTATAAGAATCTTTTAAACACAATGGTACCACAAATTAAAATTGAAATCTATCAAAACCATTATCGTCCTGAAAGCTTTGGCTACAAGCATAATTATTGTAGAAGGATGTTGTCCTTGGATGCAGCTTTGGCTCAGTTCAGCTAGTGTTATTTGTATCCCTCCATGGCTCAAAATCAGAATTTGCATGACCATAAATTTTTAGAGGGAAAAACAGCCTGTTTCCTTAATGCTAACGCAGGTTTTTATTGTTTTGTAGTGGTTTTTAGGCAACTCGTTAGGTACTAGTGATAGGAACAGACTGAGAGTGGTGCCTGAAATCTGCCTTGAACTTTGGAAGGATTCAGATGGAGATTTCTGTCTGGATCTTGTTCTTTGTGTCTGAGGCTGTTGCTTGTGAACAAGAATGAGTGAATGTCCGGAGAGTTTGGGTTTAAATCTAGATCTGAAAATCTTCTTTTGTGATGCTAAAACCATGAAGCAGATCTTGAATTGATACAAACTGCAGTCTGTAGACATAAAGTGAGCAGAAAACCTGTCCTGAGTGTTACAGTACATCCATGAAGTAGGCAGTCCTTTAGGGATGAAAGTAATCGATAGATTATACAGTCTGCCAGATGCTGCTTATCATCAGCGAGGAACAGAGCTTCTTTACCCAGAGCTACCTTCAGGAGAGGCACCAGTCTACTTTCTTAAGCTCCTGACACAGGTTGAATCCTGGAATAACTTTATTCTTGCATTGATGATAAAATATATTCAATAACACGCACCATTGCTTATTTTTGAAATGGTTATTTTTTATTTCAACATCCACTTTTCCATCTTGAGGGAGAAAAGTGACTATTGTGTCTAAACTCTTAATTTTTCCTCTCTTTCAGGCTGGTATAGATGGAGAAAGCATTGGGAACTGCCCATTCTCCCAGCGTCTCTTCATGATCCTGTGGCTCAAAGGAGTTGTGTTTAACGTCACCACTGTTGACCTGAAAAGGTAAGAGTTGTTCAGTTTAATTGAAAATAGTTATACGATCCAGTGTTTGCGTTATAGAAAGGCCCCACCAAGTTCAGATTTGAATCTGGCCTAGAGAGTTTGTGGTGCACACCAAAATAGTTGGGATTCAGGATTGGGTTGGGTTTTTTTCCACTTGTGGAATGTTTTTATATTAAACAGAGTGCTTGGGGTAGTTTCAAAGTCTTCTAACCACAAACTGCAGGGAAAAAAAAAGCGGTCAATTGATTTTGTAGGAACTATAAATATCTGTGCAACTACCTGACCATGATTAGTGATTTCATGACTTTTTCTCTCTCTCCAGAAAGCCAGCTGACCTACACAATCTGGCTCCTGGGACCCACCCACCTTTCTTGACTTTTAACGGAGAAGTCAAGACAGATGTTAACAAGATTGAGGAATTCTTGGAAGAGACTCTTGCACCTCCAAAGTAAGAACTTGAAATTTTTTTCAGTCAATAATCCATTTCCTAGGAATGAAAGATGTCCTAAGAGGAGTTCCTAAAAAGCACTCCCTCCTACAATCTTTACTTACAGGAGTAATATTTATTTATGAAACTTGCTGGCTTCAGTGAGATGACTTCCATGTGTGAAGGTTACTTGTATGACTAATAACTGCAGAATGTTTTCTCTGTACACATTTCAGGATGCCCTTGTATGCAGAATTAAGGAGACCAATAGTAGAAACATTTTGTAGGGGTCTGGTGTCCACAATTTGCAAAGCTAAAAATAACTTGGAATAGATGCTGAGAATTGCCACACAAAATATCTGTGCCAGAAAAAGCATTTTACAGCGAATAACTGGAGGTTTCTGAACCGTATGGTGTATTAGAAAGGTTGGAAGGGGAACTGATTACAGAGTACGAGAGGCCCTGGAGGCAGAAAAGTGCTCATTATTCTAGTCAAGAAATTACAAAAGCCCATGACTGGAAGTTATAACCAAACTAATTCAGATTAGAAACAAGGCACAGATTTTTTTTTTTTCAGTATGGATGATTAACCATTGGAACAAGCTACCAAGGAAAGCTTCAGATTCACCAGATATGCTTTTGTTAGTCAAACATTTTGGACTAAATACAAGGATAATGTGTGTGTGTGTGAGGAATCATTGGCTTGTGCTTTGGACCTTAAAATCTATGAATCAATGAAAATTGGCTCGCTTCCTTGTGAAGGGTTTTACCTCCAACCGAATCAGCAGCTATGGGCCAGCCCTGAGGCAAGAGATCAGATATTTAAATTTTCTATACTGTGGTCCAAGACAACTGAAATCAGTAGGAATCATTAGTTTCTGTTGGACTTCCGAAACAATCCTTCACACCAGATGTCTATAAAAAACAATTCAGACTGAAAACTTTATGTTCCTTCACCTGGGTAATACTAACATGCCTTGCTGTTACATCCTGGAGTCCATTTTCAGCATAGGGAATTAGACAGGACTGCCATTCCCAATAGAGAGAGATGGCTGCCAAACTCCCCTACACCTTTCTGGAAATTTATGCTTCCTTCTTCTTTAAAGCCACTGTATCTTGGGTCATGGTCACATAAAGCACTGATGCAATTACCTTTGTCATGAAGCCACCCTCGTGTAAGTCTCCAAATGCCTGCCTTGACAGACACAGATATTATTAAGAGAGACATGCCAAGCTGTTGTTTTGAGATAAATGACATAGTTAATTGCAGTTCCTTGTACAGGGTTGTTGGTTGGGTTTTTTTTCCCGTTGTATATTGTATTTGTAATCATCGCTGTGCTGCTGCTTCTCCCTTTTCAGGTACCCCAAGCTGGCTGCTAAGCACAGGGAATCAAACACTGCTGGAATCGATATCTTCTCCAAATTTTCCGCATACATCAAAAATACCAAGCAGCAGGATAATGCTGGTGAGTAAGATCGTTAGCAAATGCCTCAGGGAGTTTGTGTGCTTAGAAAGGGAATAATTTTACCATTCTCCTGTTATTTTATTGTAAACTCTGTTCAGATGATATCAGGTGCCATTGCTAATCCATTTGAGAGGGTAAGTTCAGTGGACTCAGTTCACATGTCCAAGGCTGAATTAACAGCAGCTATATTATATAAATAATATATTTTATATTATTATTATAAAACAGGTCACAGAGTGCTCAGGACCCCCTTTATCAACTGCTGTGCCATGGTGCCCGGTCCATACAGTCCAGCTCCCTCACCAGAACAGCATCCCATACTGCTTACTGGAAGTGGCTGGTAGTCCCGTGCTGTGTCTTCTTCTCTGCCCAGGCACTGCTTAGAGGAGTAGTGCATGTTTACTGGACCTAAAACTGTGCTAGTACTAAAAATTTATCAGTGAATGGCTGTGTGAGAGCAGCCCATGCCCTGACCCTTCATAACGTGCTATGTGGGGCCATCAGACTCTTGACCCACTTACTATTATGTCATGCAGTTACAGCTAATTTACTCATATAAACTGAGTTGTATCAAGACATTAAATGTAAAGTAAATAAATGAAAGGGGCTTTAAGAGAGGTAATTGCACACTGCAAGCTCCAGACTTTCCCTCACATGTTTGTGTGTCAAAAGAACCCCCAACCCCAAAGCTGGATGCCATACGTATTTACACGTACCCTGCACTGTCTTTGTAATGAAATTGCTTTTTTTCTCCACATTCCTTTCCCCTCAGAGAGGCAAGGCTTCAGCCAGTCTGAGCTCCTGTTGCTCAGTGGAAGTTAGTGGATTTACACTGCTGTATCCCCTTGAGATGATCAAGGCGATCATACCTACTTTTTATACTTACCTTATATCACCAGTTTCACAGAGAAGAGGTCTAAGGCGTGTTAAACACCATGCTTTCATATTGTATCACTCAGAAAAGACAGATGTTTTAGGTTCCAGCTCAGATTTCATCTGTGTGATTATATTTCATTGCCTGGGGCTGACCCATGAGATGAAAATGGGTAAATGATGATTTATGTCAGATAACAATCTGCTCCATAATATTTTTGTGTAGTTAACAGAAGGAAATAATTATAGTGCTTCACTTCTCAGGGATGCTAAGAAGTTATTTTTTTTTGTCTAATGCTAAAGGGATGCTCAACTAACCTCTGTAGGAAGTTGTAAACGGCAGATAAATTAAGAGTTAGACTAAATAGATGTTACAGTGAGAATAAAATATCTTGGCCATTTACAAGGGATTTTTATGGTCTGCTCCACAACTGTAAATCGTAAATTCAGCTGTGCTCCCCCTTGCATTCTGAAACAGCCATGGGATCTGTCCTCATGCATAATCCCAACACGTCGCTTCACAGTGACTCTGCAATATGCAAATCCCTGGACTCCTAAGGGCTGGCAGCTCTAGCTGGTAATAAATGGCTGTCCTAGATGTGTTTGCATCTGGCAGTAACTAGAGCTGGAATTCAAGGTTGGATATCTGCTACTGTGAGATAATGAAGCTAGCCTCACAACGTGCCCATGACCGTGCCTCCACATTTTTACTAGCCGCAATGTTCTGCCCAACAAACTCTTGGTTTAGCTACTCCTGAAAATAAAAGGAAAAATCCTTCTCAATGGCAACTGACCACACCAAGGTTATGGAGAGAAGAGATGTTAAGCTGCAGGAGAGCAAAAAGCTTTGTTCCATGCAAAAGTCCTCACTCCATTTTGTTTGCACTCTTGTGATATGCAAAACACGTTGGAATCTCTGAACATACTGATACTTGACTTTTCTCTTTGAAGTAGAGAAAAGCTTTTAGTTTGATTTTTTACAGCTGAAGTGCTGCAGTGCCAGGAGAACAAAGCAGAGATGAGCAGAGTGTAAGCAGTACTTCCATGTTCTTTCCATCACCAAAGTACCTGAGGACCTTGGAGTCCTTGTGACTGTCAATGCAAACTTATGGGAAGCAGACCTCAATTTCTGTAGAGTAATTAACTTTCAGTTTTCAAGGGTTGAGCAAGAACAACTTTTCCCTTATCCCAGGGATATTTTACCCACTTTGCTATCCAGTTAATCTGAACCTACAGCAGTTATTCTGAAGGCTGATTTAGATGGTAGATAATGAGTTAATTAAAAGGTAGTTGTGTTAGATCCCTTGAGCAGTGAAAAACCTATGTGCAAAGGGGAACGGACAGCACACCACTGTGTACATATTTCCTAATAAACCTATTGCATTTTGATCAGTATTCTTTAAAAATTGCAACTCCAATCAGAAAGGGATCTGGTGCTCTAGCCTGACCTGATGCTTACCTGATACTTTGCAGCAGGTTTTGATGTCTTTGCCTCCCTATATACCAGCAGAAGTAGTTGCATATAGTTCTGTAGTAACAGAAAGCATTTCATAAATGAAAATATAATTACTTCAGCAAATAAGCCTTTCCCAGCTCCATGTGAATCAGAAAGATCCAGAAAGATCAGAGATTGCTGCTTGTGGTTATCTTAAGCAGTTTCTGTACACCCCAGCTGTCAGATAAAGGTGTCTCAGTCATCCTCTATGTTGACTCTAAGTTCCAGCTGACTCAAGTGCTTGGGTTAATCTGGAAAGCCACACCAGTGACCAGCATATCAGATGCACATGATCAAAATACACAAATAGAGAAAAAAGACGTGTTAATAAATCCAAAATAAAACAGAGAATCCAGAGCAGTGCATAAAAAATAATTTTTATTTCTTGTGATTGGTAATAGGAGATTTGCTGAGTACCAAGTAAGCTAAAGCACCAGATACCAGGTTGTTTAAATCATGTTCTCCTGACTTGGGAGTCAGGGAGGTGAACTCATTAATGCGTGGGGTACCAGGCTGGGAATTTGTAGCATCAGCCTATCTCTATCTGGGAGAAGTGTGGGTTAGGTGTAATTATATATGATCATTCTTCTGTGCAGAGCAGTGGTTTAGCAGAGATCATGTGGTCTACGTAACATGAGCTCTCACTACAGCCTGTGGCTAATACATTGTTGTGGAAAAGTGGCATGAAGTGGTTGGGATAATTAATGAGGTTTATGCGGTATGAGGATACTGGATGTGAGAATTAATGAGTACCTAATGCACACCGAAGATAAACCCAAACTGGAGTTTACAGCCAGCATCCTGCAACAATTTCAGACTTCAAGTGATGCCATCACTTGGCTGTATCGTTGCAATATTTCATACCCTGAGAGAGGTGGTGGGAAGGCATTGACTCAGAGCCTTTCAGTAGATAAATGATTTTTTTTTCCAGGTAGTGAAAAAGTTACTGAAAAAGACTTGTAATCTTCTGGTTTATGGTGTGCTTGAATTCTTGCATGTAAATGAATAGACACAGAGATACATATGTCTGTTCCTAGGAGTGTGATACCCTCTGCTGGCAAATATGTGAATATATAAAGCAAGCAGCTTTACAATCAGGGCTGAAACATCCCCTTAACAAAACAGGTTTCCTTCTATCGAGGTAGTTTCCTCTTACAAATACAACATTGTCCAAAGAGAAGCCTTTCATAGGAACCTATCGATTTTGACAAAATTTTCATGGAAAAAATAATGTTTTTCCTGGATGAGTTAAAATTACTTTGAAGTAAAATGCTTTAACAGTGCAGAGAAAAATAGTGCTTTTTTTTCTGGATTATTTCAGTACTTCATTAGCCACACACCGTTATGTTTTATGCCTGGCACAGAAGCAGGTGATAACCTTCTTCTCTAAGTCTGTATGGCAATATGTGATTGATCATGATTCGTTTACTTACCAAAGGCATTTGGCAGCAAGGCTGCCCTGATTTAATAGTTCCCTGAATTTCTGATTCTTTTTTTCCATCTTTGTTTTCCTAACTTTTCTGTCTTATAATATAAAAACGTTGAAAGGTTTGGAACGGGCTGGCGAGGGCTGTAAGCCCAGAAGCAAACATGCTTATGCCATATCAAAGTCCCACCACTTTTAAGCTTCTTGAAAGGGGAGGAATTGATTCCAGATCCTCAGGATGTGGCAAGCTGTGTTTAAAGAAAGTGTGTGCATTTATTATTTCAAGTCAGTTCAATTACAACGGGCTTGATTCCTTCCACCCCCTGTGTCACTCGATAATTTTATAACAGGCCTCTCTAAAGGAGTCGTGTCCTCATCACGGGATCAGATCCGCACCTCCCTTTGATAGCACAACTGGGTTATTCAGTCCTCCAGCCATTGCCACCCGGCTTCACCGCTTGTACTTGCAACGACAAGCACCCATTCACACAAGAACAGGAGTCCTTGGGAGAGTTCAGTGGCAGTAGTCTTAAAAATTACTTCCTGGATGCTCTTCTTTAAGCTTTTATGGTCAGTTGGAGTGTTTTTGGTTGCTTAGTGATTGTTTAATACCTAGAAGGGGGTCTTGTCTGAGCACAGCAAAGTAAACCAGGATCTTGTGAGTTTACTTTGGTTCCTTTGGTTGATGCTGACCAAGTCACTCAAACTCTGTACGGTGACCAGGGTAGCAACAATTTACATATTCATTGGAGGAGAGTGAAATTTAATTGATTGGAATGCTCTCTACATATTTGGTATCCTGCTTATTATTTTTTTCTTGTGAGACTGTATATTGCAAACCAAGGGGACAACCTATAGTAACCACCCATTAACCGTCCCGCCTAAAATTGTAAGTTCTTTGGCTCATAGAATGAGCCCTTTGATTTCATTTATGAGTTTAAAAAGTTGTTCTTGAATTGAGTTCTTAGGGGGCACCAGCTCCAGTGTGGGTGGGCGCATTCATTAGTGGTACGGAAGGATATTTCACTGTACGGCTCTTCAGAAGGCGCTGAGCCGGGAGACCACCAACATGATTTCATGCAGAGGAATTTCCAGCCGTCTGACCAGAGGACTCCACTTGTCTGGTTTGGATTTACATCAAGAGACCAAAAATAAAAGCACATTTAAATTATTAACTTACATGTGACTAAATGCCATTCACCTCTTTCAGTAGCTACATCACACGTTGCGGTTAAGTGCGTGAGGTGGGAAACGTCTCTCTTCATGTGCTGTGTACGTATGTGTACAGCAGGCATGCACACATGCATATCAGGGCTGGAATTAAAACTGGCCTACATCAGTTATACACTGTGGAGTTATTTTTGCTGAGAAGAGAGTCAGACCTACAGTGTAGGTACGTGCAGAGGCTGGACAGCGTGCTCTGATCTTTTCTAGAAGCCATCGAGTATCTCCTTAAATAAGCAGTAAATCAGTTCCCTCCCATCCCCTACATGGAATATTTACAGCAATAACAGCTCTGTGGTGCAGACCGTTCGTGAGCTGATGCACAGGGCCGGGGTAGGAGCTTCCTGATGCTGTGGGGCAGCTCCTCTGGACTTTAATGAAGCAAGTTTAAAGAATGCACTTGTGGGGATTGATGGGGAGATTCCTGTGAGAAGGATCTTGGGTCCAACATTAATGCTTTCTGCTTTCTGCACAGATTTTCAAGGTGCCATATAAATTTGTAGGGTGTGTTTACTTATGTGTATGTGTGTGTGTGTGTGCTTATGTATGTCTGCATATCAACTTGCCATTAATTTTTTTCATTCTTGCTCTTTAGTTGCAGAATTTCCCTTTTCCATTCCAAACCCCCACACCTGTCCAAGGCCCAACATGAGGAACAATTTGTGATGATACCAACTTTTCCCTGTCATGCATCGAGACAGGACTAGAAATAGCTTTTAACCTTGCTTTAGAGAAAAAGACTTGCTCTGTGCTGGAACATACTAGAATGACAGTTCTTTAACTTTTACATTTTGAAGCACAAAAATGCTATTTCAGAACATTTTAAACAGGTTTTTATGGCTCCCTCTGAGCTGAGCACTGTTGGGCTCATGGTAGCTGAAGGGCCTGGCAGCTTTACAAAACCAGCCCTAATATAAAAAATAACCAGTCTTTAAAACATATGTAAAATAGCTTTTCTGCAACATTTGTGGCACATAAAGTACCAAATACATGTTGGTGAGTGTGATATAAAGCTTTTATTGCCATTCATTTGGGATGACCCATATAACTCACTCATGATATGTTAATAAAACTGTTCCCCACTCTGTCTCTTTATAAAAACACACATATAAAGACCACTAAACCAGTGGTGATAGCTGTGTGCTAACTTGTTAAACAGTGCTGCAAGTTGCATTTATCATCTGTGTTAAATTTTGTTATCTGCTTTCTACCCAGTAATCAAAGACTGGTTCAAAATGCTCAGAAACAGCAGTTTGAAGAATAAGTTTGCTTGAGAAATAACTTTTTGAAAGTTCTCCTCAAAATCATGCTGGCTGGAGGCCCAGAGCCATCAATATTCTGTCTGGTACCAGTGGCAGCTTTAAGGACCAATATCTTTAGACCTGTCAAAACTAAGAACTGGAATTTTATGCCATTGAAAGGAAGAAGTTTTCAGTTCCCTAAAATGATAACAAACCATTACCTTAACCTGAGAACTATGTATCTCACCAGGGAATGCTTCTGAACTTTCCCATCTTTTTGGGTTTTTCCTTCTTCTAAGACCTTGCTAATTAAGATATGAATACTTCCTGATGGAAATGTGAAAAATACTCTTTGAAAGCAATACAAGACTAAAACTCTGTGCAAGTCCAGATGTGAGCAGACTGCAAGCCTTTCAAGGCAGGGATTTAGCGTGCCTGATTAGCACACTTAGAAGCAGCCATTCTGGGAACAGTAAATATTTACAATTAATGAACTAGCAGTCATGTTTTTCTGACACATCTGTGCTGAAATAGCTTTGAAACTATAGCATAACATAGTGAGGGAGAGGAAAAATGAAAGGCTATATAAATTCAAGGCATAGAATATGCAGAACCCTAAAAAAGAGTTGACAATATGTACTGAAGTCAATGAGGTTAATGATGTGCTCAAATCAAAGCATGTTCTCAAGCTTTGCTGAATCAGGGCCTATATGCATAGGCCAGGCCTAGACTAAAACACTTGCAAGGGGAACAGTAGTTGGCAGACACTCTACTTTAAGAGGGAATTATTTCCCCTGTGTGTTTGAATATTCCTCCAAGTGCTCCTGGCTTTACTGGGATGCTTTGTTCTGTTTCCCAGCCGGGCTCCCATGCTTGCACACAGGAGCAGTAGCACAGCTGGAAGTGGATGAGAGCAATCTGGCGGCAGCAGTCCTGGGAGGAATTAAGCGCCTCGCTGCTGGAATGGGAGGCCTAAATTACATTATTATTTAGAATTGAGTTTTAACTTCATTGCTCTATGGTTTCTCACTGGTGGGTAACTCCCTTCGTTGCAATGTATTTGGTGCATCTGAAGTATGTTCCCCGCAGCAAGGACTTAGATGAAGTTACAGCCTTGCTCAGTGAAGTGTCCAAATCTCATATGAGCAAATGTCCAGATTTAAGCACCCAGCTTTTCTTATTGTCCTGAGAGGATTGTTCACAGGCTTGTATTTAGCAACAGTAGAGCAAGCTATCACATGATAGAGAGCCCAGTGACTGGCTCCTGAAAGTCAGTTTACAAAACTGCTGGTGACTTCAAAGGGAGAAGGATTGGCCCAGAATCTGTTTTTCCCAAAACAGATTTTTTGGTTTATGCATGCAAATGTTCTTCATAAAATAATAGGGAAGAGGAGAATGAAGCCTAACTGAAATTCAGTGTTGCTAATTTTCTCTATTAGATCAGATCTTAAATAGTTGACCTTTAGCATCAAAACAGTGCTGGGAATAAGGTGATTAAATGGGAACTGGAGACATAATTCTTTTTTAAATATCCTGATTCTTTTGATTGTAGAAAGAAAAGGAGATTTTCATGAAGTCTGAGACAAGAAGCAACTCTGGGTTATTTACTCTGATCTGCAACTCACATCCCAGTCAGTTTTGGCCACTGAGCAAACATGATAGTATTTCTTGTTTTGCAAGTTTAACTTGTTTTGCATCAGAGCAGAAGTAAGAGAAACTGAAGGGTCTTTGATGCACAGTGCCCCTCTAAGCAGGAGTGGTGGTGGGGAGTGGGAAGACACCCACCTGTTGGCAATAAGCTGGTCTGTATTTTGCACTGCAGAGGAAGGTGAATCCCTGATGATTCAGCCACTCAAAGCTGAAAACCAACTGGCCCTTAACCTGGAATCAGGATGACTCTGAACATGTGAGGAAGGCATCTGCTCAGAAAGACTTTCTGCACCACTCCAAGGCATTGACCCAACCGTTCCCATCTCTAGCAGAGAATGACCTCAGGGCCATGAGTAAGCTCCATAACACATGTGATTAACTGCATATTGGGAGAAAATATACCGTGATCTTTGCAGGTCTTGAAGCATGAGATTTAATTATAGCAACTGTCTTAATGTCGAGTAGCAAATTCTCCGTGACACTGAGGGTGGTACACTCATCCTACCTCGGTCCTTGTTGCAAGACCTAAAGGATGATATTTGGGGTTTTAAAATGCCGTGACCTGCCCATGTCACTCTCTCCCCCTCCAGCCTAGTTTCTCCTATTTCTGCCAGAACTGAATTAAAGCCAACCTTTTCTTAGTCTCCTTATAAACACCCCAAGAAATAAGTTCACTTCCTCTCTCTCCTTCTTGGTCCTTAAACATTACTTTGGGAATGTGGAAAGTGGATTCATCCAACTTCCAACTTCCAATGATTAGACCTTTTCACAACTGTGTTAGCTTTGTTCACAGCAAGGCTGAAGAACTCTCTCACACTTGCCAGATGTTTTGTCCATGAGTGAGCATCTGTGCATGTTAGCCTCTCGGTCTTCTCTCCAATAAGCTGAACAAATAGACTCTTCAACCCTGGCATTCTGAGGCTTGTTTCCAGTCCTTGAGCACTGTATTACTTCTCTCCCTTGACCTCTTGCTCAAATTTCCAGTGCCTTTTTAAATGGGGGTACCAGAACTGTGAAAAATGTTCTTAATACTTGTCACAACAGTACTGTTGCAACAGTACCACAGCATATGACCTCCCAACTATTACTTGAAAAAATTTCATCCATCCAGACATAATTATAACTTTTTTTTGTTCTGCTCCTTTCAGAGAGGTTAACTTGAGGCAGAATCACAACGATGCCCACGTTTTTACATGGAGTTTGAAAGAAAACAAAAATAATCTCAAGAGTAGAGAAACAATGGAAAAGAATTAAGATATGAGTCATTCTTAAATCTCATTGTCTCATGTTTTATTGTATCTGAGTAACAATTTTTGAACACAAAGAACAAAAAATGCTGGAAACATTTGAGACTGAGATTGGCTAAGTGAACTGAGGGATTTGGGAACTCAGTAAACTTTAAAACATCATCCTCAGGTGCTGCTTGCTAGGCATTGCTGCATTTCCCTCTTCCATTTCACTTCATTCCACCATTGCTGAAGTGAAATAACTTGGTTGAAATCAGTGCAGTGCAATTGGGATTATCCTGATGTAAACAAAAGCAGACTTTATTCCCCTACGTGCCTGGGATCGGAATAAATTGATGTTAAGCGCCAACAGCCTATGGAGGAACAAACTTTGCTTAAATATGAGAACACAAGGGGTCCCCACAGCACTGTCACTAAAGCCCAGTTGCACTCCCTGCCAGGAGCTAACTTTACTCTTATTTTAATACAGAATCATACAGTTAGTTCCTCTTTGTTAGTCTCAGAAACCTCTCGTTTGCTTTTTGGTAGTAAAACAAAACTTTACACTCTGAGTAAACACAAAGCATCTTAACAATCAAGATACCAGAGTGATAATCACATACTATAAATATGTGGTTTTATACTCTGCAGGGGCAGATTTCTAAATTCCTTATTTATTTATTTTTTAGGTTTCTGATGCAAATCAGCTGCTGCTTGTCTGCAGTTGGTTTAGGGACACCTGCACAAGACTATCATCACAGAGGTCAGGATTAGGCCCTCAGGGACATACTCTAGAAATGATGCTTGTCCCTTACGAGCTGCTACAGAGTTAGGATGATTTGTGAAATGCAGGTTAGGTACTGTTCTTCCCGGGGCACTTGTAGGCCAGTAGTTTTACATTCACTTGCTTCCTGCCCTCAGGGGTCACTTGTCCAAGTGAGAGAGTCCTAAGAGACTTGGAAATGAACCCTTCTTTTGGTGTCATTTTAACACCTGGAATTTCTTCTTAAAAAAACAGCATCTGAAGGTGCTCAAATTGCATTCTTGATGATAACAAGTATTACATTTATTTCTTGCCTCCATTACAAAACTGAATAAGGTACGGGAAGGGAGAAACTTGAGTTTTCAGTCCAAAACTAGAAACAAGTCAAAACAAACTTTCTAGATGCATTTAATTTTATTTTTAAAGACATTTTAGATTCACCTGTTTCACTAGGTCTAATTTGGGAGTAGGACAGATGGTATCACAACAATAGGAAGATGCCTCTTCTTTTTGTTACATTTACTGTTTATCCCCCTCTAAAATGAAATATAAGTCCATGGCTGGTGCATTACTGCTTTTACCAATGTAAAGTTTGTGGTTGAAGAGTGATATTGTCCTTCTTTTGTATATAGGAGACTGGAAGGTAGAGAATTTAAATCATTTGTATAAAGTCATGTAGAAAAAAATGAGAGGAGAACCAGGTCTCCTGAATCCAGGTAACCTCTTAACCCCTGGGTCATTGTGCTGTAACTTAGGAAAGGGTACCCGGGGAATCAAGTTCTTGCTGAGACTGAGACAGACCTTCTGTAGAGTTTTTGAGTCAGGCCTGTCAAAATATCCCAGACTTCAGGGATGAAGATCTAATCAATCTGTTGACATCACCAAGGGTTTGTAGATGAGGTGGGGAGGGAAGAGGGATAAGGGAAGGATCATCTCACTTATGTCTGTCTAAAGGTTATACATTAGTCATTTAATAATCTTGTCTTTTGATCAACAGAGAGGAACATAAATCTATTCCTAAAGGGCAGTTTGAATTGTCATAAAATATAGACCTAAAGCTGGGAGAGCTCCCTTTAGAGGTGCCTGTCTTTCGTCGCTATCTATAAAGGAGACTTGGACAACTAGGTTGAACTAACTACTGAGCACTTAGATGGATGAAGTTAGGCAAGGTGAACCTTATCCATAAGCAAATCAATAGATTTTTGATGTGACTGGGTTGCTGATGTGTCTAAGGTTGCTTTGGATATCTCACAGCTGTATTTCAGCTCCACGTTCCTGTGAGTCATGGATGAAGTGCTCCTTGGGTTTAGCACCTCTATTTCTCCCACTGGACATACACAGAACATATGTGTGAACGTATATGGAAAATATGCACCTATTTATGCCTGGTTTAGACTGTGTCTGAGAAGCAGTTTATGACCTGACCAAAGTTGTACCTGTGTTTGTGTGACTTCTCCCACTCCTGGTGTAAACTCAGAATAACGTTCAGGATTAAAAATCCCTTTTCAAGTCCCAGCTCTGACTGATCTAGAGGACGAATATGAATGCCTAAGAGAAACCTCTAACCAGGAAAGAATAGATGAGGAATAAGAGACACTGACCTATTTCTCTTCTGTGTGCACAGCTAGGTATTTGTTGATTCATTGAGTAGAAACAGACGGATCACAACTTTTCAACATGGTTGTATGGGCATTTACCTTTATTGTGGGAACATGCTCAAGTCTCTGTTCCAGTGAATATCGAATTATTTATCTAGAACTGAACATATTTAATAGGAGAAGTGACTCACCCCAGAAACTCCCTTTAGCACCAAGTTAAGCATCAAAATGCCTTGGATGCATGGGAGCATACAACCTCCATACTTCTCTGCATTTCCAGTGGCTCTGTGTGACTGCCCACTCATTTTGCCTCTCAATACAGACGCTGCTCAGAGCTGGGGATTTTACAAGGCAGAAACACACCTGGAAAGAATGTTACAGTGCTCAAATTGGCAATGTAGTTGCCCTTTGGGGCATAAGCCCTAATATTTAAGTATCTTAGAAAAAAAAAAAGGAGGTATTATCCTACATCACTTAGGTGAACCATGAAATTATATTCAAAGGGTAGGATTCGTCTCGCCTAGCTTCACCTCCCTGTTAGGTGTCTAGTCTGAGCTAGTCCTTTAGTCTTTGTAATTCATGCAGTGAGAAGGGCATGGGTGGTATGAGTCACACCGAGTTTGAATCAGGTGTCTCGGGCAGTTGGAAGGAATTACCCTTTGGAGACACTCAGTACCTCTGAGCAGAGAGGGAACCCACATAACCAGCTTAGACAAGACACCTGACTTTTAAATGGCTAAACAGGGAAAAAAATCAAGGCAGCACTCAAATCTCCAGGGTTATATTGAACTCATGGGGGGGGGGGAAGATAAACTGTTCAATATGTAATACAGTGGCACGTATATTGCAGTCACAGCTCCTCCGTGTGAGCAGGATTAATCTACACAGATTAACGTTACAATACTGCCTGAACAACATGGGCAGGGTGGAGGAAAAAGAGGGTGAAAATGTGAATCCTTGCTCTTTAATCAGACTGTCAGACTAGGAGAAAGATATCATTTTCTTACCTTTATTTGCTATTTCTTTGCTGGTTTCCCTCTCCTACCAGAAAACAGTATTGGGTCTCATATAATACCAAACTCTGTGAATCTGGAAGTGATCAGGAAAGGTGGTTTGTTTTTTTAAAGGAAAAATAAATCTCAGATTGTTTGTGTGAGACTGTGAATATTTATGTACTGTTCCCCCTTTTCCCTCGTTGCGTATTTCACCAAGTTCATTTGCGTGTGTTGCAGGATAAATCTTACTGCAGGGCAGTGGAAGAAAGCAGTAAAAAGGAAAAGCATCACTCAGTGATTCAGGGTAGCAGTAGGATTCGTTGATCATGTTTTGTACATTGATCATTGCTTGTTGAATTTACCTGGGCTTGACAATTAAGAAACTTGGAGTTCTGCTGAGGTCAGTCTCAGGTGGTTTCTGACAATGGCTACAAAAGCCATTACATCCCTGGGATTTGATGACTTTGAAACCTTGATGTCACTGTGCTTTCAGTGGTGAAACCTTGATATCACTGTGCTTTCTGTGGTATTCATTTCTGAAAAGGGCCACATATATTTTACTCCAGCTTGGAGAAAATATTTTGTGACCAAATGTTTATTTGACAAAAAAATGCCATGGGTGGTGGGAGTAACCTGAGTTATTGGCAAATGTGGGTTTAATTGAGTGAATAATGACTTGTTTTGAAAAGTAAAAGTATTTTCTCTTTAAACAAAAATTTACTCTCCTTTTTATTTGAAGATTACCAACATTTAAAAAGTGATGTAAAAATGATTGAATGTCAAGGTAAAACTTTACCCAACCAACCATCCCAAAACAACTTTCTTTTTGTTTTCATGTTTGTTCGGAAATCTTATGTTATTTTGCTTGAAGTCTGTTCTTTTAAAAATGAACTAGTTTTTCTCTCTTTTAATATAAATCACATAATTTTTATGTTCAATTTGGCCAAAGAATCAATTATTATTACTGCTTTTATCATGCCCTCTACACTTTATAGCTCTTCTTATAATAGCTATCAAATAAAAGCTTCATCCTGATGATTATTACACTTAGACACATAAAATAGGAATCAGCTCACCTCATTTTAGCTATTTTAAATTTAGGTAGACAGTCTGCCTATTCTCAAGAAAGAGAGAGAGAGATTCCTCTGGTGGTAATTCAGCTTTTCCTAGGCTACTATTTTAGGATGGAATGATTTGCCTTCCAGTGGCTCCTCAGGCCACAGAGATTGGCATTTATGTGCTTTGTCTGCTTTGCTATTTCTCCTCATCCCAGTGTTAAACAAGGAAGGAAATATTTGGAGTTCAAGGAAGGGGAAGAAGAGTCCTTGTCTGACCTCTGCAAATGCTGTGGGTGTGGGCAGTCTGAATCAGTTACTTTTTCCAAACGTTTTTCTTTTACTACTTTCTAGTTACTTTCCATTTTGCTTCAGCCTTATTTGACCCACTGAAAATAGAGATGGAAACGACCAAGACACTGGAAGTTTTATGGCTGCTATTATTTAGGAGGTCAGATTAACTGATTCTAAGTCTCCTTTGGCTTTAAAAGCTGCTGGAGAAATGGAGAAATCCTAACCCTACTGAAGTCAACAGCAAAACTTCCACAAGCTTTGAAATGGTCAAAATTTCACCCAGGGTACCTAGTAATGAATGTTTGTCATCTGGCCCTCCCCTTGACTTGCAGGATTGCTCCATGTATTACATGTTCCAATGTTTTGTTCAGTTGGGGTATAAGTACTTCAAGACACAAGGTTTTCTCTTTGTCCCCTGAAAATAGTTTCACAGACCAAAGTTTAAGGAAGCTTTTGCTTGAAGAGTTGAGTAACAGAGCCCAAGTCTGTTCTTGGTTGAACTGGAGTAAATATGGAAAAGCTTGTTGACAATGCGGAGTTACTCCTCTGTTATGTCAGTGTAACCAAGAGCACAATTTTGCCAATTATTAACTTTTGTTACATTATTTGTATTTCTGTGCATGTCAGGATTTGTTAATCTCATTGTTCAACATCAAGTAACCTTTTGCTGAAAACAGAGCGTCATTGTGAATTAGGTATCATCAGCTAAATTGAACCTCACCCTGTGCATTTGACAGATGGTAATATATTCATTAAGCATTCTGTGGTTGCTTTGAGGTTGGAAAGTGCTATTTTTCTGGCTTCTAACTCAGGATTCTTAAGTAAAGTTGTATGAAAGCATAGTTTTGAAGGGATGAGGAAAATCACAAAGAGCTTATGATGTTTTCTTGTTAATATCGTTTTCTATTGAGGGGATGACATGGCAGGACTGCAATTGCTGCAAGTTGCCTTTGGCTGCAGGAGTAGCCCAGAGTGGAGTACTGAAGGGTGAGAGAGACAGTTCCACCATGGATTTTGTATATATGTAGGTTGGACTTCTTGGAATTTGAAGCTATATTAAACACATCACTTTGGAGGCAATACTATGCTGGTGCCTTTGTGTTTCGTGATTTCGCTGTCCAGAAAGATGATTTCCAGGAGTTCAGACATTGTAGCTGTTGAAAATGTAATTGATGACAGGGCTCCTTTTGCAGAGCTGGTCCCATTTGGAATCTCTAAGTTCCTGCTGAAAGTCTGCAGGGTGGGGAAGCAATTTGAGGTAGAAATTTCAAAAGCAGAACAGAGCCACATTCTCGGGCATAGTTCCTCTTGGCCTTGTAATACTGAATCCTCCGCCTTGACATTCCCAAGACAATGTAAGGATGAGATTAGATCATAGAATCATAGAATCACAGAATATCCTGAGTTGGAAGGAAACCATAAGGATCATCAAACCCAACTCTGGCTCCAGACAGGCCCAGCCAAATCAGAGCATGGGACTGAACGCATCGTCCAGACACTTCTTGAACTCAGCCCAGCTCAGTTCTGTGACCAGTTCTTCGGGGAGCCTGTTCCAGTGCCCGACCACCCTCTCAGTGAAGAACCTCTTCCTAATATCCAATGCTTCAAGAATTCTCCACACGCTGATTTATGAATGACCTAAACCAAATATAGAAAAGAAGACTCCACTGACTACAGGGGAATCTCAGGCTGTTTAATTTAAACCTATTAATTTTATTTACTCATTTCAGGGAAGATTAATCCCACTGAGTGACTTGCAGTGGAGCAATATATATACCACTGGTAAAATCCCTGCATTTTCCCTCAAATTTTTTGAAAGAAATTAAAAATTGACCTGACTTAGTTTTGATACGTCTCTCTTCTGTGGGATCAGTGGTGAACTCAAACATGAGGTGGGTGCTCCCACACAAGCCAGCATTAGACAGTTGTCTCTCTCTGACATGTGGGGCTTAGAAGCCTCTTGCTTCAGTATCTTTGAGATTCTTCTACACATACTCTTACTTTGAATGGTAATTTATTTGAGCACATTCTCAAAGGAACCCAAGATTTCCTATCATATAGATAAATCTGAATGTTACAGGGCACCTAGAGATTAGGATTTGCAACATGGATATTTGCATAGGGATTAAAAAAGTACCTCAAAACCCATTGACAGGCTTTAAAAATCTGCCCCTGTGAACCTAAACTCTGTTTGAAATTCTGTCACTTCATCTGGAAGACAGACAATTCTCCCTTTTTCACGAGTCTTCTATTTACATGGCTGAGAGATTTGCTAGGATTAGAAGAGTTTTGATTAATTAAATAGGGTCATTTCAGTTGTAAGTAGTGGTCTAGTTCTTGACTATCAGGCTATGAGATGGTCCTGACCATGTGGTGACTTCACTGGGAGATCTTAGGATCCTGTGGGTTCCAGCAGAGCCTGTGAATTAGGTCACAGATGCATTGAACCCTGAACATACGCTTATTTCTGGCCTAAAGCTGTTGTATGCAAGTGCCAAGTATGAATTCAGATAGATGTTTTTCCCACTGTCACAAATAGGCTTCACTCCAGGCATTGTTTTGAAGACAGCCATGACGCACTTTGACATATCAATAAGAGCTAAAAAACCCACCCCAGCCCTAATAAGTTCCAGAAAAGTTACATAGACACATATCACCTGATGCTCCTGTCTTTGTCCACACACTTAACACACCCCATGGGCTAGCACAAAGTATTTAATGTCACACTGACACTGGAAACAGTGCACAGATAACTCAGGGAACTGACAGTCCTACTGGGTGAAGGGCATCCTGGAAAATGCTTAGCATTGAGCCACTTCTCTAAAATCTGAATGTGCAAAATTCAATTAAATCGCAGTAATTCGATTCCTTTGTCTCTAAATGAATTTGTTGTAAGAGTACATGGTCTGAGGTTGACCAAGAGGTGGACAACTATCTCTTCAGCAGGTGTTATGGGTCAAACCAAACAGAGATTGCTAAATCTTTTGTGTGCTGCCACATGGGGTATTTTACACACTACGCGGCTGTTACCCGTCAGTGGAAGTTGTGAAGCGAAGCACAGCTGCAGACAATTAAAGACATCACTGCCAGCATCTGACAGCAGCATGTCAGTGTCAAAATTCAATTTGGATTGATTAAATAAGGGATGGCAACATTTTTGTTTTATGGATGGCAGCACTTCAGTCGCTTTAGATGCTCCGCTCTCAGAAACAAAATTATTTCTCTCCCTGCTATGTTTGTTGGGGTGTTTTCAGTTGGATCACAGTCATTTCTCCAGTCAATCAATTAAGCTGGGATTTGCCACTGTGCCTAGGAGTCAGCCACAAAAGAGCTGGTATGGTTCCCTGGTACTTGGCCAAGAGGCTTCAGCGGGAGCAAGACATCAGGCAGCTTAATCTGACTTCCACCACTGGCACAAGGTTTAATGGATGTTAGGGCAGCAGAGAAATCATGTTCTGTGGTGTTCAGCTCCTGCTCTCTCAATGGCCCTGTATGCGCTGCCTTTCTCTCTGTGCCAAAAACATGGGGTGGCTAACAGCAGAGCCAGCGGAGCTACCTGTGCCAGCAAGCTGCTCCATGCAGGGCGATTGCTGCAGCCTTTTGAAGCGTGCCTTGTGCTTCATAAATGTACTTATCTCCACAGGCCTTGTAGGGCTACACTAACTGAACAACTTGATGCATTGAGTAGTCTCCCCTAAGTTAAATGGCCATAAGTTACTCAGAGATATAAGATTTTACAGGATTAGGCCTTAAATGCTGACTCCGGGCCAGATCTGCAGCAGGTATAAATCACTGCAGGTAATTTTCACCAGCTGAAATTCTGGCCTTAAGCCCATGAGTCATGTTGTTATTTTTTCACATTGTAAATTCTTGCTGTTTCTTATTTATATTGCTTTAGCACTTTGGGGTACTTGTCAGGGGCCAGGACCTCATCCTGCTTGTCACCCTTCAGAGATGCCAAAGACCCTTCTCGCCCCAGAGTGTTTGCAGTTTAAATGACATGCAAAACTGTGTATGGTCATTCAGCTTTCTCTTGGTGCATTATTACAATCAAGTTTCTCAATTATCCTGCTGGTGAAGCATATGAAGACAAATTCTGTGCCTGGGTTGATATTTTTAATTAAAACATTACACTCTGCCTTATGTCGAAGTGGCATTTTAAGCCTGGAATTTGTCGGAGCCAGCAGCAGTGTGGGACATGGTCTTCAGTAATTGAAGTGAGAGGTCCAAAGTCTCCATTATAATACCTGATTTGAGACATATCAAAAAGAGAATTTGCACCTAAATTGAACCTGATGTAAGAGGAATCTTAACTGTGGCTGAATAACTCATATCTTTTGTGTGGTGTTCTATATAATTATTGTTTTATTACTTTGATTTCAGTTGTAGTCTACCTTCCAGCTCCACTGAGCTCTGGTTAACATCTCTGGAATTATTGCTATTGCCTTTAATTACTCTGGAGGGGGTTTAAAAGTAGTAAAACTACAACTTTTTAGAGCTGAAGTAATGCTAGAAAATTCCTCTTCTTTACAGTCCTACCTAGCTGCTTAGAAAAATAATGTAGCGGTGTTGAGGTCTCCAATTTAATGGTGTGATGGCCTCAACAGAGCAGAACAAATATCGTAGGGTGAATGTGTTTTATTGGTATATTGTACTGACAAGCTATTCTTTTCTTCCGTGATCTCTTTCACTTTTTTTCTTTGCTAGTCAGAAGAAGACATGGCACAACAGCTTTCTGTGACCCTGTTTCTCTATTGCAGGATGAGCTTTACCCTCAGGCAGACCTTGCTAGGCTACTTTGTCATTGGATTTTGTAGACATGGGAGCACCATTTAACAACAAAGAAATGGTTCTTGGCTCTGTTTTTTTTCTTCTGGTTACTACCATAGCAATTGACAGTGATTGTTTCTAAATAATTCTTACTCTGCCCTAATCACTTATTCATTGTTTTCTTGGCAAAGCTCTTGAAAGAGGCTTGGTGAAGGCTCTGAAGAAGCTGGATGACTACCTGAGAACCCCTCTGCCAGAGGAGATCGATGCAGACAGCACTGAAGAGGAGAAAGTATCTAAACGCAAGTTTCTGGATGGAGATGACCTGACTCTTGCTGACTGCAACCTTCTGCCCAAACTCCATGTTGTCAAGGTAAAAGATGTCACGTGAATGCTGAAGAGACCTTATCTGATAATCAGGTGCCCTGCTCTAACAACCATGAGCTACTTCCAGCATGTATTTCAGCAAAGGCATCTTAAGTGCTAGAAGAGCAAAGTCTGAAACATACTTTTCCTCCTTGGTACTTCCTGTAGATTAACTTCAGCAATTTTGTATTTAGTACAAGTCTCATCACTAATTAGTAGCAAAGACAATATTAACATCTAGGTGTCCCATTTCTACTATTACCCTGCTGCAGGTAACGGCATTATTGCATATTAATTATTTCCCATTATTCTTAAGAGACATGTCAAGAATTTAGTCAGTTCCTACCCACTTGTAACTTAAGAGCAGCAGTCCATCTTTTGGGGAATATTTGTTCCAGCTGGTATTTCACACAGAGAGGTTAACAAATCAAAGTCACCACTGAGGTCCAGGATTTAAGATGTACAATGGTTACTGGTGTAGTGCAAGTGGTGTACATCATCTTGCTTCTAAATGTTGCATTTATTTAATTTATCAGGTTACATGATTCTTTAGAATAAACCAAGTACCTGGCAGACCTTGGCAAGCAAGAAAGCTAGGAATTAAGGCCAAGTCATGCATCTAATTTGGCTACATGAGCCAGAACATAAACTGAACCTTGGAAGCTGACTGCACACATGCAAAAAATAGAAAAATATAGGGAAAAAAAGAAGTGTGTAAGTCACCAGGTAAGAAATGTGATAATATCCTCACAGGCCTAGATCTTTTTTTGGCTCGTCTTCATTGATGATGTTGGAGACAGACAATGCAAAATGAATGTGTGGCCCCTTACTGGTTCCTGTCTTCTTTGATTGAAATGAAAGGTGTCTAAAGAGAATCAAAATCTTTCTCAGACAAGCATAGCCATAGTATATTGCCTGAAAAGCATTTTACAGATGGAAGAAAAGGGTAAATTATTAAGACTTTTTCATTTGATGGAAGACGTGTGCTGGAAATTGTGAAAATCTTGACTTAAGTTGCCCAGCAGGTTTTATCTTCCCCATGTGTGTGTGAAGCATCATTGAAGGCAAGAATGTTTAATTAAATGCAGTTTAGCACAGGATTTGGACTTGCATATACCAAGTGGATCCTGGTAATAAAAACAAATCACAGTCATTCCTGAGAACATGAGTGTCCTAAGAAATCTGAGATGGAAAACAGCTCTACCATGTGCTTTAAAAATAAAGGGGAACTCTGTGGCACATATGTATGTAATTTATGCCCAGGAACAATTTTATAATGTCAGAAAAATTAGAGATTGGAAGCACTCATTAAATCAGCTAATCCATCCCTTCCTATCAGCTAGTTCATTCTGTCACCACAGGATTATTCTATATGGTATATTCTTACAGGAGAACTGAAATATCCAAATCCAGAAAGCTACTTACCAACAAACTAGCTTTAAGCACAGATTAGTCCCATTGACATCAATGGGACTATACAGGTGCTTAAAATTAAGTATGTCCTTAACTGTTTTCCTGAATAAGGGCCTGAATGTTTTTAGAAATCAAAAATTTCTCTTGATAGATAATTTCCTAGTCCAAAAAGTCTTGAAATAGCCATTTTCTCCCTAGTTTATCCTAACACTCCTATTTCTAATATCTGCTAAATCATCTTGGTTTCTCAATCATGGTACCTGTACCACCCTGAAATTTTCCTTTGCATGAACACAGATAAATCCTTTCAGCTGCTGTAGGTGGTAACATCCTCTGACACTGCTGGCCAGGCAACATATATATAACATGTTTTAAAAATAGGAATACAGTATATAAAAAGTGTAATATAGTCTTTAATACAAATATAATAATGAATATGAAAATATTATACATGATTTTTACTAATGTCTTTCTCTAAAATCTATGTTGGCTTTTGATTCAGCTAATCAGTTCTTTCCTATATCTTAGCTTAAGGCTGGTAAAAAACCACCAAAAAACAGTATCGTAAAATTAATGAAATTTAGGTAGTATAAAAGTCATAATTTGGTGATAGTAGCCAGGCCATTGAATTAGAGTGTCCAAGTAGCATCTTTGCAAGATAGGGGACAACTGATAGTAATTTTCAGATTTTTTTTTAAGTCCCGGAGTCTCCAAATATTTCGCTCCTTTGCTATTTATTACATGACATGAAAGAGTAAGAAGCTCTCTAAAAAGTTATCTGGAGATGCACC
Source organism: Zapornia atra (assembly GCA_013400835.1). Classification (NCBI taxonomy): domain Eukaryota; kingdom Metazoa; phylum Chordata; class Aves; order Gruiformes; family Rallidae; genus Zapornia; species Zapornia atra. Next base: position 34,173 of record VZTU01032392.1, read on the forward strand.
ACTAGCAAGATTCTTTTTTTTTCCCCTCTTTGCTTTAGATTGTTGCAAAGAAATACCGCAACTTTGAGTTCCCAACGGAGATGACGGGCTTGTGGCGGTACCTGAAGAATGCATACGCCAGGGATGAATTCACCAACACCTGTGCAGCAGACAAAGAAATCGAACAAGCCTACGCAGACGTGGCCAAGCGGCTCAGCAAGTCCTAACTGACCTCAGCGGTGGCACAGTATCCCCTTTCACAGACTCTTCTCCTTGTTGCCTTAAGATATATTTTATCATTATGCTATCTGGTTGGCATCTCTATGACTTCACCTGTTCAAGCGTATTGGTCAGGGACAAATACGCTTCTCCCCGGAGAAAAGAGAAGGCAGCTCTACGGTGGGAGGTAGAGACCCTTTGAAATCTGAACCTAAGATCTAGCTCAACTAGGATTATTCACAATGAGTATTGGAAATAAGTCCACTTTACTAGTTTCTTGTTTTGTGGTGGGGGGCTATATCACCACTTGTATTCTCTGGAGTTTCAATCATTAGATATTAACTGAAATTTCAAGTAAGAGAGTTAGGAATGCATAGAACTGGTTCTTCTGTAGGTTATTTCAAGGACACTTTTCCCCCCACTGCTATAGATATCCTTGAGGAAGAAGCAAAATAGGAGAGAGAGACGGGGAAAAAAAAAGAAGTTTGACCCTAAAGGAGAGATGTTCTTAGAGATGCTGAAAACTCTGCATATTCTGTTTTAGCAGGCCCAAGAGTTTATAGGGTATTTATTTTTAACTTGGTGCAAGAGGGGGAAGCCTGAGTGAATATGTCAGACTTGCAGATGCTACTTTGCATAAGATGATGCTGTTGGATCCGAATGTTTAAAATGAAAGAGAGCGAATGAACAATTGAGCAGGCTGCTCAATTGAGTGGGGTGAGTGCCAAAATGCCCAGTGGATCTGCTAGTTGGTAGAGACATGCAGACATAGCAATAATGGTGGCAGCATATTGACTCCAGCTAGTAGAGGGACTTGGCACAGCTAACCAAACCACGTAGGATATTGTCGTCTTGACTGTGTGGTTGCCAGTTCTTTTATAATTGCTATCTTGGGAAACTTGGATAGGCAGGAGAAAGCTGTTGTTGCACATGAATTCCAGGCAGAGGAAGTGCTTTCTTCACGTCGGGCTCCAGATGGGTCACTTTCAAGCACTCATCATCTCACCCCAGGAGAAGTTTGCTCTAAAAGCCTCAAATGGAGCAGGATAAAGCAGAGAGAGGCACATTTCCAGGCAGAAATTCAGCAAGAATGCTAGCAGAAATCCCTGTGTGATGCCTACGCCCCACTCCTCCAGGGTTTACTGATACAGGTTACACGATTCTGAATTACAATTGTTTTCTAAAGCTGATTATTTTGTTCTATCTGTAGCGTCTGCCTGACACAAACTGCTTTATGCTAGTGATTATTTGCACATTACTTTAGCAAATTCAAAATGACAGCTCTTTTGCATGAAACTCACTGTACAACAGTGCACGTAGCTCTTGATTTTCAGTATGGGGGGGAATTATCATTGTTTTCAAAGACAAAATAAAGCTGAGCTGTAACCCAATGTGGCTCCCCTTCTGATCAGAGCTGCAGAAAGCTGCACTGATTTGAGGGGAACCCCAGGTTGGTGAGCTGTGACTGAGGGGAACCTCGCAGCAAGCTTGTTTGCAGCCAGAGAGACGGAAGACTGGAGACGGCATCGAAAGCCAGCCACTGCTCGTGTGATGCTGATGACAATCTGAAGCCATCCTGTTGCTTTGGTGTGATTATTCTACTTTTCAAACAAACCCAGCTGGGAGCAGAATGTTACTAGTTGACTGTGAAGATAGTTTGTGGTTGACTATTGTTTCTCATGCAATGGTCAATTTATTCTGAACTTTCCAAAACCTTAGAAGAAAATCCATGAACTCCCAAGTCCTCCCCTAGAATGGGCTACTTTAACAACGGCTAGACTGGAGGCCAAAGGCTTGCTCTCTTTAAAATATCGCTGAGAAATCAGTTGGCTCAGAGAACACAAATAGCAGCCAGAAAAATCTAATGAGATTAGAAGTGTCTGCAGAAGCACATGTGGCTTGTTAAAAACATTTCACGAGATTGGAATTATTTGTGAATATTTTTTTTTCCTTAAATTAAGAAATTTATTTATTTATTTATTTTAATTGACTCGGTCCTTTCCATCTGTCTTTTTGGTTTTGTTTTCACTCAGCACACTGGTCAAGAGGGCTCTGTCTGTTGTGCAAAGTGTTAGCAATGCTCTAAGAATTAATTTCTAGTGAAAAGTGTTTGCTCTGATTAATGGTGACTGGGATTTTTTTGTTTTATTTTCAGTATCATTTGGCTAGGAGAATGCCAATCAAGAGAGTCTACATTTTTCTTAGTTGTCTTTTTCCAGGTTTGTACTTGAATTAGTGGATTTGCTTAATCACAGTTGCAGTGGATCTTTGAATGAAGACACAGAGGCAGATACAACTTCTTCCTCTGTGCTTATTATATATAGTGCCCAAAAGAGGATTGTCAAAACATCAGCAGATCTCAGGCAGAGTAGGTGAACCAATTTAAAGCTTGTCCTGATTTCTTCCATCTTCGTGAATCTTCATCACTTTCCTGAAATGTTCTAATGTGTCTTACTGTAGTTTTGTTGGAAAAAGGCCAAAACACAGGTGATCTCAGCAACTTCAAATTACATGTGTTTTAAAAAAATAATGGCTAAAAGTGGTTGGGCTTGCACAAAAAAAAAGAGCTTTTTGTAAGATGATTTGTACATTCTTAAAATCTTTTTAAGATTTCATTATAAAACCTGAAAATTAAAATCCTTTAAATTAATAATAAAAATAAAAATCCTAAATATATTAATTTTTCTAATAACACCCCACCCCCCCAATATAAATATATTGATGGATATGAGAAAGCATAAGAAGAAAATGAACCAGTTTTCAACTACCATGCCCTCTTGGTGTGAATTCAAGTCTTATTCTGCATCCTAACTTTGCATCATATTCATGACTCTGTTGTAGGCTGATCCAAGATTATGGACAGGTTCAGGCATTCCTTGACCTTTGTTTGGGTTTGATATCCAAGCTCATGTTTGCAGATCAGTAGTTTTCACTCAACCTTTGTGCTTTTTGGCTTTAGCCATAGTCAGAAGAAGGAAATACTGGAAATCCTACATAGAAAAGTGTTTTGCTAAGATTTTTGAGCTCAGTTCTCAAGACTCGGGATCCATCACCAGTGAGATTTTAAAGGGCTCCAGACTCCTTTAGGCAGGGTATTTTTTGTGACCTTCCATTGTATTTAGAATTATAAGTAATAAATATTAATCATACAGGATTGTATATCTACATTGGCAAGGCAGCATTTCTGAAAAGAATCTAAGTGACAAGACAGACATTGCAGATTTACAATAACTTTGTTCATAAATTTTTTGCAAGATGTAAAGAAAGACATAGTGCAGAGGGGGAAAAAGCCAACAATGTGGATTTAATCATCTACATTTCAGAAATGCAGACCAAATGTCTGTAAAGATGTCCATTTCATCCAAACATTTCTTAGATATTTGTTTCAAAGCTCCCTGTTCAGTCAATCCAACAGTCCATTCATATTGGAACTAATATTGATTTTTCTATTAGCAGTGGTACGAAAGTGCTTGAGGATCCGGGATGTTAGTTACTCTTATTTTCTGTTAGACTAGCATGGAATACAAAACTACAGGCTACCAGCTCTTCTATATTTGCAACAGCTGAAAAGTCTATATCACAGATAAATTAAGACATCTTTGATCCTACAAGTAAGTTCAGCTGAACTGCATTTAGCAATTAATTTTGTATAAGTGCTTGTTTTATTTTAACCCCCAGCCACCTCTCGCATCCCTGCTCGAAGTCAACTCCAAGTCAGCCATAACCATTCTGTCATTTCCTTGGTGCTAAGTTAGCCAGCTTGCTTGTGGATGGGCACGTGGGGAAGCGTGTTTTAGCATGACACGCTGCTTGCTCCCACCACTGTGCCAGCAGCGAAGGTGAGAAGCAAAGAGAATCCCCTTTCTGCGTTGACTGAATTTGGCTGGCTTGAAAGCATTGCAAAAATTTTGGCAGTGGAAATCCCACTGATGCAGAGCCCCAGCAGCATGTGGAAACATGTACTTTTTAAAATTAATTGGTGGTCTAAAGAAAAAGAAAGACCAAAGTCTTGTGCCTTCCTTCATGTGTATTCTTTTAAGCATCAGGGAGTTTGCAATTGTTTATTATTGTTCTAGGTATATTAACTATTCTTGAATTGGTTGTGATATTAAGAAATATTTTTCCAGTAAGAATTTGCTTTTCTGCTGAATCTTTCAGCAGACTGATACCTGCAATGACCTAGTAATTCCAGAGAAGCCAGGAAGGCTGTGAGACTTATACTTGAGAAGTCAAAGGAGGTAATGATATTTTTTTTTAAGAAAACAATATTAAAAGCATTTAAAAAAAAAAAAAAGAAGTGTCTTTTCATCTTGGATACTTCAAGCAAGTGTGATAGACTATTTAGTCCAACAGCACAGACCTGGGCAAGCCACCATGTTTAAGACAGCTTTGCACAGAGATCTCCCAAGGTTACATAGAGATGTTCCTTCTGAGTCACAAAATTCCCCATTTTCTTGGTCAGGAGGGATCTGCTGTTTCGTGTTGGCAGTGACCTGTGACAGCTCACCAACTCAGTGGTAGGCAGTGAAAAAAGGGGTCCTGTTTGTTCCCTTCTCTCCCCCTGTAGCTCACGAGTATTAACCTGTTTTATTCCTTCACCCCCAGTCCCAAGCAACGTTCCAGTCCTAGCAGAGCACAGAAACCCTGTCCAACGCTGGTTTTCAAAGCTTGATCAGTCCATGTTTCAACATATGACATAAAGATCTAAGTCCTCAGGCAGTCACCACACAGTATTACAGGACCCTTTTCACCATTTATTGGAGAGATGCTAAAGCTGAAAATACTCCAGCGGGTGTGCTCGAATGGGATGTGTGTTGAGCTGTGCTCATCAACTAACCAGCTCTGAACAATGACATTGTGGCAGCCCAACGTGTCATGCCCTCTGCTGCCAAACCCACAACCCATCACCCACTGGAGTAGTGGTGCTCAGGTGGGAAACCCCGAAGGTGCTCAGCTGGTGACTGGGCAACCACGATGGAAGGTTCCAGTGCCACCTTTTCTCCAGCCCTGCTCTCTAGCTGAAGTGTGTTAGCGGCTTAGCTGGTGCCGTGATCCAGCGCTAATGAGCATTTCTAGCTTGCAGCATGTGAGTGGAGGTTACTCATGTGTTTAATGTTAAACATGTGCTTGCCTGCTTGCCTGGATAGGGGCCTAAAAGTCATGGCAGAAAAGCCTATATTAATGAAGAGCATTATTATTCTCTTTCCTTTGAAATCCAGTGGCAGAATTCCCAGTGGGGGAATTCCCAATAGGAATTCCCAGCAGAGCCCAAGGCTACATAAGCACAAAGATGTTTCAAGCATGAAGATGTCCGTAGAGAACAGAAAACACTCAAGGAGAGAAGGCAGCAGTAGTAATATACGGAATCTTAATACAGAAGCAGGACAGGGTATCCAGCTCTCTCCCGGTGGTAACTGGAGGGACACCACCGGTGCTGTCAGACTCCATTTGGGTTTATCATGGGGATGTTCAGAGAGAAGTTGGGACCCCACCCTGCTGCCAAGGCATGTTCTGCCCTATCTCCAACCACACTACCTACAGTGGTATCCCACAGTATAACGATGCTCCATTGTGTCTGCCTCACTCTTATTATGAAGTGGCTTGTCTAAAGAAAGCTAAGAAGGGCGAGGGAATTTTCTTTATATATATATATATATATATGGAGGAACAACAATCCAAATATGCTTTAGTGGTTCTCAACACGATACTGTCAATTCTCACCACAGGGTGGAATTTGTTGGTGGAAATTAAATTAAATTAAATTAAAACAGAAAAGCTCGGCTGTTGCTAATGGGTACTACTGGGAGCCCTAAAAGCAGTTTGTTATGTAGAGCCATAACAGGAGTGAACATCCTTTAATTCCCAGAGTCACTTGGGTTTCACGGGATCATTTCAGCTGGTTCTGCTGCACTGCTGAGAAGTTGCTCTCTCCCTGTCTCCCAAGGTCTATAAACTCTGAAGAATTTGGGAAATGGCTATGGGCACCACATTAATCTTTTTCCTTTTCACTTCACCCCCTTCATTAAATTAACTACTTTAGTTTGGAACGAAGTGATAAATACATAGAATTTTCAAACAGCAAACTGTCTCTACTTTTTCATTAAGGAAGTTTTTAAGAGCTTTCAGGAAATGAGAGGTTCTCCCCAGCTTTGGGAATAAAGTGTGGTATAAAATATATATAGAAGTGTGATTATGATTAAACAGTTTAAGCAAGAAGATTATGGTTTGTTTTCAGGAGCATATTTAGGATGATACTGCAGTAGGGGTTTAAGATTCAGTTCTAATCTCAGTTTTTTGTGGTTTTTTTTTTTCTAAAATTACTTATTGTACAACATAGAAACTATATCTATATATTCACTTTATTTAATGGCATTATTTAGTTCAATAATGCTGTAAAGCGTGTGTGGATGGAAGGTGGCATAAAAAAGAAAACTTACCCTCTTGAAACAAACAGAACAATTATTGCTGTCTGTTTGAGTTTGCTCGCTCTGGAATTAAACAAGAGCAGCACTGTTTATGTGTAGAAGGAGGATTTCAGTATCACAGGTCTGGGCAGTTTGGCTGTCTTGGTGTTCAGGAGTCTGAGTCTTGCAGTGAGCACAGTGCATTTCAGAAGGTGCCCAGGACTGTCCTTGGTCGAACGGATAGTGCTGCTTGTGAAGGACCACAGTGAAACCCCTGCTGTTATAAAATGAGATTAAGCCATCATGAGACGTGGACTGGCCAACCCTGAACCAGACACATTTGCCTGCAAAGCACAGCCGCTAAATTGGTCTGACATCAGGAACCGCAGTGTAAGAGCTTGGCCTGAGCCGTGAGCCAAAGCAGCATCTTTGTCACCAAGTCATTTTCTATTTATAATGACACAGATCTATTTTATAATCATGGGGAGGCACAACAGGAGTGGGCTTTGTTCTGCCTAAATCGCATTTCTCGTGCGGGTGCGTTTAAACACAGCCTCTGGCCCCGTGCCGCACACCACACACACCCAAGGCGGGCAGTTCAGGCATAACAATGCACACCCTGTCGTGCTTGAATGCTCAAAGACTCCTGCGCTGAAGCAATAAACTCCCACTGAATGGCTTAGAAATGTTCCCTCAAGTGTGCCGAGCTGCCACTCTGCCTCACTTCTCCTTTCCAGTGCCATTTCGAGTCGAAGCCCTAGGTTTCAAATAAACCAGGGGAACATTGGGTTGTTTGGGGCTGAAAATTATCAGGCATTATTAACCGTAAGAAATTGGGGTGAAAAAAGCCTGAATCCCAACCCAGACCTCGTTCCTAGTGCAAAAGCTGACTGCTTGTGCATGTGACTGTATTTTCAGAGCCTGTGAATCAGTTCCCAGTAGCTGCTTGGCTTGTTTTCTAAACATGTCCTCATCTATGTAAATCCTTGTAGCCATGATAGTAACACCCCCTACCCATCCACACCCACTTTTTTTTTTCTTAAAGGGTCTTGCTTTGTTTTGCCTAGAAATACATGATCCAGCGAACAATTTATGTGTTTTTGTAGGGTCACTCTTCTTGGTTCTAAAGCCTGAAGATCAAAACCAAGCTGCATAGTGAGATTTGAGGGTGAGTGGAATGGCTTTTTTTCCCCTCAAAACTTGCACGTTTTCAAACCCTGACTCACTTGAGCACAATCCTGGTTACTTTGAGGGGGATCGGAGGTTGAAAGAGAGGAAGGGGAGCCTACTGAGCATCCTACCTCCTACTGAACTTCCACTGTGAGACTATTGTAAGAAAGAGTCTGGAAGTCCTAAGAGGTATATGGACATATCCTGCATCTTCAGTGTGAAAATAACTTGTATGGAGACCTGAATGTCCCTAAATGAACCCACAGTTGCTTAAAAATTGTGATGATGTTAAAAAGCAAAATTTGGGATGTGAATAATGGCGTAACTGTCAGGAATGGTGCTTCTTTGGGGTATTATGTAGGTAAATAAGTAAAAAAAAAGGATACTACAATTTTTAGGTATTGGCCCAGATCCAAGTTCAGAATGGCATTTTCTCTTCTAAAACATCCTTAATCTCAGAAACGCCTAATGGCTGTTGGGTTTGTTGCCACTTGATTTGCTGAGGTAGAAGCAAAACTAGAAACTCAAAAGGAAAAAGCAGGCATGATCTTTAAACTGCAACCTGGCAAGCTTTGAAGAAAAGCCATTTATTTGTGAACAACTTTTTTGTAGTTGCTGACTGTGAAAAAAGTAGCTGCGCATCTAGGGTTCCCTTCAGATGAGAAAGATGGATAGGATAAATCCCTTTGCACACTTGTGATTTTCAGTTGCGGCACATCCTCTGATCATGAGTAATTTTAGATTGGACTGTAACTTTTTGGGGTAAGAACTATATATTTATTCTCTGTATGTGCAGCTCCTAACACAGCAGGAGCGTGATTAGACCCTTTGTGTGCTGCTTTAACGTTCATAATATAGAATAATAGGAATAATGTAATTAAAATGTCATTGCAGTTCACTTTTACTGTTATGATTGTGTGACTATATTCTGTCAACCATGAATAAAGTCAATGTCCTTTTTGTATAATACGCAGTATATATTTTAATATTGAAGAAATGGTTAAATTTAATTTTTAAAAGCTAAAAAATGTATCTGCTCAGTGTTTCATTTTAAGCTTTTTGGATAAATAAGCAAACACTTCTTTTGTATCCTTGCAATGAGTATGTGTTAAGTGAAGAAATGCACCTTCCTGAGTTGGAGCTGTTTATAATCTTATATTTCAAGAGTGATTAACACCTGATAATTTGAATAAAAGTAGTTTATTTTCTCATTGGCTTATTCCTGAACTTTTGTTTAATTTGTTAATTGGGTTTTTTTTTTATAAACAGGCAGCCTTCCCTTGGCTGCAAGGAAAAAAGCATGCTCACAGCCTGAGTGTAGCCCTCCTCATCGCTGTATGTAAAAATGGGTTTGATAGAAAAAGGGGAAAGACAGCAAGAAGAAGAAACTTCTAGAAGAAGAAACATGGCCAGGGTATAACTTGTGCACTGCCCCCCAGATGTTGGTACCTGATAGTTAATGGAGCTGGTGGCACTGTGCTGGACCAGAGAGCACTCTCTGAGGCAGTGTCTGAGAGCAGCTGATGGAGACAAGAACTGGTGGGGTTATAACGCAGGTCTGCAAAATAATGGATGGGGAGAAACAAGGAATGATTATTCAGGATTTTGTGTATCAAAGGTTATGTGTTCCTTCTGAAATAACCAAGCAGCAAGTCTAAAGCAAACAGAAAGGTGTGGCTTTTTACACAGAGTATAATAAACATTAGAGCTCTTCACTAGTGATCTACCCAGATCAAAATGAATACAGGGTTCAAGTATGGATATGATAACTTAATGAAGAACAGATTCATTAATACTGTTAAACATGAAATTTTGGATGTAATTCCCAGGTCAAGAAGTCCCTAAATACCAGGGCTGAGAGAGGTTCAAAGGAGAAGTAGGTTTCCACTCACCTTATGTTGCTTCTGCTGACAGACTAGATACAGCTGAGGTAGGACTGGGTGGCTTGGCTCCAGAATGTCCTTTCTGATACCATGATACACGACTGTGAAGCGTTGTAAATTTTATTGCAGTGGAAAACTTCCCCAAGGCAAACCAATTCCAGAGAGGCATTAGAGACAATGGCTCAGAGTCCCTCTCACAGCAAAGGAGAGGGAATCACCATCCATCTGAAATAACAAGAGTTTGTCATCCAACAGCTGCAACTGGTAAAGAACAAATAGGATTCCTCTTAGTTTAAATTTCAACTTTTCTTCTGGTCACCAAAGACTGTACCCTTTGGGCTACATCTCTCTAGTACCAAATCTCTCTTGATGTGATGTGTGTCTTCAGCCTGGAGAAGAGAAGGCTCCAGGGAGACCTTACAGCGGCCTTACAGTACCTAAAAGGACTACAGCAAAGCTGCAGAGGGACCGGTTACAAGGGCAGGGAGAGAGAGGACAAGGGGGAATGGTCTTAAACTGAAAGAAGGCTGAGTTAGGTTAGGTGTTAGGAAGAAACCCTTCCCTGTGAGGGTGGTGAGACCCTGGCACAGGGTGCCCAGAGAAGCTGTGGCTGCCCCTGGATCCCTGGCAAGGTTCAAGGCCAGGTTGGATGGGGCTTTGGGCACCCTGGGCTAGTGGAGGGTGTCCCTGGCCATGGCAGGGGGTGGAACTAGATGGGCTTTGAGGTACCTTCCAACCAAAACTAGTCTGTGATTTTATATAAAAATGAGAATTTGTTTCAAGTCTTCAAACCCAAGCTTTTAAGTGTCATGCAGAATTGTGGACATTTGGGGCCTTAGAGCTCTCACTGTGCCAGTATTGAAGTGCATCTCCATAGCAGATATGGTCTTTCCCCTCTCTCTGATCATGGCAGCATGGAGGAAAAGCAGGATATCTGCAAGACTCACCATCAGACTTATCAAAGACTGATTACATAAGGTAGTACAATACCCTTTTCATCTCATTTGTAACCAGTCCTGAGTAGAAGCACAGCTTTGCTGTTTGTTCACTTAACTGAAAGAAGGTCCATCATGGCCAGGACTGCTGTGGGTGCTGTGTGGTTGTTGCAGTTTGGTGTAACTGCTGCTTCAGTGGCTCTTGTAAGCTGCAGTTACAGCTTTCTGCAAGCCCCATGTTTTGAAAAACACTGGTACATTCAAGGCCAAATTTGAGACCAAGCCTATCAGAGCTGGTCACAGCGCCTCTGGGAATCACATATCGGAGAAAAAAAACTGCTGGCAGGCGCACTTTGCCACCGGAACGGGAGTGAGAAGATGTAACAAGCTGCACAGACTCCAAGGCCAGGCCCGCAGGAGGGGGGGGATGAAGAATGCGAAGAGAAAGTTTCCCCTGCAGCTCGTGGTGGAGTCCATGGTGAAACGGGTGTCCCCCCGAAGCCCATGGATGAGGACGGGGAGCAGAGACAACTATGCCTGTGAAGATTGATCCACGCCTCAGCAGGTTTGCCAAGGGACTTGTGACTTTGCGGGTGACC
>VZTU01032392.1:45616-68601 GCA_013400835.1 Zapornia atra
TAATATCTAGGGAAGAAAAGCAGCTTGTTGGGAATCACTGGAACCCCACTGCCCATTCCCTGCCCCTCCCCGCGCCATGTTGGGGGGGGAAGAAGGGAGTAAAATCGGGATGAGTTTTAAGTTTGCTAAGAAGGGAGGGGTGGGGGGAAGGTGCTTGAAGACCTGGCCGCTTCTTATCTCGTTCCGGTTCACTGGGTGTAGTAGTTGTAGTAAGTAGTAATAAATCACCTTTTCTTTCCTTTATTCTGTGCTGCGTCTGTTTTGCCCATTGCACTAATTGGAGAGTGATCCCTCTGTCCTTATCTCAAGTCCTAAGCCTCCTAATATCTATTTTCTCCCCCTTTTCGGCTGAAGGGGGGAGTGAGCGAGCGACTTGGTGGGTATTTGGCCTTTGGTTAGGTCCAAAACCACCACAGTGGTGCTGTGCAGTGCTGTGCAGTTTCTCATAAAACCCTACACTTTGCACAGCTCTGTTGTGTCATGCCATTGCCAGACACACACAGGTGGGACTGTGCCATCCAGATGAGCATCTCTGAGAATGACCAGTGCAGAATGCTTCACAGGGTGGTGCCAGGAGCTCCTGTACTGGAGGTTTAACATATTGACCAGACACAAAACTTGTTCCACACTGGCACAGGTCTAGGACATCACTGGCCTAGGTGATGTTCTGCAGTAGTGAGTGAGTGTGCCGAGCCGTTAAGCACTGTGTAGAATAAGAGATTTCTGTGCATAAGTGATCATGATTGCAGACCTGAATGATGAAAAATGGGGTGAGTAACAACCTGGATCTCTCATTATTTTTCCTGTCTTTGTTTTATCATTCCTTATGCATCTGCTCCCAACAAGCCAAAGCTTTCTTCTTTCCACAGCTGCGTCTCTATGCTGCTGGTCATTTTTCTTTGGTCATTTGGTCTCTGAAGGATCACTTCTACCCAGATAATCACTCTATCTGATGGGGATTTGTACTGCTGTCTCTCCCTGCTTGCCATGTAAAATAAAAAGAGTCCTTAGTGGGTTCCACAGAGCTTCTGGCACCTCTTCCTTCAGGGATGGGGTAGGGGGGAGCTTTGTTTCATTTGTCGGGGTTTTTTTTCTTCTTTTTTTATCTCAATACCTGCTGTAACACTCTACACATCCTGCTAGACACGCTGCAATCCGTCCAGTCTGCGCCAGGCAAGACTTTAGACATTTCAGGTGTCATCCATCCTTCATATATCGTGCATGCCTTCCCTTTCATGAGCCCAGCAGATGCCTTTAATTGCCAGCCACTGCTCTTGGCTTTTCAAGAAGTAGCAGAGGAACTATGGAGTCCCTCTGGCGAAGGATGAAACAAAGGGGCCCAGCAGTGTTATGACATTTTCTTGCACTGAACTGGCTTTGGGAAGAATGGGCTCTTTCCTCCCATTAGATAAGCACAGAAATCTTAAGCAGATGCCTGCAAAACATCAAACAAATGTATACTTTAAAAAAATAAATACGGGCTATACCCACATGCCCCATAATCTGGCCAATATTCAGCCGCTAACAGTATCTAGCCTTTCTCTGGTGAAGCCTGGAAGGAAAGGAAAAACCCACAGTCTACTTACTCTGTGGCCAGACTGCAACTGGTTCCTCCAGCACCATCACCCCAGGGCTGAACGTGGCAATGCCAGTGGCTGGTGGCCAGTCTCCAGTCCACTAGTCTGCAACTAGAGGGAAACACAGCCCTGCTCTCCAATGTGTTGTGTGTGCACTCCTGGGGCTCAAATCTGTTTAAGCCTCACTTTAAATCAGCCTTGTAGTATGCAAAGGGGAATTTCGTGCCACAGGGAAGAAGGTGCAACAGCCTGGAAAACCTTATTTACCAAAACCAAAAAGAAAGGATGTTTTCTCTACTACTTTGGTAACCTTCATTCTTCTGATTTCTAGGGCAGAGATAGTGGGGATTTCTTCTAGTTCCCTTGCATTGAAAGCCATGGGTTTGGGGAAAAGTTGGATGGAGGTATATTCATTAAGAAGCATGGGAAAGGATTTATTGCACATTCCCCCTTTCCTCAACGTTTGGTAGAACAATATTAAAGAACATTACTGGGGCCAATAGAATGACTTTTAAAAGCCCGTTGGACTGCAGGTCATCCCTGTAATCCTCATTCACGTGGATGGGTTGTGGTACCAGCTGTCATCAGCTCATGTGCCACATCCTGTGTGGGTCCTGCCTCTGTCAGAATCCTTTATGGGTGATGCAATTTGTTTTCTCTATGAGGCCTGGTGTCAAGCCATGCCCGTTCAGGCAGGAAAATTCACTACCCCTTTATTCCTTACTACTCAGCCTTTAAGGAAGCTCTTTAAAGCAATCATGGTATCACGTGCTTTATACAGCGGCATTGTTTGTAACTGCCTCACAAACATTGGACAGATCATTTCATATATCTCTAAGTGGGAAGGATGATGTTTCACAGCATAGCAACCAAGGCTGAGAACTTTGGATACGAGCTTCTGCTTCAGATGTTGGGTTTCACCTATTTAAGACATGATTTTTTGCAGCATGTTGCACTGCACAAGTTCAGGGGACTGATGTACCAATAAAGTTAATGTGCTGGGAAAACTCCCAATATCCAGGACAAACTGGCACAAAACAGCCCTCCAGACTTCACCAGGGAAAGGCTAGGTACTGTTAGTGGCTGAAGGAAGTGGAACACCTTCCTTATGAAGAAAGGCTGAGGGAGCTGTGCCTCTTTAGCCTAGAGGAGACTGAGGGGTGGCCTCATTACTATTTATAAATATGTAAAGGCTGAGAGTCAGGAGGATGGAGCCAGGCTCTTCTAAGGGATGGCAGCAATAGGACAAGGGGCAACAGGTGCAAGGTGGAGCAGAGGAAGTTACATGTGAATGTCAGGAGAAACTTTTCCGCTGTGAGGGTGACAGAGCGCTGGGACAGGCTGCCCAGAGAGGTTGTGGAGTCTCCTTCTCTGGAGATATTCAAACCCGCCTGTGTGATTTAGTCTGGGTGATCCTTTTGAGGTCCTTTCCAACTCCTAACATTCTGTGATTCTGTGATTCTGTGAATATTGGCTGTGTAAATAGATGTGCATATGTATACATATGTGCACACACACACAATGTTATACAAAGAAAAACTTCATTAAATATTACTATACTTGCAAAGTCAAATACTCTAAACTTAAGAAAGACCAAATACTGCTCATCTGAGCCAAATTTGCTACTTTTTATGGTAGCACTGGGACTCGAGGTGGCAATGGTTGAAGTGCAGGAACAATGAGCACCCCCAGCTGTGGTGGGAAATATACCTGCCAAATACCTGCATTTGCTACTTAGTGCATATATGTGTATATATACCATATATACCATATATATATATGTATTTAGGTATGTATGCATAGCCTATGAGAGCCCTCTTGGCCGAGGCCACCTAGCACCCTCCCAAGCTATCTGTCCCCAGCATCGTTTGGAAAGTCATTTGTCCGGGGCCTGTTTCTGATAAGCAGTTTGCAGGCAGCCATTCAGTTTGGGAGGGTAAAACCAGTACGTGTTTCTGCTGGAGCCCGAGTCCTAGGGAGGTTATTTATCACACCGCAGCGAGAGTTGTGATGCCATGCCTGTTCGGATGTGAAAACTCACTGCCCCTTGCCATAGGACACGATTCCCCGGGGAGAGATCTGGGGCCATCAGAGCCAGTTGCATGCCTTGCTCTGCATCCAGCCAGCATAGCACTCATGCTTATGGTGTATGGGCTTCAATCTTTATTCATAAAGCAGCAGCTTTAGCTTTTCGTTGTCAAATTAGATGCTGAACTAATCAGAAAGCAGAGCAGGGGAAGGGTGGGGACCGGAAAAGAGGAGTTTGTGGGAACATAACAATGTTAAAAGAAAAAACTCTGCTTGCTGTCAGTTAAGTCTCTCCATTAGTTACCTCTACCATTATGGATTCATTTTAAGATCCAGACTTCAATATACATAACTTTAAATCACTAACATCCTTCATGGCTCTGTGATTTGCTGGTTCCATATGTAGCCTCTTGGCCCATTGCATTGGCACAGGTTCAATTCTTGTTCTTCCTTTGGGTTACGGTTTCCTTGCTTTGATGGGGGCGGGGGGGTGGATCAGAAGGGGAAGGAGTGGGAAAGAGCAAGAAAGGGGTGGTGAGATGGCAGGCAAGTGATGGGGGAGAGGGAAAGAATGAGCGGGAAAGAGGGGAGCGAAAGGAAAAGTGAAAATAACACAGCTTAAAATAAATAGGCAAAAGTAAAGAATCAGTGCAAAAAAAAGCAGAAAGAGCAAAACAATGTTGCCATTAGCAGCCATCCCCGTCCCTCTGAGGAGATACTGAGGAGTGGGAGGAGAGGGCTGAAACAGCCTTTCCCGAGTGCCTGAAATGGCAGTGCCATGCTGCTGTCCGGCCCCTCTCAAACAGGCTCAGTCCCAGCCTGAACTTGATAATTAAGCTCACTTAGATTTTGCTTGGGGTCTGGGCTGACAGCTGTATTGAATTTTGGTTTATTGTGTGATTTATCAGGGCTGTCAATGGGCGTTTGGGTGATTTAGTGCTGCAAAAATACCTTGGAATGCAATGCACAGCAATATCTGCATTATTAATAACAATAATAATAAAGATAAATGTCCCTCCCCAGAGCTTTCGATGGCCATGCCACTCAATTTAACATGTTAACAGTGGCATGTGGCCTCTTGGTGGCATCTGATGGATTCAGGCAGGCAAAGAAAAGGTTATTTGTCAAACGTGCAGCCTCAACTGTACGGTATTTTGAAAGCTCCAGGTCAGAGCAGCCTGAGCCACATTCCTGTCCCTGACATCCAGCGAGACTGAACTTTGTCATGTTATTAAGCTGTCAGCAGCTCTGGGGCGTTATTTAGATTTCTGGTGGGAACTCCTTGCACATGCTTGGGGTGTTCTAGTGGGATTATATCAACACCATTGTAAAACACACACAAATGAGCTGTGCTGTAATTACCACATGAAGACCCCGCTTGGCTGGGTTAATCAGCAGAGAATGGAAATACCAGATAAACACAAATGGGCCACTAGGATGTTTATTCCAGTGGCAACAATGCCATTGTTTCCTACCAAGACCATCCTGATTCTGGGGCTCCTCCAGCAGCTGAACCACCAGCTGCCAAGCATCTGTGTTGTGCACAGAGGAGCAACATGGGGCTTTGTTCCTCCCCTGCACTGGGGTCCTACAGGCATGACCAGCAGGACTGGGGCTGGGAAGTTCTGTAAGTTGCAGAGGGACCAAGGGATTTAGATGTTGTTAAAAAAATAAAAAAAGGAAAATGTTTTATCTACATCCCTGCACTGGTTCCACTCAAAGGTCTGCTTTGCATGAGACTCTTGTGCCTACCAGGTAGGACAGAGGCTGCTTTCTGTGCAGCCCTCCCCAGGATGCTCTCTGAAGTGGAAGGGGCAATTACAGTTTATGGGTTCCAGCTGCCTGTCGGAAAGGGTGCGCTGGGGGAAAGAAGCTGTCCAGGGAGTTTTGTTCTGTTGGTTGCCATCCAACAAACCACTTTTCAACGTGCTTTTACCATTTGCTTTTTGGGGAGAGACATAACCTGATTTACACTGACTGCACTGCCCAGTAGTCACAAGCCACAGCAGCCCAGTGGGACCACTGTGGCACCAACCACCTTGGGCAGAGCAGAGGTCCTGCTTCCCCAATCTCCTTTCTCTGCCCAGTACATCAGACCTGTTTTATCTATATAGTACCTGGGTGCTGTAACTAATGCCATGGACAGAGTTTGCTGAGTGAACTGCTGAGCCCCTGGAAGATGTGCTTGCCTCAGGTGTTTGCTACAACCTCCATAACACTGCCAGCGGGCAAGGGATTGCCTGAGCACTTCTTAAATCAATGGCAGTGGTTGGGGTAGTTTGAATGAGCGGTGAGGGTGGCTATGCACAGGTTTGCCTGGCTCTGTCAGGAGCTGATGGTGGAGCACTTGGGTAGTCCCTTCATCTGGGAAAACTACAGGGAAGCATAAGGGATCATGACAAATTATGTATGGGTAAAACCAGCATCATTTGGTACAGGAAGCTTTGGAAGAGGTATTCCACACATCCTGACATCCTATTATACTAATGTAACAATATAATAATGAAGCATATAACACTCTGTGTCAGTAATCTGTACTTAAGGTGTCTGTGTTGCTCCCATGAATTTGCAATCCAAATGGGATAAAGATGTCTTACTGGAGCTTCCCTTTGCAGAGAGGATATTGTCCAGAGATGTTGATGACTCATCACTCAGATGGCCAGGTTAGTCCTCATCTCCTGGACAGTAGTGTATGAAGCACAGGAGGATCAGAGCCTTCCCATTCCTAGGAGGGGTTTTGTCCTCTGTGGAAAGGAAAGACAGAGTAAAAGTGGTCGCGAGTTACAAGTGAAACCTAGAGAAAGTGGGTTGGGGAAAGAAAGCCAGAGCCAAGAACTAACAATGTTTCCTTAAGGCCTTTTTCTCATCTGCTGTGTTTACAGAAAAGTATAACCAATGTTCTGAAAGGCTCCTCTCTGAATCTCAAAGTGTCCATGTCTTCACTTAGTTCTGGAACCATGTAGGACATCAGAGACTGACTGATCATGACAATCTCATTGTTATTTCTTCCTTCCTGCTCTGTTTACCACTTCTACCTGTGCCATGCCCCATGTTAACTCTTGACTTCCCATGTCATGTAGTGGATTGATGTCCACCATGCTCAGAACCTAGCGACCCTGCTTTGACAGGGGGGTTGGACTGATCATCTCTTGAGGTCCCTTTCAATCCGTAAAATTCTGTGATTCTGTGAACTGAAGATAAAAATGCAACCTATAAATAATACTGATCAAAATTCACTTATCTCCTTGGCTCCACCACTACAGCAGACAAAGGAATGAACTGCTCCCCTCCTACCTTTATCCACTCGTTGGTGAGACTGGTGAAATCCCACTGTCTCCCAAGACGCCCCTGAGAGCCGTGAAGGTGGCTTTTCACTCACAGGGACCCAAACAGGTACCTCTTGCTGCTCTGGTGCTTGGGGTTCCAAGGGCACTGCTCATTTTTATCAGCAGTTTTGGAAAATCTGAATGCACAGCTCATCTTTGGCATGTGTCTCCTCAGTTAGGGGTTCTTCTGAGGAATGTCTGTCCCAGATGAAAAATATTTTTTCAGCCAAAAGGAAATTCTTATTAAAAACCGTAATCTAGTATAAATTTGCTATATAAAATTCTGGTTTGGACACACATTCAAATCCCCACCAAAACAATTAATCTTAATTTACTAGCCAGGATACCAAATTTAAATATTTTGTCTAAAGTTGGTATTTGGAAATGAAATTACATTTTTAGCTCAGATGGCAGCTCAGAAGGAATCGTTCTTTCAAGTGCACTGAAATGGGAAATGTTTTACTTGCATTGCCACTTTGTGCTTCCCCGTCTTGCTTTACTCATTTGCTGTCCTCTGAAACATGGGCTGGGTGAACATCTTCATTTGTGGGTACTGTGGCATGTAACACTGGGACCTACAATTTACTACTGATTTGATAGGAATGAATAGGATGAAGAAATTATTTCCTCTTCAGTCTCAGAGGAGTGGATACAGGCAGCCCCTGGCTTCTTTTCATCAGCACTCAAAATTTTCCAAATGCAGCTTGGATAAGACCTTTTATTTCTTTGACTCCCACTTGAAAAAAAATACATGGTCACATACTTATCCTTAAATCCAGGGCTGAAGTTTAGGGGATTATATGGTCTGTTGATCTGATAGAGTTTAATGTGTACTTGAAGACATGCTCATTTAGTTTAATGAATGGGAGCACTTCCACCTGGTCTAAAGAGAGTGGTTGATTAATAACAAAAAAACCAAGATAAAGGAAAAGGTCAAAGTCACTGAATGGGAGTGAGATACTAAAAGAAGCACCTTCAGATAGCTCCAGCCTCTGAACAGCATTGATATCACCTTTAAAATCAGTGTCTACAACCAGGCACTAAAAACCTAGTGAAACATTATGTAGATAATAGAATTTGGAGGAGTTATGTAGTGAAGAATTACTATGTAGTCCATATTTTCTTTCTGGACCCCCCCCCACCCCCTGGCATGGGGTTTGGAACTAAATGATCTTTGAGGTCCCTCCCAACCCAAACCATTCTATGATTCTATTCTATGAAAAGCTGTAAGCAGGAAAATAAGAAATGAACACCTTTGCTCCCAGTATGCTGAAGCATACTTTGCATCATGATCTGCAGAACCAAGTCTTCTTGCCTTGGTACTTGCTTTCTCTTTGTCATAAGGCAAGATCTTCTGCAGTTCCAGAAGAAAAGGTATCTCATATATCCTTTTCTTCATACCTGAAAACCCAAAGCATTTAAGAGAAAAAGTCAAGCTCACCTGAATAAGAAGGTTATAAGTGTTCCCCTGAAAAAGGGAAAGTACTGTGGCATTTGAAAGTTCCTGGGACTTGAGGTTTTTACTAGTGATCTGCATCTTCAGTCTTTCCCAAAACACTCTATCATCAAAAGATTCAATGTCATCATCAAAGAATTTTTGGCTACTGACTTTCCTTTAATAATAGTTGAGAAGTTTAATGAAAGGAGAGATCTGCATAGATTTCTTCCTAAATTGGATGAGATTCTGCCTTCTTTCTTTCTCGCTCTCTTTTTTTTTTTGGTAATACTTTTGTGCAGAGAAAATTATAGTTTCTGGTGCCAGTGATGTGCTCTGTATGTTTTGTTTATTACAGTGGTTTTAACTGGAACCATGGGTGAGGGAGTATCATTATAAAATTCTTGATACCCCAGATACATTTGCACAAACATAGTTGTGGGCACTGAAGGCAGTGGAGGAGATGACATTTTCAAAGTGTTTTCTTCTTATTTTAAGCATCTGCTCAGCCACTCAAATGTGGTGCATGCCCACATGCTCTCTAGGCAGTGAGAGACTAAGGTCCTAGTTCAGATCGGACATTTGACCTTGTGTATCCAACCCCACCTGGGTGGAAGCCAATCTTCCACAGCTGCCTCTCCAGCCAAACCATGGCTTGGTGGTGGTACCCCAGGTGGTCAACCCCTTCCTGGTGTTTGCCGTCACTGTGGCAGAAGCACTGTGAGGAGTTGTGTGACTTCTCAAAGGAGGTCAGTCTGGACTCAAACAAATCAGGAGTGATAGCAGTTCATACTAAAAGCCTTCTGGGCATGTAGGTTACCCACATTAAGTGGTTGGGGTTATCGGGTCATTGCCTCACCTTTGTGAATAGCAAGTGTTGGGTCCCAGAGAATTGCAAGTTCATTCCATGTCTGCAGTACCTATGCAGATGAGCTCTGGCAATCAGGCCTGTTTGCTCTCACTTTGAAAGTGTCTATGTTTCTTTGGTTGGTTTTTTTCAGTGAAAATTAGCTGATGGCAATGTGGAGGGAGCTCAGTTTTCTCTCCTTTCCTGCTCCCTCAATGTGCATAAAAACAAGTCCTGTGCCCTGCTCTGAAGTGACAACTTGAGGTCCACATGCTGGGAGTGTTTGGGAAATGTTTATATGACAGCAGCATCACCTGAGGCAGAGATGAGGAGGTGGGGAAGGAGGAACAACACTCTCAAGAAAGGAAGGAAATCAGTAAAAAGCTGGCTACTTAACCCTGCAATAAATTTAGGATAAACAAGTAAATAACTTGTTGACTCAAGACATCGTGTTAGGAGGGGCTGTGAAAGCGAAGTGTGAATGTGGAATGAGTTGACTTGGGAGACCAATAATGGGTTTGACTTCTTTGGCTGAACCGTGTCTTTATGTTGCTGCTGTTGCTGTTGGATTTTGGGGTATTTTTGACCAGAGACACCATGTCTTCACCTATGCAGATGGACCAAACAGTGCCAAGGATCATTCTCAGGTACAGCCCCTTGGTTGTCTTTGCTGTTAAATTGCCTGAATTTTCCCCAGCACACTCCAGCCTGATCCCAGCAGGGTACAGTTGTGAACTGGGAGCTAGCAGAGAACAGGGACCATTTCTAGTAGCAGTGTGGATACATGGAAGAGTAGTTATCAGAAGAAAATAGTTTAATTCATTTTTGAGCAATCCCTCAGTCAATGATCTTGCAGAGCTTTAATCTTTTGGGGCATTCTTGAAAACTAAAATTAGACTTATGTGTATATTCACTAATGTTGTATATCACTTCTGCTTTGGAATTTCCTAATTAAACAGGAGTGATTAGTTTTACTATAGTACCTCATACTGATAATACATCAGGATACATTAATACCCTTTGAAGGGTAAGGAAACTGGGGCACAGAGAGGCATTAATAATACAAGTCCTATAGTACAGAATATCCAGAGTATATTCTTCAGCTTCTTCACTAATGATTTATCCATGGACCAATAACCCCTACTTAAATTTATACTGTGTTTAGAGATATGATATTGAAATGAAAGCAGATCAAAAGTCACTGGTGCTCAGCTGCACACTGGTATTGAGGATTTTATTACTGGCAGTAGCTGAAAAAGTTTAAGTAAATTAGTACAACTGCACAGAGGGAACAGCAAAGCAATGCATTCGTTTCCATAATCCATGCATTGTTGTCGCTTATGGATTCAGTCACTAAAGAGGTATTTTTCTTTGTCCAAGATTTAATGGAAAATTAATATTATTCTAACTTACTTTAAAAAAACAAACTTGAAATGTTAAAGGTGCCAGCCAGTCAAATGTGGAGAAAGAGCTTAGGTAACCAGGTGTCTTAGGAAGCCCAAAATGTCACTTAGTCTTTCACTTTCCCTTGGTACATCTTACTCTACCCCAGGCTGATAGTTTCTACCACACCAGGCATGTTTACCTGATTTTTGTGAAGTAAATGTTTTTTCATCAAGTTAGTGCCTTTACACCATGGACCTTCCAAAGGAAGGTTGTGCATTGTGATTTTTCTTTGAGGGAAACAAGAACCATGAATTGATGTTCTAATTGGGAACAAGTGCCTGGCCCTATACGTTACTTCATATCCCTGTTTCTGCTCCTGCTGTTCTTCCTGAGTATGGTCACTTTAGCAGGTATGGTAATGCTCCTTGGACTTAGGGGAAAAAAAAATAGACCTCATTTTGGATTGTTCTACAGAAATCCCTTCTGATACACAGTTTCAAGGGCTTTCCAAATTTCTCTGTGTGTCATATCTATAAGAGTTTCTCTTCAGGGTAAATCTTTGCTGGGAGCAGTTCTTTCAAGGACTGCTTGCTTCTTGTAGAAAGAAAACATTTCATTGGCAAAGTCTGACTTAAAAGGGACATTTTTTTCACCCTGTTGGTATTGGGGAGTTGATTGGAATAAGCATGTTCTGCCTTGAGAGCCAAACCACATGAAAAAGGGAAGCAAGAGTTTGACAAACTCTTGGAATTGGCAGTGATCGGCCCAGGTGAAATCATTCCCAGCTGCCTACCCTGCCTCTCTGTTGGGGGTCACCACCCTGCTCCCTTACTCACAGTCTGGTGTCTTCACACAAACCCACCTCCACCAGCAGCATCAGTTAATAAATGAGGATGCAATAGGGCTAAGGATGTAGAAAATTTATTGCACGCTAGCTCTTACGTGGAGTCTAAGGTGGAGGTGATATAGACCATGTGAGGTGGCATTGCCACTGGTATGTCTCTTGGAGGAAAAACTCTTGAGTTTTTCAGCTCTTTCTGTGTGCCTTGCCACTTGCACTGGTCAAAAGAGTTAAAACATGCCCAAATCATTCATTCATCTCTGGAAGACATAGCCACACTACATGAAAGCATGCTGATTGCCTCTTGGTCATTAAATGTGGTGGTGTTAAAGTTATCTATGAATATGCCATAACAATTTGGCTTAGATCCTTGATGGATTAGGAGCAGCAAGGAAACATACAGTCCACCCCCACCCACTGTCCTCTTAGCAGCTCCGTACTCACACTTATTCACACATGTTCACATTTGAGTTCCCCTCAAAATAGTGGGGAACAAAAAAATTAGCGAATTAGGGAGGTGCCTTGTCTCCAGAGAGAAGGCGTGATGATCTAGCAATGCCTAATGACTGTGGTTCTGGCACCGGTGGAGCTGACTGACGCAGTTTCACCAGCAGATCACTCAGGGAAATGGAGAATCCAATTCAGGGAGAATTCAGGGAAATTGCATTTTTAATAACAGGGCAGAAGTTTTGACCCACCTCTTTCACCCTAGCCTGAATGCTACTGCGAGCAGTTATCTGTATGAATTGGCTTCCTCAGCCAGTCTGAGTCATTTTTCTGAGTCTTAAGTTTTAAGGGATTTTTTTTGTGGCTACACATCGACTCTGGTTTTGTCCCTGGCATCCCTACAGGAAATTCAGCTCCACAGTTTTGGTGTCAGACTCAGCAAAACAGCCCTTGACCGAGTGGGAAGAGTTAGACCCTCTGGGCGAACAGAGACAGTGTGAAGAGGCAGGGTGAGGAGAGGTTGCCCCGTTGCCCTTGTTATTCTAGTTTTGTGGATAACCAGAAGGTTACAGCCTTCAGCACTTCTGCCAGTCAGAGCTATTTTTAATTAAAAATAAAACCAGGAAGTTTTTAATATGGACAAACCATTGGGTTGCGTCACTGGCAAGGTCTAAAAATTTTACTGCTGAGTCTTTATTAAAAGACAAACACATTTTCCCCTGATTTAGTTATTTTTGTAAGAGTTTTTTGTAAAAAATAATCAGGTTCAGCCATAGTCCCAAGTATTAAGAAGTACTTTTCCTGTTAAAGACAGTGCCTATAAACTCATGCAGAAGCTGACAACCACGTCTGGGACACTAGTACAATGGAGACTTTCATGTATAAACTGAGAAGGGTATGGTCAGCAGTGTGTTCTGCTCTAAGTGACATTGCCCTGTTATTATAGTGTATTTATATCTTGCTCTGCCCTCTGAAAACCTCACAATAAATCAGAATGTATGTGATAGTTCATCAGCAATCAAATATGAATTAACTGGAAGATGTGTAAGGAATTAGCTTGAGAGCAAAAATGCATGTGATGAAAAAAAATATGTATTTATCTGGAAGGAGTTTACTAGATTAGTTTTGTCAAGAATTATACTTGTCATTAACCATTTCTTAAGAATGAGCATATTTAATATGATCATTAGTCACTTTAGCACAAAAGGCTGTTGAGAGTTGCTGATGACACAAAGGGAAGGACTTGGGTATCATGCAGGCAGAATTGATGTCCTGAGGGTAAGAGAAGCAGGAATAGGATAATATTCAATAGAGCAAAATACAAGGAAGGATTTCACTTGAGAATTAATAATTGAAACTTTTGCTGGATTATCTGAGCCATCAACTGGAAGCAGATGAGATGGGAAAGGCATTGTTTTGTGACCTGCTAACACATTTTGAGTCATCAATGTAATGAAACCAGAATAACAAAAAAGTCTTTCCAGGTTGGAAAATATTCTCAGTGAGGAAGGCCATGAAATCATAGGATGGTTTGGGTTGGAAGGGATCTCAAAGCCCATCTAGTTCCAACCCCCTGCCATGGGCAGGGACACCCTCCACTAGCCCAGGGTGCCCAAAGCCCCATCTAACCTGGCCTTGAACCCTGCCAGGAATCCAGGGGCAGCCACAACTTCTCTGGGCACCCTGTGTCAGGGTCTCATCACCCTCACAGGGAAGGATTTCTTCCTAATACCTAGTCTAAATCTGCCCTCTTTTAGCTTGGAGCCATTACCTCTCATCCTATCACTCCCAGCCCTTGTAACCAGTCCCTCTCCAGCTTTCCTGTTGCCTCTTCTGGTACTGGAAGGTGCTGTAAGGTCTCCCTGGGGTCTTCTCCAAGTTCTCTTACCCTGTCTACATAGCAGAAGTGCTCCAGCCCTCAGATCACTTTCATGGCCTACTCTGGATTTGTTCCATATCTGTCTTGTACTGGGGACCCCAAAGCTGGACAGAGCGCTGCAAGTAGGGTCTCACCAGGGCTGAGTAGAGGGGAAGAATAGCCTCCCCCAACCTGTTGATCATGCTGGTTTTGACATAGCCCAAGACACGGCTGGCTTTCTGGCCTGCAAGTGCATACTGGTGGCTCACATTGATTTTTTTCATCAAACAGCACTCTCAAGTCCTTCTCCTCAGTGCTGCTCTCAATCTACTCTCTGCCCAGATGTTTTCACACTTGCAAACGACCTTCAGTATTGCCTACTTTCTGGGTACCTGTTGTCATGCTTGAGAAAATCAATCCTGTGGGAGCTGACTTTAGGGGTACCACTAGATGGGCTATGTTGGGGCCCAGAAATAGCTTCACCACATTTGCAGAAACCTTTATTCAAAACAAATTAGCTTTCAGGTGGCAGGTGACCAGGTCTGAGGTACCTCCTGTAGAGCTGCAAACCCAAATCTCCTGGTAGGCTCCTCTCCATTAACACCTCTTAATGGAAATGCAGCAGCACCTTTCTGGTGTTGCCTGCCCTTGCTCCCTTCCCACCCTCGCCCCACCCAGTTGTCCACTTCAATGTGCCAGCAGCCTCTTCTGAAGCATCTGATACCAGTCATGCTGAGAGAAGTGATCATGGTAAGATGAGCAGCTATTTCCAGTTTGGCAGCCTGGCAATCTTTGTTTCCCTGGGAACTGGCAACTGCCCACATGCACTCAGCCACTGTGTAGGAATCCATAATTAATGTCACATTTGCTCTACCATCAGTCTAGACACATTTGTCTAAACTATTGTTTTTAAAAAAGAAATAAAAATATAAAAAATGTCAATCCGCAACAGCCAGGGAGTAGAGAGTAAATAAAGCCTGTCAGGCTCTTTTGCCTTTGATCACTTCTGCTACATTCTTAGTTGTCTTTTGAAAGGGTCTGGCAAAGAATTGCAAAAACTGATTTCCTTTAGCCTCGTTGGCTTCAGAGTTGCCCTGCATTAGTTGGCGTCTCACAGCAGAAGGGCTATTAAGAGCCAGACGAAGTGGCCACCATACTTAGGGTTTGGCAGAGCTATGTTGGGCACCTTTTGCTGTTGTGGTATTGCAATGTAATTTTCCTCAGACTGCAAGTGTCCAGAAGGTTCAGACACAGCTTCATGTACCTTTGAAGTTTAGTCATTTGTGAAGTGAGATACTGAAGGAGTGATATTGCAGAGGCTTTTTGATCAGAAGAATATCATTAAACGTCCAGATGAAAGCACAAGGAAAATTGAAGTTGTTGGATCCTGATTTGATCTCTTGCTTTAAAGCAAGTCAGAATTTGTTCTTTAAGAATGCCAGTAAAGACTATATAAGTTCTCAATAAATGATGCTATTCTTTAACAAAAAAATAGTGTCTCGGTTCAGGCCAGGCCAGAGTTAACCTCCCCAAGCAGCCAGCACAGGTGAGCTGAGTTAGCCCTGGCTGTTCTCCACACCACCTGACATCACTTCCCCATAAAAAGGGGCTGGTCGGAGAGAGGTGGTTCAGCCCAGTTCTGGCCACCAGCAGCTCTCTTTTCAGTGCCCAACTCAGGGCTCAAAGGGCTAGGGGCTTGAAGGACTTGTACTTATCTCTTTTGCTTACTTGCATCTCGTTGAATTTTGGTCCTCTAAATCTGTGTGGGTAACTAAACTCATCTGTGGTTACTTAGAAGCTAATGGAAAATCACATTGTACCCAATGTTGTATAGGTATCTGTTAGGATGGAATAAGAAATGTTGTGAGGGTTCCCATTCCTCACCAATGCTTATGGAACCTAGGCAACTAGCTTAGATGTCACCTTGAGGTTCATAACATCAGGTATTTATAGATATCTACCTGTGGACTAGTTGTCTTGATTCCCATTATAGTCTAAATCTTATTGGCAACATTAGTGGAACCTGGGGCACAGATCATCTGATCAGATGTAGGTGCCTACAGCACGATGAACTTCAGTCTAGATGTCACCAGCTGTTGGGATTAAAACTCCACTGATTATGAGAAGGGTATACATGTCTACCATACATGTAGACATGTCCTGAAAGCACCTTGGCCATGATTCATCTCACCCTTCATGCCTAGCATAATTGAACCATTTAGATCAGGACTGTAATACTGATCTGCAGGCTACCAAGTCACTCTGGAACAATGACCCATTCTCACTGTTATAACTGTCTATCAAACATTATGTAATCTGCAAATATTGCCTGCAGTGAATTTTTTCTTGAGATGTATGTTAGAATGACCTCAAACCCATGCTTTAGAGATCATATCTACCTATTCATATAATTTAGAAGTTATTACCGATATGATATTGACACAAAAGTCTTTTAACTAGAGGCAGAAAAGACTTGGCTTTTGAGTGCATCTAAGCATTAATGCCACCCTCGTTTACATAGTTTCTGAATATTTATCCAAGGATGTAAACAGTGAGCTATTATAATCTGTGTATTTACTTTCTCCAATTGTTACTTTCTCTGATAAGAAATAGCTCTCCACACAACTCTTCTAACTGTGCTACTGTAAATAAAAGGTAAAATTATTATTTGATTTAAGGAGAAAGATACATGAAGATCAAGTGTCTCACAAAACCCTGTTTTGAAGTGACCATAATGCAAATAACGTAAAATTAGGGGTAAATCTATCATAAGCAAGGCTTGTGCACATTTTGCACAAACAATTTTTTTTAAAAAAAAAGTTGGGTGGTGACAGCCTTAATAATTTTCTGAGTGCATGGGATTTTAGAAAGTAAGTGAGTGTAAGAGAAATTTTAAGGGATGGAGTGGTGAAGGAAGAAAGAGTGAGTGAGTGAAGGGCAAGAAGCACAGTGTGCAGAAATAACATTTTCCCAATGCAGGTAGCCTAGACCACATCGAAAAATGGGTTGGAATAAATTAAGTTTTTCCCTCTTAAAGTAGACAATTTCATAAAAGTAGTGATTCAGTCCTGTTCAAAATTTATATTTTGACTAAAGAGCTCAGAATATTTCTTTAAGGACTGTTTGTAGACTAAGGTTAGGGTGTATCTTCTGAAGCTCAGTACAACACATGCCTACAAGTGTCCACAACTTTCATCCAGGCATTTAAACATTTCCCCAATCTTCTACCTTGTGCATACACACGTGCACTGGACTGCTGTTCCTTTTCCCTGGGTGAACATAGGAGGGGAAACAATGACCTGCAAGTCAGTTGAGGAATGAGACATACAATTAGCAATGAAATAAAAAACAGCTGGGGCAACTGAATAGCTGTTATTCTGAGCACATGAACCTGAAAAGATACTGTTTATTTTATAAGACAAACAAAATTTCCCTTCTGTTTGATCTAGAAGAGCATCTACCATTGCGAGACGTCCATTTTCATTTAGCCTTCCTGGTGTCAGGGCCAACTGTGCAGAGCTATAAACAAAGAGCAGAAAGTATCACTTTCCTTGTTAATTTGACAGTAAACAGTACTAATTTGACTGTGCAGCTGTTTATTGATACCACCCCCCCCGCAACAATTTAATCTACAAAACAGTAGCCAGTGCACTGGGACCACACTGTTTACAGAATCCGAGGAGCCAGGGTAGCCGCAATCTCTTGTAAAGCTGCCATCAGGAGGTACTGTGATTTGTGCCCTTTGCCTTGCACCAGGACAAGCTATGGAAACGCATTATGGAGATGAAGAATGATTTTTTTTTCTTCATGGACTTTTTTTGAAGGTGGGGTTTCCAGAACAATTTCTTATTAGTCCTCTGATTTCTGTGAGGTCAATGAGAGTATTGCCCTCTACTTCCATAGCATCTGCACAACTAGCTTGCAATATCTTGACACTGAAAATAGGTCTTATGTGTTTACTTATGACACTCTGTACTGAAATAGATGAAATGCTGTATTGTCTAAAACAGCGAATGACAACATTTGTACTGGAAAAAATGAAGCTGACTTTGAAGTTGCTCCATTGTTGTGAGATAAAAATGGAAGAAAGGAATCATGCAAGAGCATGTTGATTTGCTTATATAAACATGTACATCTGGGTAGATAGGAGCCAGACTACAGTCTTCACCATCAGCTCCTGGGATGAATATACTTAGACCATCTATCATTAAGGAACGATGAAGTCAATCCTGTAATCATCATGTTTTCTGGCTAAATACTTCCTGTTTAACAACCTCCTTTTGGTAGGATTTGAATTTTGTGCTGAGATGCTGAATCTTCTGTTCCATACAATATTCCCAGGTTTCTCATCTGAAATCTAATAGAAAGGTGACATTAGGCTTGCAATCAGAAAATAGTTTCTTTTAGTTTTTCAATATTTCTCCAGAGACTTTTTACTTGACACTTCACCCCTGTCAGGTCCAAAGGGCTGGTTGAAAGGTGCTGAAGGATGGATTTGGGAGCCAACACTATGCTAGCTACTACCACTCTATGATACTTCATCTGCATTACATTACCACTTGCCTGAGCCAACCAATTTATAAACAACTCTACAAGCTCTTTTGTACTAGTATAAGCTGAGTGCTCTTTGCAGCCTCTCTTCTGTAAAGGTTAAAAAAAAAAAAATCACAGAAAGATTTGTAGTTCCAAAAATTGGTAGAGAATAGTGGTGAATGATTGTACTGTCTTCCCTTGGTCCAGACTGGTGAGGAACACCAGTCACTCCCAGTTGTTCTTGTAATCTGTGGACTAGGTTGGAAGATACAGATCCTGTAGGAGAACCAGTAGTTACTCCCATGAAATCTCAAGCAGAGAAGCCTTGCAGGTTTAATTCAGATGGCAGAGATAGTGAATAGTGCAGAGAACTGCTTTAGCAGCAGCTGGCCTCTAATTCTGTGTCTCACTTTCTGGTTTTGAAGATATATGTGGATCAAGTTGGACTCAGAGGGCAGTCTTGGATGTACCGCTTTGGATCTTGTTATCAACTACCATGGTTCTGGGGCACACAATTCACTCCAGACACTTCTCTTTCCTAGTAAACAGGATGTTGTGATGAAAAGACACTCAGCTGCAGGGTTCAAATAAATAATTTATTTGGACATTACATGTAGATTCAGCATATCAAATATTCACTTTACCCCTCCAGGTAAGGGCTCGCAGTAGGGGAAGGGTCTCTTTGCTTGCCAGATGTGCAGTTGGAGAAGCGACTCCCGGTTCTCAGCCTGAATCTGAGGGGTTTTAATCTTTGATCTACAGTAGGCAGGACTGTGCCTGAGTGGACAATACCACCTGGGGTGTTTGTCATTAGCAGTGTTCCCCCTTATTTTTGTTTATTCATGGATGAGGGTCACTTCTGTATGCTCTGTCTTTTGCTTATCTGTGCATTGTCTGGGTCCAGTTGAAACCAAAAGGAAACCCTTTGACTTACCTTTATATTACTGCCAGGCAGCTGAATAGTGGCTTGATTGGGACTCAGGGCAGATTATTGAAGGAATTCAAGGCTCAACACAAGATTCAGTTCTTTGAATTATGCAGCACTGCCCTGTTTAGTCTCTGCTTCCAGGTTTGAGCTGTGTACACAACTCCCCATGGGTTGTCTCTGTGGAGATGGGGCCTCAAAGCAATCCAAGGCTGAGTTCCTTTTTACATCCCCCAGTGAGTCACCTGGCACACTGGACATCACCGAAAACTCTGCAAATGCTGAGCCAGTCAATCCTTACAGATGTGTATCATAGAATCACAGAATCTCCTGAGTTGGAACAGTCCCAGAAGGATCATTGAGTTCAACTCCTGGCTCCACACAGGCCCAGCCAAGTCAGAGCATGGCACTGAGGACATTGTCCAGACGCTTCTTGACCTCAGCCCAGCGCGGTACTGTGACCACTTCCCTGGAGAGCCTGTTCCAGTGCCTGACCCCCTTCTCAGTACAGAACCTCCCCTGTCACAGCTTCATGTCGTTCCCTTGGGTCCTATCCCTGGTGACCAAAGAGAGGAGATTGGAGCCTGCTCCTTCACTCCCTCTTGTCAGGAAGCCACAGACCACAATGAGGTCTCCCTTCACCTTCCTCTTTTTGAGGCTGAACAAACTGTAGGACTTCAGCCTCTCTTCATAAGCCTTCTTCTCCAGACCCTTCCCCATCCTTGTTGCTCTCGTGCTTAAACCCACAAAAACTTTTATTTTAGTAGGTAGGTGGGAATTTGCCATTGGTTAACTGGCAACCTTTCAAAAGCAGAAATACTCCAGCAGGTTGACTCTATTATACTGTCTTCTTGATAGAAGGTGTTTGGGGCCTTGAAGACAGGGTGAATCATAGGGTTGGACTATCATGACATATTGGTGAGGCGGAAGTGTGTCTTGGAGAAAACCAGGAGGCCGCATGTGTCGATTTGTGTT
Source organism: Zapornia atra (assembly GCA_013400835.1). NCBI lineage: Eukaryota > Metazoa > Chordata > Aves > Gruiformes > Rallidae > Zapornia > Zapornia atra. The sequence goes on from VZTU01032392.1 coordinate 65,795, forward strand.
CTGGGAGAAGATCCATGCAGCTGGCTCTGCTTGGGATGTGTGGATAGGTCAAGGCTCACTTTTTTGTCAGCAGCAGTGGCTGTATTAACCACAGGGCCAGGCTGCCACAAAAGGATATAATGGGAAGGTAGCTGGTCTTGCAGAAAGACATGTTGGGAGGGTGTGCCTGGCACCAAGGTTGCCTTCCTCTCATAGTGGTGTGGGCTGCAGACCTCTCCCCAGACAAGGATAACTTCTATGTTTTTATTGTGCTTGTGGTTTTGGCCTAAGGCTACTAGATGCTGTCAGATATCTTCAGCCTCACTGGGGCAGTAAGGGAGAAATTACAGAGATGCCATCTTGCTGGTTTTATTTTCTCAAGAATAATGCATGGCCCTTTTTCTTTGTGTGGCCATAGCCCTGTTAGCATGTAAAAGTGTTCTGCAGAAAAGTTGATCTTCCCATACGGAAATTACTCAACAACTACAAAGGATGTGCAAAAATAAACAACATGGGCTTTCATATTTGAGAAGCATCTGTAATAAAAACAAATTTAAGACATTTCTTGCCTGACTTGCAGGATTTTTAATAAAACCTTTTTGCTTTTGCCTTTTCTTTTCTTACCTATTTTGTTAATGGTTCCTTGGAGTGATGAGTGATGCTGTATCAGCCTTTTGGATGAAGGATTATTTTAAAGTTTGTAATGAATGCTTGGAAGAATTCATACCACTTGATTATGCCAAGTTTTGATTGGATCACTCTCACTTGGCAGAGATGGTAATATCAGCTTTGATTTTTATTTTTTTAAATTGCTGCTGTCCAATTTTCAAAGTCAACAGTTTGATAATTAAAAGTATATGTATGGCTTTCATTGGGCTGAAAGAGAATTTAAGTGTATGCATTATACTTTTACGAGCATTGGTGATTTAAGGTGTAGCAGAGAGAGCAAGCTGAAAGCTGCTTGCCACCAAATACACAGTATCCCAAAGAACAGTATGGGTATACCATCAGAGATATTATTACTCTGCTTGATTTGAGATTTTTCAAAGAAATTGAAAGAAAAATGTATTTAATGTCCCTATTCCCCCTCCGCCTTCCCCCCAATATCAATAAAGATCCGAGTATTTGAAATAATATCCTGAAACCCTTCTTAATTCTCACTCTGTGTAAAATCAAGGACACCACAAATCTGACCTGTGGCATTCATGATTGCCTCATGAGAGGTATCTGCTGAGGTGGCGCTGAGTTCTGTCTCATCAGGATATTAAAATGCCACCCCCTGACATATAGCTGAGGAGCTCTGCCAGTGCTCAGGATGGTGGTATGTTTTCAAATATGTGAGGATGTTACTTTGTATTATACACACCCTAAATATGGTTGCAGTAGTGATTTTAAATCTACAAGTGCTGCTGAGAATTGTTCTTCCAAGTAGGCCTGAAAGATGTCTTCTCAGTGGGCTTGGTCAAGCTTATTTTAGCTGGAAAATGTACTTACCTTCCTATTCCGGTGTTTCTATTTGGATGGCATCAATAGTAGCTGTGCCCCATGATGATACTCTGTTCAACTGGAGCTTGAATGGCATCACAGAGTTAATTTTGTGTTTTTATGTTTTCTCTAAATCACACCACAACTTCAACAAGGGAGCTTATGTCTGAAAGGTGGAAACTTGCCTACAGCCAAAAGCTTAGTACGTAGTCCTTACTTATTCTTTCCTACTGCTTTGCATCTAGTTTCATATCTGCTGGACTGTGATAAGGAGCAGTGACAGGAAAGCCAACAAGTGGTTGTAGCAGTGATCTAGCAGTGCATCTAGCTAAGCATATGTGGACCCCAGTTAGTAACAGCAGGCTTGAAAGAGCAGTCCAGCACTTCTTTTCAGCAGTTACAGAGCAGCTCTTGCACATCCTTTTCCACTTGCTTTTCTTCTGTGTATGTTGGCCTATTTGTTGGCTCCAGATACAAAGACCAGTGCTTGGACTTGGTGAACATGGCTTAGGTTTGGGTCTCTCTCCAAGCTTTCATAGGAGCCAAGGCCTGTTGAACATTTACAAGATCAGGGTCTTAAAGATCTTTGCAAATGATAAATTACATATTTTTCAATACTTTTGTTGTCTTGGCCTCAGAAAACAGATTGCAGGTTTCTTGATTTCCTGTAGATGGCAACTGCAGGAGAGTTGTCCCTGACTCTAAATTAATGTCTAAACTGTGAGATTTAAGCTTCAGGGAGCCAAGAACAGGAAGGGTCCTCCCAGTTGAAACTAATTGGATCCATGCTCTGATATCCGTGCCTGTTTCCAAAAGGGTATAATGATTCCAGCCAGACTGTTTGCTCAGTGTCAGTCTGAATTTAACTTCATGCTACTTTGCTTTATTTTAATTTGACATTATTTTCATGTTTATTTTACCTAATAAGTGAATCATTTAACTATAAAAGGCTCATTTTGGAGGGTTAAGGGTGGAATCTGGAATGGGTGAATCTTGGAATAACCACTGACCTGCTCGATTATGCTGGAGTAGGGCATGAGCAATGATGTCACATAGGGAGGCAAGCCAGACACGTAGGGGTGAACAGACCTGCCATTCTCCCTTACCCATCATTGGAAATGTCAGTAGAGCTTCTTGAAGGACAGACCCAGTTGAGTTTGTGATAATGACTCTTTGAAGGCTTCAGAAACCAGAATGCTTTGATGTTATTGAAGAATGGATTTTAAGAGAAAACTAGTGGCCTTAATATCACGAAAGCACCATTTCACTCAATCTGCAATATCATGGTATAAATGAAATATAAGGCTTTGAAGTAGACTACTGATTAATCATAGAATCATAGA
>VZTU01032394.1:0-21306 GCA_013400835.1 Zapornia atra
ATGACCTGAGATATTTGGTGCCATGCTAGACTAAGATCAGGTGACACTTTTATGGCTGGCTGTCCCAGTACCATTAACAAAGGAAATACATCATTACTGATGTAACTGTTCAGCTGCTTAAACGGAAAGGGTCAACATGCTGTTCCCTGAGGCTGCAGACTAATTATAATACTCTGAATTGGTTTTTTACTGTTTCAGTATACAGCTGGAAGAGAGAAAAGTCACAGGAACCCAAGCTCACTCTTCCTTTCTCATTCTCTGCTTGAGTAAATACACTGAGAAAAATTTTTGCACACAACTGGCATAAAACTGAAAGAATTCTTCTAAAGAGAATGGATTGCACCAGAAAAATATTTATTCTAGAAATGTTTCAGCATTTGTACTTCACAGTTTAGGATAATGGAGTACATAGTGTAGCCACTTGTACTATAGCCTATGTAATATGGATGAATGAATATGAATATAATGTAATATATTGTATTGAAGCCTATGAATATAATGTAATATAATTCTTGTTAGCCTGGGATGTTATATACTTTATAGTAGGAAACAGAAAAAAACCCACATATAAAAGTAACTCAGGTGTCTCAGACAACATCGTAATCGTACACAATAGTAATGCAGTATTGCCTGTGTTTCTTTATGAAAGTAAACATATAAAAACATAGTTATTTCCATACTGCAGACAACTTTAACAACAGGCTTTTTTCAAGGATTTTAAAAAAGAAATCCTTTTTAAGATATGCATTTGCACAGTCTCTTCAGGTGGTTTCTGTCTTCACTACACAGTGACTGCCTGAGAGTGCTGTACTACAAGCGATTGCGTTTACAGAAAAGCTTTCTTTCATGTCAACATTTCATTTCCTTTCCCTCCACCAAGCCTCAGGCAGTAGCTCTGCTCTTTTGCCATAGTACTGTACACCACGTGAAGTATAGTAATTCATGTGACACAATACAGTAATCAGAAGTAAATTAAACCCTTTCAAATTACCATCCTCAATCACAATACCTAAAACAATGTGATAATTGCTGTCATAGGAACATGGGAAAAAAATAGAAGACTGATCATTAAACAAATACTATAATCATTAATAACACGGGCCACGTGAAATAACAATTTTCTGCTAATCACTATCCTAGAGCTGTGGTACAAACTGTAGATTGTCATTCATAAAGCTGGCTGCATACAGCTATGAGAAAAAGCTTAAACATGCCAAAATATTTTGTCCATTAGCGGGTTCTGTGTTGACTTTTGTACAGTGTATGTTTCCCCAGATAAATGTGGGTTTCTATATGCAGTGCTTATACAGCTATGCTTGAGTTTTAGCTTCTGGCCTCCAGCAAGCTGTCAAACACAAGTTGTTAGGCTTTATAATACCATTCCTCCTGCATTGCTGTCTGTGGCTAATTTTGCATTTCACCTCTCACCACCTCTCATGATCTCCTTACCACTTGTGTTACCCTATGGAGTAAGTGTCTTCAAAGCCAATAGCCTTTTTGCTGCTGTCATTGCCTCAATTTCTTCATTATGTAAGCCTATGTGTTCTTCTCCAAAGGCAGTAATAATTACCACATTGTCTCTCTGTAGAACCCTTCTTTTCTGCCCTGAATTTTTCAGATGAGAGTACATTTCAGCTTATTTATATTTCCCTTCTCTGTGTATTCAAGAGAAGGCCTAAGAGCACCCATGAGCAAGGAGAACTGTATTAATGTGTGGGTCTATTGGACCTTTGAAGAGTTTTCTTTCTTTTCTGAATGCTCAGTACTGCAATTAGTCATTTCACTTAACACTTCATATGAACTGTCTTTTTTTTTTTAAGGCTTTTTTTTTTCAATTTTATAATATATTGCTTAGCTTTTAGCTCAGAGCTCTATTTAAACTAGTCTTTAAAAATTCATCTACTTTTATGAGAATTGAATATGATTCTTACAAAGAAGTTGATTTTCCTGCAATAAGTTGTCACTTTTGTGTGTACTCATTTTACAAAAGTAGAATAACCACAGGCAAGAATGAATGCAATCCCATCACTGAGAACCCCTTCGCCTTTCACATGCTTACCACATTTTGAGGAGAAAAGACATTCAGAGGTTGGTCATTTGTCAAGCCTTTCAATTTGAACAAGGAAGCTCACATGGGGAAACAATATCATATTAGAAATAAAAGATGCAAAATCCACCTTTTTTAAAAATTGCTTACACATTGTTTAGACAGAGAGGAGGAGGTGAAGGAGGGCATTGGACAGAGAAGAAAAAAAAAAATAAATACCAGTTAATTTGGCTTGAGTTTGCTGGCTCAATTGTTGGTTCAATATATTGACTTATTAATTTGGCTTTCTCTGATGGATAAGGCTAGGCTATAAAGAAACCTGGCAGCTTTTGTGCCTACTTTTCCTGTGTTAGAGATGCTCAAACAGAACTTCAAAAATATCTGGTCTGGTTTCAGTGCAGAGAGCAAGGTAGACCTGGGCAACGATGTACATCTGGATGTCAACAAAGGTTGCTGTTTAGAGCCCACAGTTACTAGAAATTACTTCCTTCCAAAGACAGTGAAGAAACTTTCTGTCAAGCCATCTACATTTTCTGAAATAAGGGGATAAGGTTCTTCTTTCATATTAGAGCACAAGTTTAAAAATAAAGACACCTCTCCTTCCCTAAGAACAAGCTAAGTCAACTAGTTAAGGTAACAGATGTAAATATCCAAGTATAAATATCTCTCCCCCACTCAAGAGAATGTGGATTAGACTTTGTTGTATTCATGTGAAGCACTGCTGGGACTTTTATTTCCTCATGGACTACAAGTCCATGTAGAGGCACATTGTACCACTGAAAAAGTAGAAAATATTCTTCAGATCTTTCCTTTTTGTTTGTTTCCTCATTGAGAAAGAAGGCTTACACCAGATAAATAGCCAGCACAAGTCTGTCTCAGACATTGCTAGAGTATTGTTGGAAGGAACATAGTAGAGGAACTGCAGTGCAGTTGAACTGGGAAAGGGGTTGTTTTCATTTTTGGGAGCCTATGCAGAAGTCAGGAGGCTCTTCTTTGGCAGTTAGCTCATATGAAACTGTGGGAAAAAGAGAGTCAGAAGCTTTTGCTGTCCAGCCCACTGTTTGCAGCTTGGTCATTATCTTCAAATCTGTAAATAAACAAAATTAACTGTTTGCATTTTAATTTTTATCTGAAGGTAAGCAGGAAAGTAGGAATGGATTTTTCAATTATCTCTCTACATCTCTGCATTTTTCTGACAGGATTTGCTTCCTTTGAAAAAAATCCAGTTGCAAACCAAGCGAAAATTTTCCTCCTTGCCTCTGTCCCAAGACACATGGATCTTGCTGTCTGAGTCAGTGCGGCCTAGGCAGAAAACCCACTCAAAAGCAGTAGGTCTGCTGGGCAGGTAAGGTTCATCTCCCATACTTACCCATCCAGTTCAGGCTGTAGGGTCAGGTTCTGAGAGGCTGTGATGCCTCTGCTGGGATGACCAGTGCCTCCTGCGGATTCCTGGCCTGCTTTTACATGTGTCTGGATTGAGAGGAAGATGAAGGAGTCAGCAATGCCTTTATTTTCGGTGCTTTTTCTAAGCTTTTTCAAGCAGGAGATGCTCATTCATTGAAACTGTCCCAAGGAAGGCTGAGGCAATTCAGTCCTCCATAATTTTGTGGATATAGATACCATTAACTTGTTGGCAACTCATCCAGGTGGGCAGACATGGGCAGGTAAAGGTCCATGGGAAGGATTATGACTTGCAAGAACATTTATGTTATTTTCATGAGTTAATTTGCCACCATGCAGCATAAAGCTGTGGCTGAGGTACCTACTTTTGAAGTGAAACATTTTCCTCCCAGTCTTCCTCATCAATTAACTTTGCCAACACAAATGGGGTTTTGCTCAAGTATGCCAAGAAGTAACTCCTGTTGTTTCCCATTTATCCCTATGAAAAACAAACAAATAAAAAGGCAAGTAAAGAAAAGCATACAAAATGTTTATTAACCTGTTATACAAATGACCCATGTAAGTTATATACGTCCGACTAATCTTATGTGCACTATAAACAAGTCCTCATTTGCTTACGGTTATTTCTATTTCTTCTTTTTAATGGTGATTTCCCAAGTTGAAAACAAGCCTGATAGCTACCTCTAATCTTTATAGCAATGGCTTTTAAAATATTCAAACTGAGTAATTTATTTTTAATGATCTGTAGCTCTGAAACAGTTCAGGAAATGTGCTTTATACTCTGCAGAAAAATTCTCCTTAGTCCTCAGGGCAAACTTGCACTTTTTTCAGTCCAAGTCGATTTTGACAACCAAAATGTTTATTAAAAAGAGAGAGAGAGAGACAGAGAGAGTAGGGGAACTAGTGTTAAAAGCAGTGACTGAAAAGGTCCCTGGTGAGATTTTAAGACAGGATACTATTGAGACTGATTTTAATTGCTTTGAAACCTCTCTGATCATTTAAACCTGGGATGTGTTGGTATGAAATGTTCTTAAACAAGAATTTTCTTCATCATTTACACAAATGGAACTCTGCATACTGGGTTCACATATAAATGAAGTACTCAAAAAGAAAGGTGTTTGAGAAGTTGACCTCTAACATTAGAGACTATTGTCAAGTGCATCTCTGTCATACAGAAACTCCTGCTCTGAAGGAATATGCATCCTGCAGCATCTTTGATAAAGATTTTGCAGTCAGAGGTAAGTTAAATGAAAGTCTTGGGTGTTTTGAAGGCTCAATAAGATGTGAGTAATAACACTCAGGAAAGGCATTTATTGATTATCGAGATGCTGAGTGAAGGCCTATTTAGCTTTTCCCCAAAAGCTGTCCCAAACGCCCCTTCAGTTTTCTGGTTTATTTTGCTTATATATCCCTTACCTTACCCACTGAGACAAATCATTGGATATCTCTACGTAGTTTCAATTAAGAGGAAGCACTGCCATATATGTGTATAGTTTCAGTACCAGATCAATCCACTTTTCATAGTGTTTCTGTTCTTGAACATCATCCTGCTCTCCCTTAGCTGCTTGATTACAGATCATTGGCCCCAACGTGTTTTTTGGGAGCAGAGGTGCTCTCTGGCTGGGGTCTGGTACACAGCACTGCTCTATTCTTATCTTTGCAGAAGGACTACACTTACTCATGCTCAAAATGTCCTTCCTTACCCTCAAGCTAGGTTTATTAAGACTTTGTCAATATTCTCAACATTAATTAGGTAATGTGAGTTGATTGTGAGATGAGAGGTCACATTTAATTTGCCACATTACTGATTCTCTACCCCTCTTTTTCCTGCTGTCATAGTTTGATATTAAAGCTTCAACTTTGATACTGCTTGCCAATGATTTGAACTCAGAAGGGATTGGTAAACTCTCTAGTGGAGAAATTTAATTCCATGCAGTTGTATGTGGCGAACTTCTTGTTCTTTCTTTACTCTGGAAGAGATTTTCATAACATAGAAACTGTATTTCAGCTCTCTTTGTAAAATAAGGGCTTCTTTAGGCTGAGAAGCACCTTGTTGCCTGTGACACAGCAAAACTTGATTTGAGGAAACTGTCCCCCCCTTTTTCCTTTACAGCAGGTTTCTATGCAAGAGAAAATGACAAAGATTACCAAGCCTAAGCACGGGGGTGGCAGGATAGGATTGCATGGGCAAAAGCACATTACAGCCATTCCAAGCAATCCAGACCTGCAGTACAAGATTTTTTCAAAATGCAAAATTCTGGAAGCCATCTCACAAGTGAGACAAATAATAAAGGGTTTTTTTCATTCTATGCCTCTTCTAAGTCAATTTTACTGTCTCTAGCAGTTTTGGTATATACATCCTGTACATTATGAATAGAAATGCTGCGTTGTGAGATTTTGTTTTCTTGAAGTTATAAGAAGTGAATCATGCCAATTTCTTATACAGAAAATAAAACAGGGCTTGGGATATTTAGATAAATTCAAATAGAATAAAGGAGGTACAGTATCTCACCACCTGTTTGGCTTTTCAAAATCTTTTCATTTCAAGATTCAGAGAGATAGTAATGGATACTATTCATCAACTGAATAAAGAATTAAGCACCAGCAGCACAAAACGTATTTACATAAATATGATAAAAAATAAGCTGATTATTTTCATGTTGAGATCACAGTAATAATAGAGGTGAAAAACAAGTGGGAAGTGACTCAGGAAATCTCCATGTGAATTTTTATTTGGGATGATGTTAATAATTTCAGTAAATGGATGGGGAAAAAAATACATGATGTAGTAAGGATTCAAAACATAATTAAAATTGCCCAACAATTTCAAGACAAAGCATTTTTCTTTAGGAGAAGAAACTTTCTGTGAAATTGTCTTTCATAGGAAGACTTGTATTTTAAAAACTTAAAGTTCTAAAACCGAATGTCCTCAAATGTTTTTTGGTTTTGTTTTTTTTTCCCTTTCTGTTGAAGACAGGATTTCACTTTTAGGACAATTTTATGCATATCAAAAATTCAGTTAAAATTACTTTCAGTTTGTTACAGTTTATGGCTCTTCAGAATTTATTTTTGACTAAAAATGTAAATGCAAGTGTACGATTGCCCTCCGTTGCCACTTTTCCAAAGTGTCTAAACCATGATTTTGAATGCCATTGTTTATAGAGGCATAAAATTCTTATCCTGAGATAAAAGTTTGCACTTGTTGATGGCTGCTCTCTGATGACAACTGCAAAATGTCATAGAGGACCTGATGTTCTTAAATTAGCTAGTTGGAGCATTTTAAGCTCACAAATATTTGTTTATTCCTTAGCTGAAGAGCGTAGACAATTTTTGAATTATTAGAAAGAAAAGCATGCAATTGTGGTCTCTTGGGTCTGAGAGAATATATTTATTTTCTTGGAGCAGAGGGTAAACAATGAATTGATTGTCTGGATTTGTGTCATATACCGCTAAGGGGAATAAGGAAAATGTGAATAGCCCATCAGAACTGTCAAAACGTGAATGACATTAGTTACAATCAAGAACCAACAATTTAACCAACAGTAAGAAATAGAATGGCATGTGTAAAAATAGCATAATTATACACAGAGAGAGAGAGAGGTGGCATTAATGGAGAGACATTTATGTATGTCTCTTCACTGTAAAAGGCATGCTGACTCTTTCCTCTTGACAGGGTGTGTTCATGTGTCCACTTGTTAAGTTTTCTGCTTTGACTTCTGTTATTTTGCCCAGGAGCAGCACCAAACTTATGGGTCTGTAATTGTGGGATTCCTCTTGGGCACCTTTTCTTTTAAAGATTGGTATCACGTTTGTCATACTCCACTCTTCCAGCGCCAAGGTTAGCTGAAGTGGTACATCACACACTGCTCTCAGTTCAGCAGTCATGTTTTCTAATTTCTTCAGACTTTTGGTAAAAAAAGTTCTACTTAGAAGTCGGCACAGATGCAAACCATTTTCCCTGTATTATTTTCTCTCTACCTTTACCTTACTTTTTCTATAAAATGGTCATCTCCCCATTATCCTTTTGGAAGACCTCTGGCCACTACCTTTAGTGTGGTGTTTTTTCAGCTTCAATAAACTGAAAATAAGCTCAGAATATTTCAATCAGGCAAACTGTGGGACATAAGACTTACTTACCTCTACCTTTCTCTGTTCAGCCATTGCTTTTTTTTTTCTCTAATAAGTCTTGCTGTTTCTTCTGTCAAACCACATTGATGCAGGAGAGCAGGGGGGAAGGAATTCCTTCTGTAGTGTTTTTTTTTAAATAGTTGGAAATTATTTGTTGTAAAACTACATAAACCAAAATGCCCTGTGGGTATTTTACACATTTATCTACTCCTTTTTTAATACCCTTCTAACCAGTTTCTTTAACTTTATCTCCAGGTTCTGAAGTTAAGTGCTTCCATGGTGGATATTCTAGTGTAGCTTTTCTTGTCAGGACACTCACTGTGGATGCCTTATGGTCACTTCTGTGCCACTGCAAGCAGATTTTGTGAAGGATCGATTGCCAACATCACGTCAGTACTTTGTGCACAAAAATGATGTTGCCGAGAGCAAAGGACCAACAGTAGTATGAAATTCTCTGTGATAAAGGGGACAGTCAGAGCCTAGAGCTAAGTAAATATTCTTCCAGATTGCTTTAGCAGTGGAGGGAAAACATACTGCGTGACAGTAGCATAATGGGACACTTGCTATCATATGCCCATGTCCTGTAGTTGTATATGAAAATGTGCTTTTTTGGAGATAGTTCTCTCTTGCAGCACATAGAATCTGTGTGTAGACATAAACTGCAGTTCCATTTTACATCAGTATGTTAATGTTTTACTAAACATAATAGTAGAGTACATACTTTTCTCATAATAATTAATCACTGAATAATTACACAAATTTAAAAGCTTATCGTACTGGAACAGACATTATTTTAAATGGGATAGTTGCTCTGAGAAATTACAAAATTTATCATATAATATTTACACAGGCAAAGAGGAGTCAAGTGGTAAAACCCCTTCTTGTCAGTGAATAAAAAATCACAGGACTGCAAGTAACAGGACCTCAGGTGACTGCTTCAGATATTAGTATCCACACGGCAAACACCTAAGATTGTGTGACATGAGGGCTTACTGTGCCATGAGGCAAGCTGATCCAGCTGGCACCAAGCTTTGGTCCTGAGCAGTTACGAGCGCTTGTGTGCATGCCAGTGACAGGAAGTTAATGATAAAGAAATTTTATGGGTTTAATCTTCAATAGTGCTTACAGGTAAAAAATTTTATTATTATCTAATTTCCTCTCTGGGGTTAATTCTGAGAACATTCTAGTGCTACATGTCATAGGAGTCTGTATATGAGTTTTTAAGTTATGTTAGAAGTAATATAAAAATTCCATCAATTTCAAACTTTGACATGAAGTGTTTTCCTTTGAGAATAATTATATAAAAAAATATCTCTTCGTGATAGCTTTTATTTCACAAAAACAACTTCAGATTGCGTTTTCCCAAGAGACAGTATAATCTTTGCTTTATAAGCATAACCACTTCCCTCTAGAAAAAATATACTGAGGAGTCAACTCGCTCCATAAAGGAAAATGAAAGCTTTGAGGACCCAGCCTAGACCTCTTAATCACAATCATATTTCAGGCTTTTGTACCTATATTTTGGCATTCCTTTTTTTTTTTTTAAGATTTCCCCCATTTTCCAGTTTTTTGTTGGACATTGGAAAGCAAAAATATTAGTGCAGTTCATGCACCTTTTGATGTCTCTGTGGAAAGTTGTGCCGTATTCCTGATTCACTTCTCTGGTGTATTTTCATCTGAGTTTGAAAACTAGGTCCCTAAGTGAGCTAGGACTTACTATAGCAACAGGAGTGAACCACCTCCTATTAACCTGTGTAAACAAGAAAATACTTGTGTTGCCATCCACTTGGTCTGGCTGAGCGAGCAAATAGTTTAATGCATTTGAAAAAGTGTGATCAATTTTTGTTCCTTCTAGTTATTTTCTTTTGGCAAAGTTCTCTGATTCTACTGAGGACACAGGACAGAAATGAATGAATGTGAAAGACAGAAATTATTAGAGAACATATTTTAATCTGAGTCTCCTAGGCCAGTTTCTCAGAAGATTTAGAAGAGATGCACTGAAACTTTGCATGCTAAACAAAATTTTTCGTTGGGATTTCCTAAGGTGCTACTGTAAGAATATTTCTGATATTCTTTGCTTAATTAAGAGAGATATTAGCACTTATTGTAATAAAATGTGATTAAAAATTTTTGAAGTCAGGTACTAGTATATTACCTAAAATATGCAGAATCCAAAGAACGATATTTGGTAGACAGGATTAAAGAAATAGCCAAGTGTGTAAAAATTATCCCAGAGGGCCTGAGATGTGTCTAACCTATTTATAACCCTTTCTTCTCCTTTTAAAAAGCAAATCTTTACTGGAAAAATATAATGAAATTCAGCCTGCTGTGGAGAGGTCAGTTTCAGGGACTCTTGTCCCTGCTGGCAAGTGACTCAGATGATAAATTGCCAGTACAAATCATCAGAGTGATGCCTGGCAAGAACTGGAACTGGTCTTTTTCAGTACTTTTTAATTAAAAGAGAAAAGAAATATACTTTTTTATTTCTAATGAAAGAGTGCTACCGAGGGAAGTAGTCAGAGGGCACAAGGAAAAGGGGAAAATGCTCTGAAAGTCTTCTTTGCATCTCAGCCAAAACCAAGAGTCCTAATGGTAATAGGGTTGGGGGATGGGAGGGGAGAGAAGAGTATATGACCCTGTTCATTCATCAGCCTGGTTATTTTAACATGAGCTTCCAGGTAGCCCTCATAAGTCATTTCCCAGACCTTTGTGCACTTCTAACGATGATAAGGATAAGCTCCACTGCCTCCTACTAGAGAAGGGTGAGGAACACAGTCTGAGATAACTTGAAAAAGGAATAATTTTAGTTAAAAAATCTGAATTTTTTTCGGGCTACTAAGTGCACAAACTTCTTGGGAAAAAGCCAAGGGTTTCCATCCAGCAAAATGGTATCCATATAAAAGGAAATTGGAAACCCTCTAGAGCTACAGGAAATCCCTAAAGTCTGTTAAAATAGAAATGTTTTGCAAACATGTCAGCTTTGAGAAACTCTCTTGATGGCACAGCCAATGATCTCCATCGGCTTTTCTAGAGGGCTGCTCTGCCAAGTGGACCTCCAAAGTCTACAGCCACGGGTCCTTCTGCACAGAAGCACAAGCCTGAAGATGGTAGGCATTAACTAGGCATTTCCAGGCAGGATAAGTTAAGAAAAAAAACAAGGAAGAAAAATACAGAAGACAACACAAATAATGGTATTCCCTGTAGCTATGGAAAATTTCCCAGTCAGGTTGCACTTTTGAGAATCTCTCTTGCTTGTAAGAGGAGAAAAAATATCTCATTCCCCAAATCAGTATTCATTTAGACAGAAATAGTCCTGTCCTAGTCAGTAACAAGCTAAAGAGCTGTAGCTGGGGGAATTAATTGCAAGAAGGGGCTTGACTCTTGCTTCTAATAAAGTATATCCTAAACAGTTCACCAATAAAGGACAGTGGTCTTAACTAGTTTCTGTGGTGAAAGTGAAGAAAGCAATTAAACTAGGTGAAATAAGGAATTTGGGCAGCTCTCTTGAGACAAATAAATCAATAAATATTCAGGAAGGTTAAAGTACCGGTGACATTCATATTTAATTCCACTGCTTCCCTGTTTATGCAGGCTGTCTTACCTTCTGGAGTACAGAACTCATTACTTACCAGGCCAAATCATCAACGTTTGAAGATACAACAGCCTGTCAGTCCCTTTTCATGTAAAAAAGTATATAAAAATGCAATTCTTTGGTAGTGTTTTGGCCAGTTTCTTCAGACACTGGGTGATTAAAAAGCAGTGCTGGTGGGATGGTTGCTTATTTTTGCTACTTGGTTTTTCTCTGTCTAATTGCTGCTGTTGTGTGCAGAGATAAATAGAAGAGCTATGATGAATGCCGACTGCTTGAAGGAATGAGTTGAGTATATTCTCTAATTAGGCTGAGGCAGCTAAGTTTTTCATTACTTCATTGTTAGGTCATGTGGTTAGATACAAATTTAGTTAGTAATTATTTTATATTTATTAACTTATTTCAATGAATATTTTTGTTTTGTTAATTCAAGCTTTTACACAGGAATATAGTATTTCTCACTTTGGTAACAATATTACTAGATTTTTAATTTTTTAAAATTATTTCTTTTTCCTGGACGATCTCAAAAGTTCTTCAGTAAGTGTCTAACTTTTTATTTTGTCTGTCCTTTCTTCAATATGTCCTTTGAGCTCCATCAGTGTTTAAGATGAGTGAGAATTCTACCTCAAATGTGTCCATTAAGAATATCTTTCAGCTTTAGTATGATTTGTTTAAAATATATGATTAATCCTCAAAGAGAACTTTCAACCTTGATTTTTCACTGTTCTTTTTAAAATATTGTAAAGATCACTATTACAACCTTTCAAAGTCAGAACTTAAAAGTTATATCAAAGTTATTATTGTATTTTTAAAGTGAAAGATCCTATCCATACCCAACTGGTATGTCATCCTAGAATGAACTTAAGCCTTTGTCAAAGCAGAATGTAAAGTATTTGTAACTGGGGAAGACAGACCTGGTTTAAGTGCTGGATAACATGGGAGGTGGGAGTGAGAAGGTGAAAGAAGAAAATAACATATCCAAGACAGCATGCTTTTGCTTGCAAGGAGAATTTGTCTGGTAGCAGTAATCATATGATAGCCTTTGGGAGATGTCAGAAGCCAGATTGTTTTGATCAGGCCTGGGATGACTGTGGCTTGACCATGAATACTGCAACACAACCAGGTGCTAGCTGATGCTGAGTAGTTTCACAAATAATGTCCTCTTTCAGGATCTTCAAAACTACAAACTGTTCCCTATTACAGACTCTCTGTGGTAAATAGTGTTGTTAACACTGGCTTGCACCTTCTATGCAATAGATTTCACTATTCAATAATATCCAAGCAAGGATCATCGACTGAGACACACTAAAGAATATAAAGAAATGTATTTGAAATGAGTAGATAAAAATTCCTGCAGTGCCAGAGAGATTTATACCCCCCATGAGAGAACTGAAGAATTAAATTGTGTCTCTGCATGTATGCCTATGCAAATGTGCCTTTTACACCTCTTCCTCTGAAAGGTTTCAGAGGTCTCATCCAATCTACACTAGCTATTGGAGGAAAGAAAATATTATTCCCATAGTATTTACTTGATATAATTACATCATATTGCATGATATTACTTTATATGGTATTATTTATGTGGTAATAAATACCAATAAAATTGTAGCGAGGCTTGGGAAATAAGCCAATATAGTCTCCTCTTCACAGTTCCTCTTACTTTTGTTTCTAGCAGCCCTAGGATGTTCATGGTAGGTCCATGTTGGGCCACTTCTATTCATCTACATCCAATGCACCCCAGGGACTACCAGGATAAAAGGCAGCATCCTGCTAGAGCCTAACATCAGGTACCCTAACATTTCTGTGAGGAGATTGCAGTTTGTGGGTTCTCCATAATCTCCATAACCTTCATTGCCTCCTGCCAGGGATAATGCTGGATCTGCCTTGACTGAGAAAGAGAGGGAGGGCTCTTCTTGCCCAAGCAGGGGACCTGACTGAAATATATTGTGGCTCACTTTGGTCTTGCAAAAGGAGGCCACAGTAGGCACTGGGTGCTGGTGCAGGCACATCTCTCCTCCAGCTAATGTCCGGTGAACACTGATGTTCAGAAGCACAGAAGTGCTCCCAGACCAGAAAACGCCAGTTATTCTCAAAGCATCCTAGCTAGATTTCTATTGTCAAAGGCTGGTGTAGCAGGCAGAATAAATATCTTTAGGCTGGGGCAAAGTTTTTTAGAAAAAGAGATACAGCCTTGTAACAAAAGGTGCCAAATGTCACATCAGAGAATTGGTTTCTTTCCTGTCCTTGGGCATGGAGTTCTTATGTGACACCTGTGGCAGAAGTGGTTTCTGATGATGTATCCTTCAATTTTTCAAGTTCCTGAGGGACATGTCTGAGACCAGCATAATTGGAAGTGCTAACAGCTCACAAACACAATTGTCTTCAGTTGGAATATCTTTCATACCATGAAATGAAAAAAAAAAAAGTCAGTGCTCTGGAAAAATTAAGAGTTGACATGCAAATTTAAAGGGCACTTTCAGTAATTTGGGGAGTAGTTTAAAAGCCATCTCTCTGCATTTCAGTTCCTTAGCTATAGAATGGGGTGAACTGTACTGCCTAGTTTCACAAGACAAATTAATTCATATTTGTGAAGCATTTCCAATATTTTCATGCAGGTGCCACCCTGATACCATTAGCAAATGTCTGTGGAAAGCCCCCATGGTGAAGTTTGCGAGCTCTCTCTAATGTAGGTGTGTGCAGAGAGAGACAACTTGCTGTTCTTATAATGTACTCTGTTAGCTCGAAAGGCACGCATCTGTGAGGCAGATCCAGTGTGTCCAACCATAGTAACTACATATGCAGGTGTTGGTACAATGCCATATGATAATAGTTCTGTTTTGTTGGGGGTTTATTCCTCACAGTTCTTTTATCTGGATAATTATGCACAACAAATGTATCGCTAATGGATTTTTAGCACCCCAAATATAAATGTTTGCAATCTATGAAGAACTAGTATAAGAGTTTTTAATACAAGTAGCACAAATAATGTGCAGCTGTGATTTGAATGGATTAACATTAAATACTCTGGTAAAGGAAGGTGTAGCTGAACACTAAAATTTGATGGGCACATTGATGGGCAGTTGTTTGTTTGTTTATGTCTCTTTTATCCACCGGTAAAGAGAGATTCTCAAACATAACATTTATCGATGACTGTGACACATTTTAAACACCCTGCTTAGACTGCAAGAGGCATCCACATAGAAATTAAGCATTTTTCTAGGCAGTCTAGACTTAACTGATGTGTGGAGAATAAGACCAGAGGCTATACCATGAATAGCAATGTTACATACAGATTGAGCAACTCCTTGTTCATTGAATAAGACAGGAAACAATAAAATATGATAATTTAATTAAAGCTACATCACAATGCAAATGCACAAGGGATGAAAAGTTCTGCATAGTCTAACTTAACTTCTAAAACTTCCTGCTTGTGATTTTGCAAGCTGAATATTCTTCTAACACTATGGGGACTTTTATTGTGCCTTTTTCCATTCATGTCATTACTACTTTTTGAACCCCAGTTCATGTCTTGTGCTTATCAGATTGTTCCCTGTGGCTTGCACAGGCTCCAGGAATTTCACAGCTAAAATGGGGACTCCTGAGAAAGAACAGATAGGACACAGCATGCCTACTCTTCATAGACAGGAGCAAGGTGGTAATTACTCCTGTGTGTAGTTCAAGACAGTGAAATACAAGATAAACAGTATAGCTGTACTCTGAAAAAGTACTGTAGTCACAGAGTTGGGGCACTCTCAAATGTGTGAGTCTCTTACTTGACAGTAGGTTTCTTTTTTAAAGGGAGCTATTACACTAGCCAATGATTATTCTCTCCAGTCCTATTTAGTCTTGACCGCACTGGTGAATCGCAAGCAAATAAAACAAACAAACAATCAAACCCTAAACCGAAGAACAAGAGTTAGGTCACAGTCATAGCTGATGGTAAATTGGAAGACTGAACCAGCCTCTGTATCATTTCATCAGGTCACAAATTTATCAAAACCATGGAAATGAAATGATCAGGTCTTAACAGGCATTTTTATTTCACTAAGGCTTACATTTATAAAAGCAAACTCTTTGAGGATATTATGGTAATATTTCTTGCCCCAAACAATATCAGGTTGGGCCAGATTGTCTGTCTGCCTTAAATATATCAAATGGCTTAATGGGAAGCGGAAGTGTGGCGAAGTTAATTTAAGGAGTATGAAAGAACTGAAACCCTAAAAACTGGAAAGAATGTGACAAGATAACAGTGGCCAGGTAGACAGAGAAAAAGGAAAAAAAGCAATCCATTTCCTCCCTATGTTCCTTAGGGATTGCTCTGGGGTGTTGGATTCAGAAGCTGCAGACAACCAGGCGTATGAATGACCTAATCGCCCAGCTGGAGTTTTCCTCCATTTTGCAAACAAGTTACTGAGGTCTGAGGTTGCCAGCACTTACAATAGACTCCTGTAGTGGCAGACTGGCAGAAATAAGCTGAATTCTGCTCTCTTCTGCTGATGTGACCACTGCACGAGTGTGAGAAATGATGTCATTCTGCTAGCACACCATCATGTTGATGGCAGAACAACAAGCACTTGTCCTTCATGTCAAAAATGTAGAGCCTTCCCCAATGGTCTTTTCTTTACCTCTTACTGAAACTTGAAGAGGGCACTCCTGGACCATCCCCATGGCATATGTTTTTGTCCACAATAGTAATACTGATGTGGATCAACGATCTAAGGTTGGAGAGGTTTGCTGGGAAAGCACCTGTGAGCATTTATGTAATGTATTTATTCATGTTAATAGGCTATTTCTGTAACAGGCAGCATTTACCTGAAGATATTCGACATACTATAGGACTCACTGGACTCATTGTCTCCTTGCCACCTGTTTTAAATGGCAAGCCAGACTGTTGTAGAACTTAAGATGAAGAAATTCTGTTTATTTGCAGAGAAAAAACCAATCAGCTGCTTGTGATTGAATGGGATTTATTCACAGTATTTTATTATTTTTAACGCTTAAAGATGTGAAAAACTAAGTTACCCTTGAAACAGATACTGAACTTTTAAAATCCCAATAGGTCTCATAATAACATGATAGGAATTGAGGTAAGGTTGCCAGTACTAATACCATAGGCAGATGTTGTTCTCAAATACCTTAAGGGGACAGAGAGACAGGAAAACACAAGAATATTTAAATAGGTGTGTCTCTCAGAAAGCATAGCTCCCTATGAGCAGCACACTACTCTCTCCCTTGGCAACCCACCAAAACCAGAATTAAATTGCAAGTTTTGCTACTCCTGCCCCACAGTGGGACATGCTCTAGCAACCCAGGGAATCAAGCTGGAATAGAAGAAAAGAAATGCAGTTTAGTGTGACTGCCGCAGGCTCCCCTAAGCTCCTGGCTACCTCAGGGACCCAAGCTCAGCTCAAAAGACATGGTTCTCATTGAGAAACTTGCTCATTTTAGCCGTTGTGTCATTACATATTGATTCCACCTCTTGTTTTTCGGTGAGGCCACCCAGGGGTGTCTGTTTGTTTCATGTCAGACATTTTTAAGGAGCTGAGGGACTGTTGTACAGCAAAGGATGTCTCATCTGGCCGGTTCTTGGTTATTGGAAACTGTCTTTTCCCAAGGTGATTTTTTTTGTCTTCATTCAGGTTTTACTTGAATTCTAATCCCTGTTCATATGCTGCTTGTGGTTTATCACATCATAGCTGAGTGAGAGTGAACAGAAGTCCAAATTATTTTTTGTACAGCAATCATTCATAGGCACAAACCTAAATTCCCCAAGCATAACAATCCTGACAGCAGTCCTATCAGCCTTACACTGGTTCCTAGGTCTGATAGGAAACCAATTATGTTATTTCTAACTTCTTTCTGTTTAGCCATCCTACTTTAAGCAGCCTTTGCAACCCTGCTGGTAGGAATCATGTCTGTCTTGAACTCATTTCTCACTTCATCATGCTGTTTATCCATATCAGCATCCTGCCAAACTGAAGGCAGCTGAGATGTTATTTCAATATTTAATCTTGAGATTTTGGAAACCTCTAGCCCAGTTCTAGCCAAAATGAATCCTCATAGGCCACTCAAACTTCCCAGGGTACTTTTGATTGATACGAAGTGAGGGAAAAATGTCCCGATGAAGAATATTGGTAGGTTCTGAATTCCCCAGAATGTCTTCTTCCTTATGTGTATTCTGCAGGCAGATCCAGCCTTCATCTGGTCTTGGCAAGGAAGGTCTATGACCGGATTCACTTATAAAGAAAAGCACACTTTTTTTTTTTCCTGCAAATGTGACTGTTCTGTTTGTTTGGGGTTTTTTTGTTTTTTGTTTTTGTGGGGATTTTTGTTTGGGTTTGGGTTTTTTGATTGGTTGGGGTTTTTTTCATGTATCACAAAGGGGAAGAAATAACTGCAAGAAATTTCTTTTAGGGTCACATTCAAAACAACTTAAGAGACTCTCATTTTCAGAAAGCCATGTCACTTTCAGTTTTGTCTCATACAAAAGTCTGCACAGAAATCAAAGGTCCATTTGCACCGCCACCTTAGTGTGGCAGTTCACTGCTCACTGCTGAATGCCTTAGAATCCATCCCTTTTATCTGTTTCTATCAGCAGTCCTTTGTGCCCCAGCTCCAGGTGCACCAGTCAGGATGTTGGTGCCCAAAGAGAAATAAGGAGGACCTCTGTCCCAAGGGTCCGGCACCTGCAGCAGAAGTATATGTAGTAGTATTTAGCTGAGTGCAAAGTCAAGCTCCTTTGTGCTAGGTTAGGTTCTAGACAAAAGCTTTGTCATGGAGCAGGGAGAGGCAAGGTGTGTGGCACTTTTCTCTGTCTTAGGCTCTTTTCAGAAAACGTTACTGTGATGCTTTTCCTTTTTTTCAAATATTTGAATTGATGTGTATGGGGCCCAGGAGTATTTGACAATTGCAAAGAAGGCAAATGGCCCTAGCTCCAAATGGCCAAAGTATATGTCTTAGCCAAGTGAGAATCAGTGATAGCAGAAGTTTTGGTAGCCACTGAAAAATACGTCTGCCACTACAGTAACAATGAAATGACTGCAAGCATGAAGAAATGGCAGTCACATTTCTCAAGAATTCATATGCCATTAGAAAGTAAATACATAACTGTTACACTGCTGAACAGAGTGTAAAAAGAGTTAATACATAAACAGATATTTAAAATTACAGCAGTACATATGGGACACAGGGGTCAGCTTCTGAATTTAGTCTCTGAATTTCTGGCTTTAACTCTATAACCAAGAAACCAAATCTCTCCATTTACAATGTCTCTCCCCTAGCATCAGATAGTACCTTACTCCATGTAATGGAGCACTTCGCTGACTGACTGAAAGAGTTTACATACATGTTAGTAACCCTGCTCAAGGTTTTGGAAGGATTTGTGTGCATTGACAGAAACAGGATTCATGTGGTTTTTTGCATCACAGCATATATATTTCTTATTTTTTCTCTGAAGTTAATCTCTCTGTCACAAAACCTCCTGTATGTCCCAGTTTCTTAGAGATGATTTTTGCCAGAATTTTATCCACATCTGTCTCTGTCAGTGACATTCAGCTCTCTGCACACAGGAGATGATGCTTCCAACCTTGTTTAGTGCTCTAAAAAGACCATTCCTTATTATATAGTATAAGTCACCCAAAAAGAGCATTTAGGTTCCAAAGGGCTGCTGAAGAAGTCTAGCAGCCCTTTGGAATGTTATGCTCTCATAATGTATATCGTAGTCTTCAGTGCAACAGAGTCTCCCATTGATCTTCCCCTTTCCCTGGCTTTAGCTATCGCTTTCCATTCTCATTTGCCCTATGGCAACATTGAACAGGTTGTTTCATAAGATATAAGCTGTGACAGCGGGACATTTTCTATGGATTTTGATACTCCTGTGCTGACAACAGTAGAAGGCAGAAGCTGAGGGCATTGAGGCAAAAGTTAGGAATTCTGTATTTATTTGTACCAGACGGGTAACTATTAGTCCTGTAGGAATCATCTTTATGGAGACTGAATAATAACTTCCTCTAGCTGCTTCTTTGCTATTTTACAGTTAATGCCTTTTCATCCTCATTTCCTCTTCTGTAATATGCAAAGTCACATGTCTTATTGTGTAATTTGTGATTACAGGCTAGTTGGCAAATTTTGGATATGTTTTAGATGACTGAGGCCTTCCATATTCCATTTTGGAGCTTCCTAATTGTCAGTCAGGTTTTCTTTTCCATGTTTGCAACCATAACTTTTGTTTCTGCAGATGCATTGTGTATCACCTGGTAACTCACAGTGGCTTTGAAGAAGGGCATAACATTTATTTTCACCTGATCAGAGTTATGTTGTGTCAAAGATACTTTAACAATCTAACTATATATCTCTCCTTATATATATGAAAATGAGAAATGTGTTATTCAGGAAGTGCTGTACTGACATTTGATCTGGTATTCCAATAAAATTATTTTCTTAAAAAGAAATCTGTAGCCTGAGGTGCTGTATTTCACAGCTGTAGGTCTGGATTATGTACAGTGTATAAAATCTAATATGCATGTGAAATATTTACAGAATTATCCACGTAATCCAGGACAAATATATTCAAATATTAAACTTTCACTGAAAAGACATTATTGGTCATGATTTTCAAGCATTCCTTATAATGGCAATTATAACTGTGAATTTCAGTACTCTCAGTAATTAATTGTTAGTTTAAACTCCTCCTCTTGGAAGTTAATTACATGTCTTGTCTCATCTCCCAAATGAGCAGAATTGTGTGAGAATACGATGACAGCTATCCCAGGCTACAAAGTGTTGAGCATGCCAAGAGGTGGTGCACATGATAATGATGTTTATGCAGTCTAGGAGAATGACACAGTTGGTTCACCTAGAAACAGTGTTATTTCGTATGTTTTGAAACTTCATGGCTATACTTACAGTGCTATGTGATTTTGCTTTCATATTGTAACAGTTAATGGAGAGGGCATGCCCTAATGTGCCTAGATAAATTTCAACTCTTCGGGCTAGTCATTATTTGCTCCATTTAGTACACGACTCTCTTTTATTACAATTACAATTATTTCTTAAATTCAAATCAGGCTACACTATGGTTCATGAGAAAAAAAAAACACAACCCAATTTTTTGCTGTGTGAGAAGGAGCAATATGAAGTTATTTTTATAGAACACTGAAAAGCCTTTGGAGGTCTTTCCACCACAATGGGACATGCAACGTCTGGCTTCCACAGTGTGTAAATAAAAGAGACTTCAGTGGATCCATTAAAGATTTCACCATAGCTTTTGAGTCTCTGTGGAAATGGCTTCCATGTTATGTGGATGGGAAGTTGGAGGTTTTGTAAAAAACAAAGAAACAAGCCAACATGTGTAGAGAGGCAGTATCTCTTATTAAACCAGATTACTCTGTAGATCAGAAAGACCTACCTCTTTTTCTGCTCATTATCGGTTTGCCAAATAAAACTATATTTTCTCTCCACAAATTCTGTCTCATTAATAGGAGGCAGTACAAAATGATGACATAGTTGGAACAGTGCTTCTCATTTTTTGTCTTACATCCAGTACTGATAAAATTTCTTTGTAGCCCTGCAGAGTGAAATAGTGTTCTTATCAGGGAAAAGCAGTTGCCCCTGTGGTTTACCTCTCCTGGTAAACAGGTCTCAATGTGGAACAGAAGTTTGTTGGTTGGCCAGAATGTGAAGACGTTTCTCAGGTCAGTTCCAGGAAAAAACATTTCTGTTTGTGTGGGCATCTGTTCTCTAGGAACTGAGTGGAAGAAATAGTTCAGTTCTTACCAGTTCCCTGGCAGCATTTTTCTTTTGCTCAGACAACCCTGGTCCTTTGAATGAATTTTTCCTGCCCAGGTTTCTTTTATGGTTTCTGTCAAAATATGGCTGCAAGTAGCTCCACCCCTCCCCACCACCACCACCCCCCCCCGACATCAACTTTTCATGTAAATTATGCATAACATTTGATTGCCTTCCTGAGCTTTAAGACCCGCAAAATCACTGCAAACCCTCATACAGATTTTACTTTCAGTGACTTGTACCTGATTATTTTACATAATCTTTAGGCACAGGTTTGCATTTTAAAAAGCTTCCAGGTATAAAAAATAAGACACACACAACAGAACCCACCCCCCGCCACCCCCCCGCACCAACA
>VZTU01032394.1:21336-53920 GCA_013400835.1 Zapornia atra
CAGAGAAAGTCTGGTTAGGAGCCCTATAGAACTGACTAATAATTAGTAAGCCAGACAGTTAAGGGAATGCAGTTGTAAGGGAAAGAAAAACAACAAAAACCAACAAAAAGTAAAGCCATTAACTCTAGGGGAAGATAATCCTCTTGATTTAAAGGTATTCTAACATTAATCACAAGAGGCACAGTTGTCATTAGTTATGCACTATAAAACTGCTCTTTTTGTTTCCTTTCACTCACTGTGGAAGCAGAGCACGAAGCAGTCACTTTGGTTTCTTCATCAGCATTTTGAAATGCCTGATCGAACTGAAGAGATACAGGATGCTGTCTTTTATCTCCATCCTGGCAGTTGTGGTAGCGCTTGCTGGTCTGTAAGCCTTCTTAGCAATTTCTTTCCAAATCTGTCTACAGAAATTGTACTCTGAATTTCCAACAATGCAGTATGTGTACAGTTTCAAGGATGGTATGAATATTTGCCATGAATATATTAACTATGGACTGCTTTCTGATGCAACAGGGAAAATTCATCACTCAAGTACAAAACCAACAATTTTCAAACAGAAGAAGGGGAGAAGGCAAGAAAATGGGACAGGAAACAAATTTCTTTATTCATATGATGCAATGATTTCTCCACAAAAGAAAACCAGCTTTCTTTGACACCTAATTTTCCATTTCTGCCTTCATTATAACATGAAAATGATTAAAAGCAAGATGAAATACCACAAAAAATTATATCCAGGCAAGAAATAATTCTTTCTCTCAGGTGTATTTAACAAATCTGGGACAGTGGGACTAATTTTTATACAAGTACCCAGGCACAACCTTGCTATGTGGGAAATGTAAGCATGCATTTCTTTTTATAGAATAGAGGCTCACGTTTTCTAGGAAATTTAGGATGCCACCAGTGGAGGAAACTCTGTCCTGGAAAACAGTTAACCCTGAAAAGTAGTTAAGCATTGCAATAGAGAAGCAATTCAACTTGAGTCCTTGCACAGTACCATGGAAAAAACGATTGTGAACTTTGGCCGTGTAAAGAAGGAGAATAATGATAGAAGAAGCAAATGGTTTTACTTTGGCAAGTGGGATTAGCAGGAATGATACTCTTACACTACCTTCATGTCCTGAGTCCATACTTGAAGGGGGACTTAAAAAACTTTTACATGGGAAATAGGAATAAAAGAATGGATGATGAGCTGAACAGGGTGTCTTATCTCACAGTTGCACCAGCACATGAAGTTGGCATAAACCAGAGTGCTGGCAGAAAAGGGAGAGCCTGCCCTTTCCAGACCTGTCATCTCTGTGCTGTTTCCCGCCTTAATTCTTCTTTGTTTTTTTGGACCAGGCTGTATTTGGACTGATTCACCACCCAGCTGCTCAAATACCAAGTAGGCAGAAAGGAGGAGGCAGCAAAGGGGCAAGAGGTGGCCCGAATGGTCAGCCTGGTTGCTAGTGCTAGCTTTACACTCTCAGGGCAGGTGGAGGAAAGGGCTGGGCACCTGAGTTTGTTTAGCTTACCAATAGAGCTAAAGTAATTTGGTGAAATGTCACCAAGTGGATTTAGAGTGCTGAGCCTACAAAGAAACTGAATAGCTAAGAGCTGGTCATCAGCTCCTTTTCAGAAATTAGGATGGGAAAAAGAAATTTAGCAGTGAGGATGCTGAAAAATTAGGAATAAAGAAAATGAACTGTTGGTTGGTCTCTTTTCTCTTTGCAAATCAACAGTACTTGCTTTTCTGGAATACATACTCAAAGGCACAAAGTGTTCACGTGAGGGAGAAGTGGGTGAAACGTAGTAGCCTGAGATATGTGAGGCAATACTAGGTGACCTAAGATCCCCTTCTGGGGGGATCAGTTGAATAAGACTGTGGCAAGCTATGCAGAGTCACAAAAGTCTTTTACTTAGTTTACCATTGGCTGAGCATTGGTAGGGGAAAAAAATGGATTCTTATTTAAAATAGTTTTCAACTTTTTAATGAGCAAAAGTGATAATAAAATAGTATGACTGGTGGTGATGTAAAGATACTGAAGAGATGGTCGATACTGGAGAGGGGTGGGAAGGCTTTTCTGTGGATACCACAGTAACTGTGGACAGCATGTTTCAAACTCAGTTTGATGAAGCTTCTTGATCTCTTTGGAAAAGGAAGGGACATTTGTGCCTTGCCACAAATGTCTCACCATGCTTAATTTTTGTTAATCAGTGTCAATATCGGTGATTTTGTGGCAAAAAGAGCAGTGTGACTTGTATACTATTGTTTCCCATAGCACAGCAAATTGTGAACAGTACTGTGTCCAATATTAACATTCATTAAGCTCCTGGCCAGAAGTGCATTACAATTCTTTGAGGCTTTTGCAGGACTGTCTAATGCAGTGGGGTTTGATTTACAGCTGTCAATATATTTCCATGAGTCAGAGTTATGGAACGCAGTACAGAGAGCATATGGGTCTTGTAAAAGAAGCTCATGGAGCTCCCAAGGGTCCCAGGAGCATAGGTTGAAAGCTGCCAGTGTATGTGACAATGCAGCCGAGTATAAGTCAATAAAACCAACTTCGTTACAGTTTTCCTGTTTGCAATATGGGGTACCTAGCCACTTTATTGCTTGACATGTAGAAAGTCTCGCTAATAAAAGGGTTCTCTTAAAATCATTCCCAGTTTTATCTTCTCTTTAATAAAAATAAAGCACTAACAACTTGCCAATGGCAATGATAAAAGTTTTATTAACTACTGCAGCAGTAGGAAAAATAATGGCACCAGATTTAAAGTGTGAGTCAATTATGTGAGCTTTATAGCCATTTTACAAAATAAGCTGAACAATTTTGAAAGCTGAGACTTTATAATGCTAACTTTAGGAATGTCTCTGCACTTCCAGCAAGGCTCTGCTCTCTGAGTTTACATTAAACTGCAGGGCAGCTTTGAAGAGTGCGTCAGTCAGCCCCTATTACTGGCATTCGTCTCAAAATGTGGCTGTACCTGCATCTGCTATTTTCCTATATAACCAAAGGTGAAGGTCTTNTCTTTGTCTTAAATATCATATCTTGAGTGACCAGGGAGTTTTGCAACAGGGAGATGGGAACATGCATTTGTCTAAATGGGCAAATCTGTCTTTTCTGTCATTAAGTATTTGTTTCCTAAATCAAAAAGGTTCAAAGAATTTTTGTTGCTGGCTGAGGTAGAGTCAACTTGTAGCATGAATGAGATTACTTTACCTGCCTGAAAAATGTAGAGAATAATTTAGTCTAACTTAGAGGTATGGGCACCCTTCAATTAGTGAAGAGAGAGAAGCAACTCCAGGAGCCCATTTTCCACACACAAAAGTATAAGCTACACAACTCAATGTCTGGAATACTTTCCTCCTCTCTTGCCTATGAAGACAGACAGTTTTATATGTTTGAAGTCACCCAAGACAAACCCCACTTAAAACACTTGTCTGGCACAGGAGACACAGATGGTACAGAGCATCCCATTAGGTCTCCAAATTCCCCCTCAGTGCAAATGGTGCATCATAATCCCTTTGGTTTTGCAGTCACATGAAGTCATGGTACACAGAAAAGAAGGTGAATACAAATGTACACTAAGACTACAATGATGTGATAATGCTCATTCATTCCTTCATATATCCTTGCCACCAAATACAGGCTTGTAATGCTGCTTGTGGTTGCACTCACTTTTCCAACAAAAAGAAATACCTTTGCTATCTAGACTCCATCCTCAATACTGGGTTGCTGTTAATGAAAACACTTTCATTAATGGGAAATTAGATTAGATGAAATAAAAATTGATTTTTAACTGGAACTGTATGTTAGAATTTCACAACTGGTTTTTATTTTTTACTAATCAATATTTCCAATTATTTTTCCATTTCTCCACATTCTGGTCTTTATACCTACCTCCATCTTCACTTCAGTGGGTTTTTCTCATATACATAAAACTCTAAAACTATCATTTCCTTATTAAGAATATCTCAAAAACTTAAATTTTCCTCTATTAACAAAAATAATTTGTATTATCAAAACTTGATGAGAATATGCTATTCTATGTGAGAACCAACTGCACATGCTCCAGGTGTGAGTAAACATGCAAAAATCCTACTTGTAAGTGGGAGGTGCTGTTGAAACATTGGAAAGTCACACAATGAATGGACCCATCTCTAATGGAACAGCCAGGACATCAGCTCGAATCTCAGCCTGCTAATGAAGCATCCATACATATTGCTAATCTGATCCATGGGGATCACATAACTGCGTGCTGTCGCTGAGGGTCACGGTGTTTTTGAGATAGGTCCTTTGTCTCAGCTGAGCTAGATCAGATAGGTGCTTGTCTGGGATGCACATTTTAAGATAACAGAGTCTAAAGCTAATATTAATTGTCTATTTGACATCTGATTTCCTGCTTCAGTACCTTGATTTATTGTAATAAGGAATACAAATATCCCAGTAGTCAAAAGCTAGTAGACCGGGGAGATGAGCCAAGAAGAGCTTGTACCTCAGGACCACGGTACTATTCATCCAAGGGCTTGCCTGATGCATAGAGGATTATACTTGGGTGAATAAAGCTTTACTGAGCCTTGTAGCAGTGATACAAAATAGGCAAAATATTGGTCCAAAATAAGTAACGACCTCTAACTGCTTCTTTTGCTCACTGCTGTGGGCATTCAAGGCAATGGTGGTCTTCCTGATTTTTCTTTTTCTCAATTTTCAACTCAGAAGAAAAATCCTTCTTTTTCTCTTTTGCTATGCTGGAGGAGCATCTGGCAAGAAAACTCTGGAGTTCAGTGTACATAGCTAAAGGAAGAGGAATGTCCCAGGAACACAGACAGCAGAGAGCTTCTGGGAGCTGCTCATTGGTATGGCCTGACCGTGGCCATACTCTGATGATGTAGTGAGCGAAGGGCTATGTAACAATACATGACCAGTGACAGCTGTGCCCTTCAAGATTAGCATTAGAAACACTTTAAATCAAAATGGTTTAGTTCCCCATTCATTGATTTTGTAATCTCTCTGTGAAATCGCTGGTTCCCCTAATTGGCTGATGAAATAATTAGTTGAGACTGACATTCATTTGGACTTCTTCTAATTAGGAACTCCATTCCATCAAATGTCATGTCAAAACATGTTTCCATCTGAGAATTTGCAGGAATAATTTTTTCCTGTGTGATTTCTTTTAGTATTGTCTTCTCTGGTCAGAAATAATTATCTAACCTTTTCCTTTTTTTAACTTTCTTATGAACAGTTAACTGCTGAAGGTTTGGATTTTTTTGAATACAAATCAATATTATCTGATTTAATTTTGTGTCTAAAATATTGTAAAGCAGCATTTAAAACGTGTTTATCTTGTCCCAAAATAAGGAAAAGGGCATTATAAATTAACATATAAATAGCTTTCAAAGAACTAAGATAAATCTGCTATAAAACTATAATTTCCTTATTAAAAATATCTTTTAAAATATCTTAACATTTCTTCTTATTGGCAATAACTTAAAAAATCACCTCAGCAATGCAAAAACCAGTAACACCTTTAAGAAGTATTCCTCAAGGTAAAAGTAGGTTTTGGTACCTAACTCTATATATGAGTTCATCACCATTAGTATCTGGAAAGCTTGTAATACCTCTAGCAATACTTCTGCACACAAGCACTGAAACGTGCTTCAAAACCCCTATTTATTGATGTGAATGAGCTGCATTCATTTTAGTTCTGCACACATGGATATCCTTCTGCCTGTGGGACAGTAGAAAAATGTTTGCCCAAAAAAGGGGGTTTAGGTAGTTTATGTGAATGAAGTTGCACACATGTGAGTGGGTGAAGCGTCTCTGAAATAATTCTTATGCAAGCAATCTGCTTCCCGACTGGAGCCCAGGGAGAGCAATGCATTTTACTGTTTTACTGCTCATGGGAAGTTGTTCCTCAGAAGGACTCTAAAGGTAATACTGGTTGCTCCTGAACCATAGAGAGTGATAAGTTAATTGTATCACTAAAACTATAGGAGTCTAGGCTCTTCAGGGGTTTATAAACTTCATATCTGGCTGAAGTTACGCTCTTAAACTAAGTTTATCACGCACTATAACTCTGTGATTTTTAATTTATTTTTTTAAATAATGCATCAGTGAAAGAAACTTCCTTCAGGTAGCCTGCATAACACATTTGGATAATGGTCATAACAGCAGGAAAAGATGCCTACACCTGTATATCTCAGCACATCTTGCCATGATGTGTGGGGTAGTTACCTTGAACACTGTGAACAATATTAAAAAATAATACAGGACGTATATATATGTAATTTTCTGTATTTTACTGTTTGGGGCTGCTAAGAAATAAAAATGTGATAACAAAGGATGATCTCTCTAGGGCACGCAGTCTTTCAAACAGCTACTCTTGTGATACCATTTTTTTGCAAACCCATTTCACGCATGGGAAAATCCCTCATGAAGATTGTTTTTGTCCCCTAGGAAACAGACTGTATGATAGTGGGGTAGAAATAAAAATCCTATATTTTTCAGAGGCTTTTGCTCCTACCTGATGTGTGTGTATGCGAGAAGAATAGAGAAAAATACTACTTGAAATTAAGTTACGGTAAGAAGAAACAATACTTTATGATACTACTTTATGTATTTTCCTGCCCTTTATTTCTAGTTCTTTTGCATTCAGCTCTCCTCCTCCACTTCTGCCCTGGTCTGTCTTTTAGATACTGGCTTTTGAAGTCATTGGTTCTATCTTTACTGTGAGATTATGGACCACGAGTGGTATGAGCTGTTGCCTGATTTGTTTACATGTATTTTGGCTTTTTCTGTCCCTGAAGGAGAGCCACTGTGGTAGAGGTTTGCTCTGCATAGCAGTGAAAAATGGATTTCTGCTCTCTCAAGCTCTGGATGAAGCACTATGAGGCAGGGATTTCCATCCTGGGCAGAATCTGAATCTGTAGATGATATATTGTTAGTTTTTAGCCCTGTTCATTTTGATACCTGATACCAACAGGTACTGAGTTTGAGCTTTGGGAGGAGGAAATGGTTGGTTTGTTGGTTTGTTGGTTGGACTGTTTCCTTGTTTGCTGTAGTATTGCACTAGCCTGTCAGTGTACCCAAGGAATTTTTCCAACAACTGCTTTTATTTCCCCCAGCCCTCCAGCAAGTACTTGAATAAGTTTGCACTGTAGACCTTTCATGTGCTGGAAACAAGCTCAAGGAGGTTTTTGGATGACTAAAAATTTGTGTAGATAGAGTGCTGCTGCCTCTTTTTCTCAGGATACACTTAATACACAATTTCATCTTTTGTGTTTGTGCACTAATATTTCTTCATTAACTTTTTTTCCCCCCTCTGTCTCAATCATGCAGTTGTCTGATTTGTAAGACAGATACTTATATTCCTGCTACAATTTGTGTCCTTATTTCAGGTACCTGCAATCATTACATGATTTTTCTTCATTAGAGGGGACCCTGTGCGTATACCTCTCTCTCTCACTTGAGCAGGTATGGTAAGCACACTTGATATTTTTTCATTAATGTCTCTGTCACAAAGATGACTGTGAAGCAGTTGGTCTTTCTTACTGTCTCTCTTCTTAGTGCCAGGCACCCAAATAACTTC
Source organism: Zapornia atra (assembly GCA_013400835.1). NCBI lineage: Eukaryota > Metazoa > Chordata > Aves > Gruiformes > Rallidae > Zapornia > Zapornia atra. Next base: position 28,906 of record VZTU01032394.1, read on the forward strand.
CCTGGGATGAATTTTTTCTTCTGTAATTCCACCTGGGTACAGGTGACATTTCCTGGGCCCAGCTGGATTGAACCAGAGCAGTTGGAGATGTGACAGATTCAAGCTGTCCAACTCGACCTTCTGGAGGCTGCACCATGCAAGATGCAGGTTCTGTACCACGACTGTCTGCAGCCTGACATATGAAGGTGGCTCCGTATGAGGGCTGGATTGTCCTGGACATGCTGACAGACATGCTGTATGGATTCCAGAATAACCTTCTGTTTTATTACGCTTTCCTTGATGTAAGGACAGAAGTTAGACTAGACATAGAGGGTTGGAAGTCATTGCAGCTGTTTATGTTCAGTGCCCAGGTGTTCCTGTGCACTGGTGTGCTCTCACTTTGCTTCTGAACATCACTTATTTGAAATTATTTTTTTTAAACTGATGGTAACTTTATACTGGTATTTCCTTGACCGTGGTACTACTGACTCAACTGTAGTACCACTTATACATTTTAAGAAGAAATGTACCATGGACAAAGCCTTTTGTGCCAGATACCATCTTTCGCTTTTAGGGGCTTAACTTAGAAGTGTATTTATATAATTCTTTATTTTTCTAAGTTGGGCAGAGTACTGCATACTGGTGTACTAATAACACATGCATTGACTGCATTCTTTTAGAAGTGGATGAGACAAGCATAGGTTAATTAAATTTGACCAGAAAATCAACCATATAATGGCTGCGTATAAATCCTCTTAATGCAAGGGTGGCCTCTTTGCACAAGAGTGCTAACTTTATAAAATATGTCATAGGAGGCTCGAATTGGTAGTTTAAGATGTCCATAGGAGTCTGACATAATACCAACTAGTTACACAAGATGCCCTGCTAGGAGAGCAGCAATTAACACCAAAACACTTTTCAGGGACCTGAAGGATTTGTTTTGTCAGGATTACAGCCTGACTAATTATGGCACCTATTTCCGAGATATCATTGAGTGCGGTAGCTTAGAGAGTACACTGGGAGGTACAACCTAATTAAAAGGTATGGCTATTGGGAATCACAGATGAACTGTAACTTCAAAGTCTTCTTCTACTTTTAGGGTTCACTATAATAGTCCCAGATTGTGATAGTGAGTTCAAAACAGTCCCCCTTTCAAAATACAGATTTCTGTTTTCAGTGGGTTTAAATAGTTAAAAAAATGCAAATTGTAACCTACTGCTTGTGCATTTGATATTTGATTCTCTGGGTCTTCAGTTGTGTTCTTCTACAGCGATGTTAATTATTGACCATGCAAGTGACAGTTATATGCAACACTGTATTTAATTACATAGTACTTGACAAGAGATTAAAATAACAACTAGAGGACTATTTAAAAAAATACAACCAACCAACCAAAAAAAAAAAACCAAAACAACCAAAAAAACCCCCACAAACCCAAACAAAACCCACCCAAAAAACCCCAGGAGAATTCAGATTACCTGAATTCCCACTCTGGGATGCAGGCATGACATGTAGATAAAACAATTAAAATAGAAGGTCTTTTTATGATCTTCTGGAGGACAGTTTGTAGCTGTCCAGCCTGAAAGACACCATTCCAAGGTGACTTTGCCAAGCTTCCCTCCTGGGACATTGTATCTGAGCTGATCGGAAGGAAAAGGGGAACAGCTACAGAGACAGAAGCAAATGGAGCATCCCTGGCTACCTGCCTACCATCTCAAGACAAGCACAGTCCTTCATGAATTAGACCCCATAAGAGACAGGCATGGTGGAAAGTACAAAGCATAGCAAGGTGTGAAATTGTGATTTTAAAAATTCTCATGTTGTTACCTGTTGTTCCCTCTTTGGGAGGGAATGAGAAAGAATAATGGGAGTGAGATCTAATCATTTATGTAATATTCTGTATGAATATCGGTTTATTTAATGATCATTTAATTACTTTTTTTAATCATATCCTCTCTGAAACCTGAGTCGCTGAACAGTTTCAGAGATTTTTTCTTTCTTCTTGATTTGGAGTCATGGTATATGTGGCAGTATCAACAGAGTACTCTTTGGTTTTAAATGAATAAGTGTAGAAGGGGACAGAGGAAAGTGAAAGGAATAAAGCACATGGTTGTATAAATCAGGTAGAATGCCCGTGCTATTTAGATTGGTCCTTAGGAGACTGGTCATAACTATTTGTTTCTTTATCTCACTATGTATTGCTCAAATATTTGCCTGCAAACCAAGAGGGTTTCGGTCTTGCTGGAGAGGATTGAATAATAACTCTTGGTAGCTGCTCTGTGGGTAATTGCATGATAAATCACTCCAGCAGAGCCCTGTAGCCGTGTTTCCCATGATACACTCAACCTGCTTCATTAGCAAGCAAAATAAAAGCTGATGTTTTATGAAATTGGGGTGGGTGAATGCATCCCCAAAACAGCTTTGAAACTCCTGGATAGAGTTCAGGTAAAATCTTCTGCCTTGTTTCAAAAGCGTCTCTAAAAGGATGCAACAAATTTAATGTAAAGAGTATCACTATGAAGTCAGCAGGTTTTCCAAAAGCACCTGCCCTGTGTGAGGAGGTGGGAACATCCCCCCCTCCCCCTTCAAGAGAGCTGGAGCCAGGTGATTGAATTAAAATCCTACATAGGGATGAGTGGAGAAAGAAGCATCTTTTCATGACTACGTAGTCTGCATGTGTGTCTGGGCAAACACGACCTACAGAGGATGCAGGAAGATTTCCCCAGAAATGGTATATTTGGGGATGCAAAGATAACAGGAGCAGCCAGGCCTGAACATTGTTTCTTGCTTGACTGTAGAAAGATTTCAGTTTCCTCTGCACTTTACCTGTGAATCCTGGTCTTATTGATGAGTGAGAGGGTGCTGCAGAGAGATGCTGATTTCATTACTTCTCTGCAGTCCTCAGGTTTGGGAGTAGAGCAGTTCCCACTGATGTGAAAATATTCAACAAAACCAAAAACATTAAAACGAAACTGTGATAAAGGGCAATGTGTTAGCCCCATGTACAGGATGTGATATAAGAAAACGTGTGCCTTCTCTCACAGAAGGGATTGCCAGAAACAAGTTATAATCCAGGTTTTCACAAGGGCAAATATTTTAAAGCAGTTTCAAGTTTCAGGAAGAAAGCAGTAAGATTCTAATAGAAAGCTAGGCCCACAATTACTTTCTTGTCTGTTCAGTTATAAACACCACCATAAGAGTTTGCATTCTGAAATATTTTAACTGCTTTACCATACGCTGCTGGCTTACCTCCTTGTCCCTTGATGGGAATCACATTACTTAATTAAACAGAAAAAAGTTTGCCAGAGTGGCTCTGCAACGTTTCTTATTGTGCTTTAACAGCTGAACTACTTTTGGATGAGTAAATACGGCTTTTCCATTTCCTCACTTTGGATGGGTAAATCCAAAGTATCTCCTTATCTGTAGGTCTAAACCCCACACATTTACTGCCTAAATATTTGTTTGAATTACAAAATATCTATGTTTGTAGGTAGTCTACTTTTAATTCCTTTGATGACATTATAGGTGCTAGAAAAATAGATGCAATTTTTGGGGGAGAGGGGAAGAAAGAAAAATATTCCTGTTTGTTAGAATTTCAAGTTTGCCAACATCTAATCCTTTACAATGTTGTTCTAAAATCTGATATTTTATGGTACAGTAATATGAGTGCAGCCAGAAAGCGGTTGACAGAAATTCATGAAAAATTACTATAGAATTATTAATGAAAACATTTTTGGAGTATTAGTCATATTCTGATTATATACAAGTGAAAAATACCAAAGTCCCTGAGCTGGGAGTGCAGCAGCAGCATTTTTTTGCTAATGATCCTCTGAATTATAAAAATCTGTCACTATTTCACCATTCTTTTCATTAGTCATTGTTACTTGGATAATATGTTTTTCCCACGGGCCCTTCAGATCATCTTTTTGGGAAGAAAGCAAGCTAATTATGGTGTCAAACTGCAATAGAGAAGAAGTCTCATTCCCATTATCCTTCTTTTCTCAAAAATTGGGGGTTTGTCACTATCTTTAAAATAGTTATTAGATACACAATAGACATCAAAATGAGACAAAAAGTGCTTTTTCTGGTCATTAATCATAATTTCTTTCATATTCTAATAATTAAGTGTTGTATTACTCTTTTTTATTTATTTAAATGAGGATTAAAGTCATTAAATTCTACAAAACAAACAACATAAGTGAAATAGACTAATAAAATTACTCCTATAAAAATCAGTGGTTTTTTATGTGTGTGTAATAAATGATAATGGACAGAGAGGGAAACACTGCGTTGCAGAATCAGATTAGGGTGACTGCCAGAAAGTAGCAGTTTAAAGTCACTACACATTGCAGAAGAAGTTGCAATTGCAACTTGCTCTTTCCATTCTGGGGCAGTTTTGATGAATTAAAATTGAAGGTTTTTTTTCTTTTTAGTCCAGTGAGACATTTCATTCATGTTAATTATTTTTTCCAAGTTGCTTGTAATCCTGCTCTTTTACTCTGTATTTCTTGCAAACATGCATCCTTGCACTCCTCCCACATATTTTTTTCTATGTAAGATGTTTAACTTTTTATGGACTTACACAGCTATACAGATCTTTTCTTACACATCTTTCTTTGTAAACACGTGTTTCCAGATAACATAGAATATTACAAACCACAAAAAAACCCTAAACCAAACAGATCAGGCATAATTAGCACACAATTGATGCTTGGGTTTGGGTTTTTGATTAGAGGTTTCTTTCTCAGCCTGAATAATCCATTTTCCTTGGCCACTAACTTCTGATCCAGATGTGCGTACATGCACACGGTATTAATTCCAAGAAGGGTTTTTTTCTTGAGCTGGTATTTTTTATTTGGTTTAGGATGTGGATTAACTTGTGTTTGCATCTTGAACTTGCACAGTTGCTTTATTTATTTTCTTATTTCAATAGCATTCTATAATTGAATTGTCCAGGGAGTTCTCCCCTTCTTCCCCCAACAGTAGATAGTTGGACTGGTCGTGACATGGAATGTATTTGTTTCACAATGCGTGTCTTTTTCTCCTACCAGCTCGGGTCCCTTTTTATTTCTGGAATTATCATAAAGTATGTCTAGTTCTGCACAACTACTTCTAGTTACTATACTTCTGCAGAAGAGCTATTTCTTGATCTGAGTTTTTGCCTCTGAGGTGCTCATCAGTGGATGCTGCAAGATGAGTAAAGTCATTTTAGAATTTAGACCTTAGCAGCAGAGAAACAGATGAGCACAAATCACATGGTCAAATATTATATCAGCTTATCATTTACTGGGAAAAAACCTGTCACCCCCAATAAACAATGGATCAATAACAGCAGAAAGAAGCTCTCCATTAATTTTCACATTTTTCGTATGAATTTGCCTCACCCATGTTTTGGCGTTTCACTTGCTGTCAATATTCTATCAAATAGATTCACGGAGCAGCAGGTCTTTGGATTTTAGAAGACTGCAGGCTATCTACAGGGAATAAGAACCCACATCAATTTGATTAAGGATCTGAAATAACCCACTGTGTTCAATATACATAGCTCATATTTCCAACATTAAATATTTGAAGTGCTGCCAGCCTCAAATGTTCAAAACTTATGACCTCAAAATATGTGAAATCAAAAAAAAAAAAAAAGTATTATTTCTACACGGTCCAAATGTCTGACTTTGTTTGCATCTGGGAAGAGCGGGGATGCTACAGCTAACCTACTGGTTTTGGCACTTACACCATATGTCACTGTGGTGGTTTGACCCTGGCTGGAGGTCAGACGTCCACCTAAGTCACACTATCACTCCCCTTTTCATTTTCCTCCTAAATGTGATTCCCAGAGGCTCTGTGACTATCACTGATGGGCTCGGCCATGGTCAGCAATGACTCCAGCCTTGAGCCGGCTAGCATTTGCTCTCTTGGGCCTGCAGAGATCTGGCTGCTTCTGGCAGAAGCCACCCCTGCAGCCCCCTTCTCCACCAGAACCCAGCCACACAAAACTGCAACAGTTGCACTACTTTATAATATGGCAGCTGGTCCTGTTTGATGTTCTAGAGCATCCAGGTCAAGCACTCCAGATTTCTACAGTGCAGCATTGTAAGCAGCAGCAGCACGGTGTTCGGTGTTTCTTGACAGAAACTTAGTTGGTGACATACTCAGCAGAGTACCAATGAGAAAGGCTGCTTGCCAAGGTATGTTTGAACTCCTTTCTGAAGTATCTTTTTTTGGCACATAAAGACTTGAAAGAAGATGAAATTCTGGTGCCACGCACCTAGTCATCCTTGAAAAGATTTCACTCCAGAAAGGGTTGGATGACCGCTTGTTGACCTGACTGGGTGTGCTGACAGAGCAGCTACCAGCTACTCTTGCCACTGAAGTTTGAGCCATTCTGCATGGTGGGCTTCAGGTATCCTAAACCTGAATGAGAGCTTCCTTTGGTCATTGCAATGAAGTGAGACATTAAGACATGCAGGGCAATTATGCAAATCTGTGAAATAGGTGAGATATTCAGGTTTGGAAATTGCTATGTCTCTATCTGAGCACAAAGGCCTATGTGCCATAATACTTGCTGAAGTTCTGTCCCATAAAGAAGAAAAAGTTTATTCCATGTAGGAGGCAACATGTCCTGATACATCAGAATGTCACTTTGTCTCACAGCATGCTACCATACCATGGGTGTTAGAGTAACAGGTCCGTTAAATGACACTACTGTAACACTCCAGACAGACCTACTCGTCTTTATCCCTGTGACTTTTACAGCCTTCCAGGAATGCCAATGTGTATATTTGTCTGTAAGAATAAGTCACTGATTCAATTAGAGTGATAAGTAGTGCAGAGAAAGTACATAGCACCATTTCAAACAAAGTGCCCTTGAAGACTTTCATCACTCATAACCTAGTGTTCTCACTGCCCTGCAAAAGGATCTGCTTTTGTCTTTGTTGTTATTTTTGCAGGACAGTCTGTGGGGTTTTGGGGGTGGGGGAGGGAGAGGGCGTGTGTATGCTACTCAGGGCTTTCTGCAAGCTGTAAATACATTTGAGTAATACAAAAGCTACTGGAATTTTTTCTTTCTTTTCTTTTAGTTAGATCACAATGAACATGATGAGCAGCTTTCTCTGCCCCAGGTTAGTCGAAAGATAGATAGAGAGATTAGCAATAGAGGCTGGCTCCAAAGTTGGTTTTAAGGATGAACAAGCAGGGCAATTGCTTGAGATAACAGGGCCTGGTGAGGATCCCTAGGATCGTTATGTATTTGTGCAGGTCACAGTAAAGTTGGACAGAAAAAGAGGTATCTTTTTGTGTGGGGTCCAAAAAGCCTAATGCCAAAAAGCTCTGACTGATGGTGAAGGCTGGGAAAGTGCTTAGAATCTCTTGGCAGGGATTTTCAAATTTATGAGCATATAGTCACAGGTAGTTCCAAAACAGTAACCTAGACTCTGTCCTCAAGACAGACAGCTGTAACTGTCTTTCCTGGATTTGACTTTGTTCTACTAGAGGTTTAATGTTCCTCAGAAAGTTATGCACCTAATACCCATCATACCCATGTTTCCATGAATATCTCAGTGGGATGGTATTTCAGGATTAGGAACCTGCTGTTGACTATTTGCCTTCTGTGGGGTCATCTCCAGTTGTACAGAAAAGGAGCTTTAAGTATTGTCTTGGTCAGAACAGTTCCACAAGATCCATTTTGCACAGCTGTAATGTACAAAAAAAAGGTGAATGTCAAAGGAGGAGCTGTATGATACTGCTGCTGAGCTGTGTAAGCTCTTGACTAGAGATTAGCGGCAAAATAAAGAAAAAGCTAATAAAAATGCAGGGAATGTGCTATTCGGTACTTGATCATCAGCTATAACAGCAGAAAAATTATGCAGTTTTCCAGGGCTCAGACCCACCTTTTATGGTGATTCTACTAAAAGTCTGAGCTCAAACATAAGCAGACAGACTCAGTAATTGGAAAGGACAGATCTACAATAGCTTCTCATATCCCATCACACTTGTTTGTGAAAACAAACTATGTACTCGGATCTTCCTTGTAAACCTGCTGTGTTGGTGAAGGCAATGCAGCTGGGATCTTGCCATTAAAGCAGATATGCTATTCTTGCTCCAGAATTCCCAGACCCTGCTGTTCTTGAACTGTCCTCTAACCTGACATAAAGGTTTTAAGTAAAGGCAGACTTTTTTCTTTCTTTTTTTTTTCCCATACATTAACAAAATAAGAATGGTGACATAATTCCATTATGATCAGATAAACAGAAAGATTTATTTTTTTTATGATCCTCTGACTAGCCTCTGAGTATAGACCATCAGTGTGGAGCGTTGCTCTCAGTGATTTATTGTTGGTTTTTATTGGAGCTAAGTACTAGGTCACAGCCAAAAAAGTTGGCAACAGTACTGTGTGTAGAGCTGCACTCACAAAGATGCCTTTGTTGCTTGCTTCAGGGTGCATGAGACTTTTTTTTAATTATTAGTTTTATGTAATTACTCCCTTTATCTCTATACCTATAGTATTTGTATTCATCTCTCTTCTAACATGAATGGAGTGTATTCCCTGTTCTAAGGACCTGGAGACTGAAAATACGTGTTACCTGACGTTGACATTTACATAGTTCATAAAAAATATCAAATAAATGTGCAATTGCCTGTTGTAGTTGCTCAACTGTGCAGCAAATTGAATGATGTAACCATAATCTTCCCTTGGCCCAGTTTAAAGGAATAATCTATAAAGCTGGTGTTCATACTTATTTAAAATTCTTCCGCTGTACACAGAACGTCCAAATCCGGGACCGTGCCAGTCCTTTGTTTTGGTAAATCCTATGGGTGTTGCAGTTTTTCACCAGAGAATTCTCATGCTGCTAACACTAATCAATCAAACTCTGGGAATCGACAGCCAGAATCACCCAGAGGCAACAAATCAGGGTCCCAGACAATAATAGGTGATGGAAGAGCAGAAGTGACATTTGTGATAGTAATGTCAGGGCAAGAAAATGTGGATATTTTTAACTATAATTCTCAGGTTTTTGGGGGGTTTATAATCTATTATGTTCTCATTAGCATTTGCTTTTCCTCCCTGCCTTCCCTGTTACCCGTTCCCTATGACATGTGAGTTTTGACTAATGTTGTGTTCTTTGTAGAATTCTCCAGGGGAACCTTTCTCAGCATCAGTACATTCAGCAGGCTCTTAGTGCAGTTGAATTTTGTCTCTGGCACCAAGGAACTAATTCTTTGCATTTCCTTAAATAGCCTCAGTCATTTGGTTCAGCAAAGACCCCTTGGAGAGGCTCTCTTTCCATTCCTGCCTCTTTCAAGCTACCAGTAATCATGCCATGGGAACTTGATGGCACTGAATTTCTCCAGCATAATTGGATTTAGCTGAGCATGAGGAAATAATTATGTGGTGGTTTTGGCAGTACCAGAGACACTGCCTTTAAATCTGTAGTGAATCAGCAGACCAATATAGTGAAGTAAAGCAATTTGAGAGCAATGGGTGCAAAATGGCATCTTCTGGCAGGTGGGATTTTAACTTAATGGGGATGAATGGTTATTGCTAGAGATCTTAATTCTGATCAGACAAATTTCACTGTATTTCCTTTGGTGGTGTTTTTAACCAATAGGGGGAAAAAAAAGATTTAATGGAAGTTCTAATTCTCATTGATTAGTGCAATGCTGATAAATAAGTCTCAAACTTTCTTGCAGTGTGGGTCATTTTGTGAGGAAATTGCTTTACTGGCCTTCAGCTTTTCTCATTTGTAATACACGGGCTGCTTTTTAAGCTGTTCATATTTGTGGGGTCATCTTAATTCTACCCTTTGGAACATCCCACGGTATATGTGGTAGCTGCCTATGCAGAAAAGTAACAAATACTGATACATGGTTCACGTGCCTTATTAATATATAGTGACCAAAACCAGGAGAAGCTTAGGAGATGTGAGGAATGATTTCTCCCTTGTCCTCTCAGAAACCATTTTGTGAAATCACTGTTGCAAACAGAACTAGTGAAGGAACGTCACTGCAGCAGCAGACATCTCTCCAGACCATCCTCGCAGAACTATGTCTTCCTCTCTCTTTATATAGGTAGAAGCCCACCAGGGCTGGGAGAGTGACCTTGCTTAGTTCCACAGTGACTTTAAACACATCTGCTGCAGTTTCCCAAGCAGCCTCTCTCCTTCTCTTGGTACGCTTTAGTTGCTGTGTTTGTTGTTCAACTTAATTTGATTAATCCTCCATCCTGGCTTCTTTATATTCTTCTAATGATGACCTATTTCTTCACCTTATTTGCTTTCCTCTATATCCTCTTATACATCTAACCGATTGCTTCTCTGCTTTACTGGCCTTCCTAAAGTGATATAACTTAACTCTATTATACAATTCCTTCTGAGCTAGATGTTTAATTTTTCCTGCATCAAGTTATTTTTAACCTTTCTGCAAGTCTCTGTAATACATCTGTTTTGATATTTCTCTCATTTAAATCATAGTAAAAAATATGCAAATCTGTGGCAAACCTTTTAAATTTACTGCAGTGTTGCTCTTTTGCTGATGTTTAATTCCACTGCTAACGCTTTGTTAGAATCAGGAGTGTTGCTGCCACTTCTGAAGGACATACTATAAAGAGCATGCACTTGTTTCTCTTGCAAATAAATCCAGTTACATTGAATATTCCAGCATTTTTTTGTTTTACTTTCCAGTATTATTTAATCAGCTCTATTTATAACAATACACTTTCCTCCTTATCAGGCTGTTATGCCAATGCTCATTCCATCAACCCTATTCCAAACTAGAAAAATCACCTCAACTTTTACAATCTTTTTTTCCCCCCAGTACTTTTTGTGTCATCGTTCCTCCAGCCTCATTACCCTCGTTCCTACCAGGAGAGAACACAAAGGACAGTAAAGCTCTTTTCCCTTTTTCATCAACAGTAGTTTTGCTGTCACCTCCATAAAGCTGACTTTCAGTGCTGGTGTGTGATGTGTTAAGAAGCCCTGCTGTTTAGAGGACACTGAGCCTAAATTCTCTGTTACTTTATATAGTTGTCTATGCCTATGCATATAGTGAAACAGAGGCAAAATAATGAAGCTTCAGGGTTTGCTTCTCTGGATAAGAGTAAGCCGAAAACCAGACCCATGTTGTATTGTTACTTCCAAATCATCCTTATCTTGGTTTTGTACAAGGCTAAATTCTGTATCAATATATAAAAATATGTTGAGTGTGACTTTGAGCTAAGCCCTACACTAGACAATTATGACTAAAACAGAAGTTAAATGATGGTGAATGTGACCAATGAATTTACGATCTCAATGTTCTTACCTCTGGTGAAGCTTACAAGACCTGCAGAATTGAAATATGCATATAGCAAAGTTCCATGGGGCATGAAATGCTTTGGCTGCTTTTTTGGTCTTTAGCAAATCTCTGGTGAGTCTTGCATTGCCTTATCCTTAATGGACAGGTTTTATGACATTATAGATTTACATAGCTCAGGTACTGACATGCCCATAATGAATAATATAGAATAACACTGTCCACATAACCCTGTCAGTAAATAATTTGGAATCTCTAGGCATTTCTGTATCATTAATACATTAGGTGTACCTAGACATCCAGACACCTAATGTAATCTACCACTTTCAAACCGGTACAGTTCAGCATCTTACAGGATGCTGAACGGCCCCAAAAACCAAACCTGTATTACCATCTTCCTGGTTTCTTTGGATCATGTCTTCCTTCAAAAGTCATGCAGGCTTTTCTGAATGTGAGCAATGTTTGTTGGATAGCTACCCTCTTGTATAAGCTTTCAGAGCATCCAAGGAACCACTCTGACAGTAAAGATGGAACCTTAGCATGGCTTCATTTCTACTACTGCATCTTGAGCTGCTGAGTGGATTGATTATTTAATACATTTAGCAGTTTTCATAGACTTGTAGCAACAAGCTGTAAATAAATGACTTCGTCAATGCATTTGCTTGTATCAGCTCAATCAGTTACCAGTGACTCAGCATGGGTTTTGACATTGACAGCAAAAGCACTGAAGTGGCCAAATTCTATGGCAGCTGATTTGATACTGCTTACAGCATCCTTCCATAAGGACTATTTATGTGAAGATGTGGTTTTCCAGCAGAACATTTATGAGAAAGGTTAGAGGATACAGGAAAATCTATTCTAAAAAGAGAAAAGTTACAGATTATGCATTTTCATAGCAATCTTCAGCAGAGGTTTAGATACACTGGCTTCTCTGCATTTACTGTTTTAAAAGGTACATTATGGATTCTGCAAACACACACTTTTGCTTCAACCAGCTATAAAGTTATGATTTCAATTAAATGTAGGAACAGAGAGTAATTTACTTAACTAGAGGCACAATCATGTAAACACATAGTAGAAAGGTCTTTTGCTTTAAGTAGCCTGTTGGAGCTAAATTTAAAACTGTATGTAGGTACCTAAAAATTACATAGTTATGAAAGAATTTCAAAGTACTTATGTACATAAATCACAGTGTAATCAACAGGGATTAGACACCAAGACATCTTTGATCATCCGTGTAAGGTACCTATATAAATGTCTAGCCAGCTTTACATTTCCTCCCTAACATTCTGACTATATTTTGGAGAACTTGTACTGCACACCCATCAAACACAACCTGTGAGACTATCTCTACTGCTAGCACAGACACCCTGATCATAGAGTGTAGATTAGCTGACCGTGCAGTGCCTTCCTACTCTGACACATCACCCGTGGTTTGAAAGCAGAACACCAGTGCTCTAGGGTAAAGAACTGGTTCAAATTCACCAGAACATTTCCCAAAGAAAGAAAATGTGTTTTGTTTCCTTCCTATCCTGACAAGGCGAGCAGCCATGCTGGAGTTCTACATGTTTGTCTGTCGTCCTTTCCCTAGTGCTGTGTTGCCATAGCATCATACAGTGTATGCATGTGTATTCCCTAAGTTTAGAGTTAAAAAAAAAAGGCAGATGAAGTCACTAAGAACAGGATTAAAATTATTTGAATAGAGAACAAACTTCCTGCCCTGATCTCACTAAGATACAGCGCGTACTTTTTGTGCACCTTTGACACCAAATGTTTTTTCTTCCCTTTTTACATGCTCCAGCCTGTTTTTTGTGAACTTGTTTCAGAGTAGAGTACCTGTCATAGTGAATCATGGACAGGGAAAACATTGTGGATGTAGCTGTTCCTGACCCATTGATGCCTTCTCATTAATTCCCAAACGGCAATAGGAAGACTACTCAAAATGTGACCCTGTTGAGGAGAGAGAAGGTGGTGAAGATCCTTGCAAGGCAAAAGCCAGCAATTCTTCAACAGTCATCTGCAGGCAGGTTATAGCAAGGGCAAAGGAGGTATTAATAGACATCTAAAAGGTTTCAACTACAATCCTTGGAGCTTAGTTATCAGAAACCTCTGTAATTTACCATTAATCAGTGTGATGTTTCCTGACCTTCCTGACACAGATTAATAATCCTGAGTGACCCAAAGACTATAAAAGAAGGCACATATTTCATACACATATCTCCACTGCCTTGCATTTGAAGTAATCATTTATAGTGGTAAAGCATTACTAAATTATCAGTCAAAAGATGTTTAATCAAGGAGCAACGTAAGGACCCAGCCTTTCTTCCATTTACTTACTTCTCTGAAAACAATTGATGGGCAACACTTATAAAAGACAGAGATACAAAATTGCAGAAAGCTTTTAAAATTCTCCCTCAGCTTGCTTATGCAAAGGAGAGGTGAGACCCTTGAAAAGGCCAGCTTTCCAAGTAATAAAACACTTCTTCCTTTAGTCAGAAACTGGAAAGAGCTTCTTGTGAATCTGAAAGCGTCTATTATTTTCACTTACTCATCCTGGCAGATGAAATGAGCAACGTCCATCTTCCATGGGTTAGTCTCTTACCCCTCTCCACTTTGCAGTGACATATTTTTTATTATCCACTCTGATTATAGAGGTCCTGCTTTGCTCCACTGAACTCCCAGTTCCCTGGCTTCATCTATCGACAATAAGTGGTGCGATTTATGATTCATCCTCAGAGTTTTCATAAACATAATCTCTTAGCAAGTGTTGCATGTTCCTGTCTGTTTTTCTTTTCATCCTTGGGTATTTTCTTTTACTGTACCTCATACCTGGTACTGAACAGGATCCTGGGTAACAGCTTAGCTCCTTTACCCTTTGGTTCCCCTATGTGGTACATCTGAATTACCAAAGGACTATTTTAATCTGTCTCTTAAGGAGATAAAACCTGTGCCATCATGTTATCCATCTCTATAATATGCCTCTACCCCAAAAGATTACAAATCCATTGGGGAGTTGTACTCAAATTTGTGTGGCAGCTGTCTTAAAAATTACTCTTGCAAATTTCCGTAAACCGCAGAGAAAAGGAGAGAAGGATCCCAGGGTGCTTTCATTGTTAGAAGGTACTAAGGAATCCAAAGACATGATGTAGCTGAAGGAAATCAGTCTTTATTGCTTCAGATGCTCAGTGGACCATGTTTTAAACATGTCAGTGGGCATTAAAACACTAAACATGAAAGTATTTGCTGAGCTAGCATAAGTGGGGTGGGAGTTTGGCTATAAACATGCTACGTTTCCCTGGCTCTTTTCTGTATTGTACAGGGACCGTGCCACTGTTTAGCAAATGCAGTGAAAGGCGTTCAGAAAGGGGTGTGACACCCATAAGCAGCACCAACCTAATTACTGTGGGGAGGGAGTGACACAGACCCACCATCAGGAAGGGAGGGAGGGAGGGAGCCTGGGTACCTGCAGCCAGCTCCTGAGCCTGCAGCTGCCAGCTCAGTGCCTCCTGTGAGGAATGGTGAATCAGATGAGGTTTGATGAGATGACTCTTAGTGTTTCTTTAAAGATAGGCCTTGGTATTCCTTTTACATAGTGACAGTAAGAAAGTCTGTAGGATTTTATTTTTTTTTTTTTCAGGAAATAGGAAGGTTTAATTTAACTGAAAATGAGCCTGCCGGAAAGTCATAAAGAAAGGGGAGATGGGCTGTTGAGGATGGATCATTAGTGAAGCTGTGGCAGAGATGGAAAACCCTTTGAGAGCTTTGTTCTGGGTAATCATTGTTTTGGTTATTTGTTGTTTTGTTGCTTGGTTTTTTTCTGGAACAAGATGGGGATTTAAAGATTAGTGTAAAACTGCTGTTTGGTCACCTGAAACAAAGCTTCAGTATGAAGAAATTTGTTTGCTTCCTTTTGGAACAAAGAATGGATTGGGTTCTCTCTTTGAATTGGCCTGGCTGGTTGCTCTTCGTCTCCTTGGAGGAGAGAGTCTAAAGATGTGGCTGGTCCAAAATTCCACTGAACATGTAAGTTGTGAGGGAAGAAGAAGTAACCACTTAAGAAAGAGGTCAGTGATCCAAAGCTGACACTTGATGCAAGATCTCCTTTGCTAGAGGTTGTACAAATCTTGCTAACTTCTACTAAAGGCAAGGCAGAACAAGGGAGTGTGACTAGCAATAAAATGTACAGATACAATGAGGAGAAGACAAGAGCAACTTTATTGAGATTATCCTGACACATCAACTGTCTGTGGGTAAAACTAAGAAATTTAAAATTATAAATGATGATTTCTGGGCTCTCCTGCCTTAAAATAGTCAGATGATTATCCTGTTTTGGAGTTGTTTTTTCTGTTTCTTTTCATGTACAAGGCAAAAGACTAACTGTGCTATAGATACTGACTTACTGACTCCTGCAAGTCAAAGGCCGGCACAGACATAACACTCATGCAAAGAATGAGACACTTCCTACCTATAGCAAATAGGCAAACTGGCACCCTTAAAAAGAAATATCATAACCAAGGCCTATATCTCATTCTACATGCAAGGTCATTCATGTGTAAACTCCACTTTGCTCTGAAGTTTCTGGATGGTTAGTGCAACATCCTCCCCATCATTCTTATTGGTAGTATCACCTGCAGCAACTGACACTGTGCAGCCTGAGTGGCCACTTCCTTCATGTTGCCTGTTACCTAGAGTACAAAGGACATCAGAAGCCATGGCTCAGGATCCTTTCCGTTTGCTTGCACACACATCACAAAGTAGCAGTTTTCTACTGAAACCACAATATCAGAATTTCTTGAAAGATGCTGGGCAGTGCTGTGCCTCTCTCTCCCATCTTCTTTGAGGAAGATTGAGTTATTCTGTTTCTCAAATAAACTCCCTGTTGAGGGTGGGGAATACAAACAAGCTAAGATTTCCTAGCACTGCTTCAGAAGCTTTTTCTGTGTTCATTCCCTTATACTTCTCACATTTGGTTTTTAGTCACATCATATCTGAGGGGGACAATGAGGCAAGTGATACTACAAACATTTTATTGCAAGGCCTTGCCAGACAGGCCAGTGTAGCTGAAGGTTTAGACATAGAAAGTAAAGGATAGTTGGAATTCTGTGAAACTTGTGTTGTTTGCAAATTAAAGTCATAGTTCATTTTTCAGGAAACACCATTTGGGGTAGACAGCATGAAAATGTGGGTATCAAGGACTTGTGTTACTGAAGGAAGAAGGTTTAAAGCTGCATGAACTTTGGTACCCCTCTCTGAAATGAGGAAAACGATATCTTATCTGGATTTCTATTTCATTACTGTTGGTAAGTGCCTGGAGGTTAATTCATGGAAAAGAATATCAGAAGTTTTACTGTGTTTACCGTGATAGTCTGAATTTCTCACTAGTCATTCAAATGGTTCCCACTCTACTGGAATTTATCCTGGCCATGCATCAATGAATTTCATATATTTACATTCTGTATCCTGTTCAGTATAAGCTGTAAGAGCAGACATGCTGTGGCAATGCAGCAGCAGTGTTTGGGTAAGGTATGTTGCTTGAATTTGTCCTCTAAATTCTTTATGGGATTTAGATTTCTCAAATTCTTTACTCCCAGGCTCCCAATGGTAACATATTTACAGCATGCAGATTTCAACAGCTATACTCAACAAATAGATGTTTAATAATAATGACTTAGGTCTCTTTATTTAAGGAGAATGGAGGCGTGAATTTGCATGCTTTCATGTTTGAGCTGCTTTCACCTTGTGCGTGTGATTTGTCTGTGAATTTAGTGTTCTATGAGAGTCAAGGGTAAAGTGCCTGTGGTCCCTTTGCTCTGATTTACTAGAGTAAATCACTGATCCCACATGCAGTGCTGGGTGTATTTCTCAAAAGATAAGAGCATGACTGGTGGGTTTTTGCTGTTCTGCCTCTACTGATTAAGTTTTCCCAAACCATGCTGGGTTGTCAGAAAATGAGCAAAATAATCAGATATGAATATTTAAAATTTTCCTGTGTCCTGAGATTTGTAAAGCGCCCTGCCTATGAGGAACAAAAATACAGAGAAAATAACTAGGGTGGTCAAATATGGAGGTTTGCAATTATGGTTTAGGTTTTATATTTGAAAACAGTCACGAAGCAACGCTCCTTTTTCAAAACCTATGAGAAGTTCTAATCAATATGGCCTTCTTGTCAGCTCGTCTCTCTGGCAAAAATAGCCTGAGTGATCTCTTGGTCTGTGTCACTTTGACTACTCTGTGTGATAATATATGTCAAAGTCTACTTGCATGTCGCTAGTGCACGACAGGTCAGCTTGCACATAACCTTTCAGTTCTCCAAGCAAACTTGTCCCTAGGACTTGTGTGCATGTTCTGCTACAGATCATTTAGCTTTCTGAATCTCATTTGGTTTGTTTCTTGCCATAAAAATTTGAGGAACTACTTTGACCAGGAGAAAAAAAGCAGCAACCTCAGCAGATAACACAATAAAAGATGTGGATTTAAAGATGTTTTGAAGTCACAGTCTACCATTCTGCTAAAAAAAAGAAAAATTGAGAGCGATTAAAATGAAGTAATTGTTGAATTGGGATGAGTGAGAAAATTTTATACTCATAAAGAGATGACCTTATTCAGTCACTAAGAAGCTCCAGACTCTGGTTTATAACCAAATGCATGTTCTTGGATATTTATTGCCAAAAGATCTGCTGATAATCATTTTCCCTGGGCTTCCTAGGGGAAAAGGTCACACTTCAAGGATTGAATTAATCTCACTTCTATTGATTTTTGTGTTACCCATTGCTTCATGCTGAAAGAACAGACCCAAATCAGAGTAACAGTTAAAAAAAGGTGGGAAGATTTATAAGAAAACATTAATGCAACACTTAGTCTTCTAGGCAAACAAGGAACAAACAGGTGTCTGTTTAGTTCATATTTGGAGTATATATTTGAATATTTTTCAGTTAAATGTAATGGCATGGAACAAAAGAACACACTTGTCTAGTTTTGCTGAATACCACACATACATCTATCATGCCTCAGATCAGTCATTTCAATCATTTTGAGAACCACCCTAAACAAACCTCTGAGGGAGCTGTAAAGGTGCAAACTAAATTATAGAATATATTATTATGAATAATTACTTACTAAAGTGTTTTAATAAATATGATATATTATTATAAATTATTATATTATATCTATTTTATTTACTATTAATGAAGAATAATGCTTGAAAGAAAAAGTTTAGATCAGCGTTTGAATTGTTTTATTTGTGTTCTATGGCTAGAACTGTTAAAACATCCAAAAATATTTTTTAAAAAATCATCTGCAATGACTGAAATCGTGAATAATTTTTAAATTTTTCTTACTGTAACACCATTCACTATAGATTCTGTTTACAGAATTCACACCTATTTCATTCTTTCAGTTTCCCACAGGAATATTTGGCTTTTCCTAGACTCACCTCAGAAATGGGATATACCAGGCCAGTGGAGTGAAAGGTTCCCTCTCTCCTTTGTATCACCCAGGCCAGTTTGTCACTTCATGTCATGCTTTTCTTCTGAATGAGAAGACCGGATCATTCTGGAATTTTATATGAAGAGTTAATTCTTAAAAATATCTGCAAAAAATGACCACAGGTTTTCTATCAATGCCTTCCTTTTTGGGAAAAGGTACAGTATCTAATGATCATTTATCAGAAGGTTGACTTGATTGCAGAGACCAACAAACTTACCCCAGTTTTAGGATCTGAACTTTGGATTTGAATTTTCATAAGCATAAGAAGCACATTAGAGATTCCCATAGGAGAATTAGATTTATAGAACTGGAAGTTAATGGAATTCCTTGCTGTTTAGTCCTGAATCTATCTGCAAGATTAGTTTGTTTGGTTCCTTCCTTTTACATTCTGATACTCGGCAATGGCTTGACCATGATTAGTTTTGCATTTCTTGTATTATTGAAAACATTAGTAAAATATTCATTAAAGGAATTAAAAAAAATCAAAAGGAAGTATTACATTTTTCCATCTTAGTATTCAGTTATCCTTGTTCCTCTCTTTAAAGTAATCGTTCTGAATATATCTAGGATGTTAACTTGTTGTCAGTGTGAGTCTCATTATTAGATATCAATATACATTACTAAATACTGTGGGAAATCAATATGCTGTTACACCAAAGTACTTAATTTTTTAGTCCTGCAGTTGATTTCCCACTGACTCCAGCAGAAACTTTTTATCTTCAGCAAGAGCTAGAGATCATCAGTGTCATTTGCAGTTCCTTTTTATTTTTATCCTTGTAAGTAAATTCCTATTCATAAGGAAGCCTTAAAAGAAGTTTAAGTATTGTAATTTACAGTATAAAATTTGCAAGCATTGGAATGCCTGCACTGATAAATAAAAAGAAGGGGAAGGGGGAGAGAAGATTGAATTTACTCTGGAGAGGTGTGTCAATTGCATTTGAATCAAGTAATTTGCAAGACATTAAATGAAATTAGATCTGTACCAAAGTGCATAAAATAAAAGGGCCATGGCTGGATCAAACCAGCCAAGACTTACTTTGTGAGGTGTTCATAGGGGAGAGAAAGCTACCTACTGTAGAAATCGTACCTCAGGTCCTGGGACTGACACAATTTCCCCTGAGTCCTGAGCCATCGCAGTCTGTAAATGCTGTCTCCCTCTGTCAGGGAATACCTGACACCATAGCACTTTGTCTACTCCAGATTTTCTTCCAGTTTCCCCTAATCCCTGTGCATAAAACACCTTTACAGTTTCCCCGGGCTTAATCACACTAGGCTAGAGAGGCAATAAGCTACAGCAAATATGGTGACTAAGCCAGGAAGAGGAGCCAGAACCTAGGTTCTCCCAACTTCTCAAATTAGCTGCGACGCAGAGAAAAACCTACAGGCAAAGCACTTTCTGCTGTCCCGAGTTGCCGTCCACACTATAGAAGGAGTTATGGTCCACAATCCATAAAAGGAAAACAGGGACAATTATTTTCCTATTCTTAATTATTAATGCTATATACCCAAAGCTTTATATCACTGTCTCTAGTATTTTAATGATCTGCAGCGTCAGATGGACCTTTCAGCTTCTTCGAAGATCTGTATGGCAAAGAAGTGTCTAGAAGCCTGTACATGACAGCTGGGAATAGTTCTACTTTGCTTCTGCCCTTCTTATGAAGGAAGAGGCAGAAAAAACAGAATCAGTCACCTCCCAGCAGTCATCCAAAAGGGAATGTTGAGGGGTAAGGAGTAGAGTATCTACAACACCATGCTTTAAGGCACAAGAAGAGAAGGAACTGCATGCTGGAGGAATTATTCAGGGAGACAGAGCAAGGAGGGCATGAGCTTGAAGACAAGAGTAAAGGGAATAGGAAAGACAAACTGACTGGTAGACAAAACTGAAGAGAAAAGCATATGACTATTTTTTTCAAAAATATATGGTCTTAGAGACGGCTGCAGTTGAAACCCTTCTTTTTCAAGCTATTGCTAGAATTATTATTATAATTGAATGAAAAAGCCCTATGACAATCCTAGGTAAACATGTGCAATGTGCTATGTAAAGTGCTTTGAACCTTTTATGCCTAGAATTCAGATGTCCAGATGGGAGATGTTGGATATAATCATCCCTTTATTTAACAGCTGACACGGCTGGTGAATACAGTGTGATTTCGTTTTCCTGCTGTTAGCTCACAGTGCTCCCTCTACAGACTTGGCTTGAGCACACTCTGCTATCACATCGTTTTGTGCTGCAGCATCAGTGCAGGCTTTGAATAGTTCTGTACTTGGCATTCTCAGAAGTTATCTCTTAATACATTTTATCGAGTACCTCTCCATCAAAATCAGACATAATTAGTTACTGGCATGCTTCGTTGGGATATAAAAATAAATCTGCCATTTTAAGCAATTGTTTGAATACATAATCTCCATATAAAGTGCTCACTACAAGAAAAACATTCAGTGGAAGGTCCCTGCACATATGGTCCAAGCCATGATTTAGGGCAAGTGACTTGTCCTTAGTGGAACCTACCAAAACCAGTTTTTAAACAAAGGCAAAAAAAATCCCTCTAATTCAGCAAGTCTTGTTTTTAACATTGAAGACTGAACCCTGAAGCAAGGACAGGAATATAATGTTGGCGAGTGTTAAGTCACCTCTCTCCACCTAACTCTTTCTCCGGTTCTTTCCACTGGTAATGGCCAGTGCGAGGCAAATTGAGAAGCCCATAAATGTTGAACTGCAAAGGTAGGAAGCTCTACGAGGAACCTAGAGATGATAAAGCAAACAAGATATTTTATTGTCTTACTTACTCAGGTAAAGACAAAAATGTTTAACTCAGGAAAAAAGAAAAATAATAGGATCTGCTAGAGAAAGGAACTTTAAAGCAAAATTCTGTTTCTCTCTGCAACAATGTCTCTGAGAGATGTTTTCTTCAGTATTTTACAATCCCTGATCTTCAAAACCTTGCAATATGTACCTATTGCAAATGATTTAGTTTGTTCTTATCTAAGAATGGGGTTTCAGAATTTTCTCAGAATTTGTGGGTTCGTTGAGTCATGGTTAAATGTTCCAAAGATATTTGCGTTAATGATTTGGTGGATTATGGGAATAGAGAACTGAACAGTAGCTCCTAAATTCAGATTTCACCTCTATTAAAAAATCCTCTCTACCCTCTGTGATTCTTTTGCTTTTGGTCAGTCTCAGCTTTCCTATAAACAGGAAGAAATGACATGTTGCATCTCAAATGGTAATAACTTGTGTACATACTACAGAAGTGTCATGACATAGAATTAATTTTTCTATAAAAGTCAAAGATTTTCTTTAAACCAAATACTTGCATGCTGCATGCTGCATACTGCATACTAGGTGTTGCCAATTAAGATGTCACCATCTGAAACAGTAACTGGTATTTCTAAAAGAAAACCTCCTCAATTTGTACGATAAATAAAAGCAAAGTAGTTATTTTACAGTCGACAAACCTTTTGTATGATTTTTTTTCCCATGAAAGTTTAAATATTTTTTCATTTCCTAATGTTTATGACCTTATTTCATGTAGTACATTTGTATGATTAAATTATAATTTATTCTAATATAAAAGGCCAAATTTCTGCATAGTTTAGGGCTAATATTCAATTAGCATACTATAATTAATAACAACCTCTTGTTACCTTTCAGTGAGGTCAGCGTTT
Organism: Zapornia atra; assembly: GCA_013400835.1. Taxonomy (NCBI): domain Eukaryota; kingdom Metazoa; phylum Chordata; class Aves; order Gruiformes; family Rallidae; genus Zapornia; species Zapornia atra. Next base: position 51,322 of record VZTU01032394.1, read on the forward strand.
TTATTTTTTGTGAGCTTTTCTTGCTAAGGAAATATGTGTGCATTATTATTATGTGCAGATAGCATCTTCTGTAGTATAGCAACACATGCCAGGACATGCCCATCAAAGAGAGTCAAAAGCTGCTCTTGGATACAAACCAGCCTTTAAATATACAGTGTATTAATAGCTACATCTGACAACAATTCTCTTGGAATTAGTGTTACTGTCAGCTGGGTGAGAACAAAATATGAGTGAAGAGTGTGGTCCTGTTTCATCCAAACTGCAACGTGATAATGTCCCAGCAGGATAAGGGGTACCATCAATGTCACACTTCACCCTTTTTTGGGAAGGACCTTCCTTTGGACATCAGGATTTTACTTCCTGAACCTTCAGAGCTGCAATGGAATCTGCTTGTTGAAACGCAGCAGCAGCTCCAGGACCCTGCCGATAGAGTCTGATGAAAGTCAAAGTTCTGTTGAGGGATGTCCACACTTCACAAATGTGTCAGACTTCACAGCTGGTCCAACTACCTAGAATGGCTTTGATCCAAATGGGAAAGAGGAATGAATTGGAGCAGGCAGAATACAAGGGGATCCCTGTCTAGCTTAAGTACAAGGCGTTGGTCTGTTTCACAGGCAAAAAAGTGTAAGACCCTTAGATATGCTGCATCAGATTAGATGCCTGAAGGTGAAATGAAAAAATCTCATGGAGGTTTGTTTATTTTTTTATTGGTTTGGTTGGGTTTTTTTTAAATGGTGGTCTGTTGAGCAGCTTGGGGCAAAACAAACTGGTTATAAATATTGGAGAAAGAAAAACCTCCAAAGTGTGTGTTCTGTAAAACCAACTCAATTGCTTTCTTGAAGGTTACATGTAAAGAGACATAAGGAACCACCTGCTTCCTAAATTTGCCATTTTTTGGAGGAAAAGGATACCACTACAGCTTATCTGCTGAACTCTTCCTTTCACCACAAAGTCTAGGATTTTTTTTTCATTAGTGGATATCCTGGCTGGATTTTCTCCTTTCATAATGTGCTGGTTTGGGCTAGGATAGAGTTAATCTTTGTAGGTAGTATGTGGTTATATTTTGGATTTGTGACGAAAACAGTGCTGATAACAGAGGGATGTTTTTGTTACTGCTGAGCAGATCTTACACAAAGCCAACGCCTTTTCTGCTGGGACACCCCACCCCACCAACGAGGAGACTGGGTATGCACAAGAAGCTGGGAGGGGACACAGCCAGGACAGCTGACCCCAACTGACCAAAGGGATATTCCATACCATATGGTGTCACAACGCAGAACATAAATCTGAGGGACAGCGGAGAAAGAGGGACGTTGAGTGATGGTGTTTGTCTTCCTAAGTAACATTACACATGATGGATCCCTGCTTTCTTGGGGATGGCTGAACACCTGTCTACCCATAGGCCATGGGGAATGAATCCCTGGTTTTGCTTTGCTTGAGTGTGAGGCTTTTGCTTTTTCCTATTAGACTGTATCTCAGGCCAGGCGTTTTCTCACCTTGACTCTTCTGATTCTCTCCCCCATCCCACTGCGGGGCAGGGGTAGGGGGTGTGCAGGAGGAAAGTGAGAGAGCATCTGAGTGATGCTAAATTACTATCTAGGATTGAACAACAACATATAAGAATGACTGAGCTCCAGATCATATCTCACTTTTTCACTGTTTTCAAAAACGTTTAGGGAGGTATACTACATTTATTTGTAAGGAATTGCATATGTGGTTACCATGTCAAATCTTTCAGAAAATGGTCTTATAAACAAAACTCCTGTTTCTTCTCAGTTCTGAGTGCAGTAACACTGCCTGTGGTCTCCCACTGGCAGAAAGGCTGTTTCCCTAAACCATCATGTACTGACTTAATTTCAATATTGAAGCATTATCTGTGAGACCATACATTGAACATTATGTTCTTAGGAAAAATTGTCAGCAGCTGGGCCTGCTAGAAGACCACAACCACTTCTGTAGACTTTTCAAGGTGACGTTTCTCCTATTAATATACTGACTTTGTCAGACCTATGGACTCTTGCCTATTCTATTTCCAAAAGTAGTACGTAGCTTGCTGAGTCAGAGGATGGAAAGAGCTTTGCCTCCCTAGGATATTGGCAGCAAATTGGGGAATACCAGGCTCTGAGGTAGTCAACTAACCATGGCAAACATTTCTTGGCATTTCCAGTCCTTTTATTTTAAAGCTTCGGGTAGTTTTAAAGCAGGTTCTTTGCATGTGTGTATCTATGAACCTGTGTTCCCCGTGCATGTGCAGAATACTTGGCTGTGCATATAACTATTGCACCAATGGTCAAACGATGTATATATATCAGTTACTGATGTGTATATTTGTAAATGTACAAAGAAACTTTGGAAACTTAGTTTCCATTCAGTGACAGAGTGAGCAAAGTAGGTTCAGAAACAAAGGATCAAACTTGAATGACATGCACGGCTTATTTTGCAGCCAGATAATACTAACTTCTTCTCACTTTAAATTTTCAGATTCCTGTTACCAGACTGAAAGAAAAAGTCATGTCAAAACATGGTATGAAATGGATTATTCTTGTATTGCCGTCAGAATGGCACCAGGCAACACCAGAAATATCACAGAATCACAGAA
>VZTU01032396.1:0-15489 GCA_013400835.1 Zapornia atra
CCTCTTACTGTTCATATACCTAAAAAACTTCTTTTTGTTATCCTTTATGTACTTTGCAAGTTTCATTCCCAGGTGGGCTTTAGCCTTCCTAGTTACATCCCTACAGGCCCTGACAACATTCCTATATTCTTCCCAAGTATTCCGACCCTCTTTCCACAATTCATAGACCTTCCACTTCCCTTTGAGTTTGCACATGAGCTCCCTGCTCATCCACACAGGTCTTCTGCCATTCTTTCGTGATTTCTTGCTCAAAGGGATGCAGCAATCCTGGGCTTGGAAGAAGATCACAAACTCAACTAGGGCATGGTGGCTGCAGACCAGGCTGTCTCCGATCTTAACACCTTTAATGATCTCTCCCACATTGGTGAGCACCAGGTCCAGCAATGCACCACCCATAGTTGGTCTGTCCAATACCTGAACCAGAAAGTTGTCATCCATGGACTCCAGGAGTCTCCTGTATCTCTTGCAGCTCGCCGTGTGGTTTTCCCAGCAGATATGTGGGTCATTAAAGTTGCCCATCAGGATGAGTGCCTGTCACTGCGATGCCTCCTGCAGCTGAAGGAAGAAGGCCTTGTCAGCAAGCTCCCCTTGATCAGGTGGTCTGTAGTAGACACCTATCACCAGCTGTCCTTTATTAGTCCCATCCCTAATTCTGACCCACAGGCTCTCAATCTGTTCCTGACCACTTCTCAGAGAGAGCTCCTCACAGTCTATCTACTTTTTAACATAGAGAGCAACTCTCCCACCCTTCCTACCAAGCCTATCCCTTCTAAAAAGGCAATACCCTTCTACAGGGGTATTCCAGTGGAATCATCCCACTATGTTTCTGTGATACCAACTAGATCATAATTTTCCAGTGACATCACAGTTTCCAACTCTTCCTGCTTATTACCCATGCTGCGCGCGTTCGTGTAAAGACACTTCAGCTGGGCTTTCTGACTCAATACCTTTTTTGAGAAGCCCTCCCTCAAATCTCTGGGAGGAATCTGAAGTTTTCCCCCAATGCCTCCTAGAGTGACATTAGAAGGTTAAAAGGGAGTTTGTTTCCCTGACCGGGAATCGAACCCGGGCCGCGGCGGTGAGAGCGCCGAATCCTGACCACTAGACCATCAGGGAAGCAGTGACATAATAATAATATTAATAATAATAATAACAACAACAATGATAATACAAGTTATGCACAAATGCAACTGCTTACCACATGTAAAAGGAAAATAAAAAGACTGATGCCAAATCTCTTTCCCAGCAGCAATCCCACCTCCCAGCTCACCTCCCCAGTTATATGCAGAGCATGATGTTCTTTGGCAGGGAACATCCCTTTGGCCAGCCTGGGCCCGTTGTCCTGGATGTACATTCCAAGCTTTTTGTGCACCTGGCAGGGTGTGAGGAGCTGAAAAGTCCCAACTACCTTGCAACAACTAAAACCATTACTGTATTATTTATATTATTCTCATACTAAATCCAAAAGACAGCACTATACCAGCTACTAGAAAGAAAAAAAAAAAAAAAAAACCTCTGTGTCAGCTTAAACAAGGGCAAATGTCTTTCCTGTACTGGGAAGCTGGATGTGCAATGTTCAATATCCTGAATAGCCAGGGATAATCCCTTTCCTCAATTTTCTGGCTGTTCATTACGCCCACAACAGAGCTGACTGTCTGGGCTGGCTCATGCTCAGCTTGCTGTTGGCCCAGACTCCCAAGGCCTTTTCAGTAGATATGCTTCCGAAGTGGTTAGTCCCTAGCCTGTGTTGCTAAAAAATTATTATTCTTTCCCAGGAAGAGAATATTTCTTTTGTCTTGGTTGAATTTCATGAAGTTTACTCCTTCAGCCCAAGGAATACTGAGTTTTGGAAACATTTATCCTTATGAACCACTCCTGCATAATGAAATTGCAATGCATATTTGAAGTCATTTTCCAAAAATAGCATCTCTAAGAACCTGAAGTTCTATGAGACTCTTTCAGAGCTTGGTGTTATTCCTGAATTTCAAACTCAGAAATGCTTATGTGGTTTATAAACACGCAATACCCTCCATTTTATTTCAACCAGTTGTAAATCACTTTGTTTCACAGTCAAAAGTATGTTTTAGAGACTGTGGATCTAGAACTACTTTTATAAGAAACCTAATGATAGTTTTATTAGAGTTTATAATTTGGAGGAGAAATCAAGCCAGTTGATGATTTCCTAATGAAAGTAATAACATTGCAGGCTTTGTTTTAAACCAAAGCACATTGGTTTCAGTGGCTTCTGATTCAGACTCAAGGAGTGCACAGCTGGAAAAAAAACCCCACATTTTAAACAGTCTCTCAGCACCCTTTGGGAAGACAGAACTGTCCAGAAAGCCAGAGGTGTGCCAAACAGCATCGAGTCCAAACCTAACTGTATCATCGTTACTGTCTCTTTTAGACTTTATTAGTGATGTTTTAATAGATTTGCTTATGCTTTTGCTGTTAAGCATTTTTGCACAGCTGAAGTGTGAACATATGGCCAGAAGAGGTTTACTCAGCAAAGAGATAACAACACTTTATGCTCTGAGAATTTGATCAAATACTCATTACATCCAGTTGCTGTTTTCCCTTCAAAAAGAAAATATCCAAATTAAAATTAGCTTGGCTTTAAAATGGATTTAATTATTACTTTCATTTCTGTCCATTGTTCAGGTCTGATCCCTGATAAAAAGGCCACTGCGTGTGATACTTATAGTTTATATATTTATTTGCTGTTTCTTAAACTGAAGCTTTTTTCTCATTAAGAGATTCAAGGCCCTTCAAACACAAGCAACCTTTAAGCTTGTATTCCTAAACACCATTAAAGTTATAGTAGTCTATGAGAGAGCCTAAAGTCTGATGGATATACATCAGGTAAGACCAATTGTCCAATCATGCAAAAAGCACATTTTTGACTGTGCTCAGCAGGTGTCTATATCACCGTCTCTCTCAATCTGTCCCACTCTTATGTGTACACACACACAGAGATACAGAGTTTTCTTTATAAAAGATGACTCTTGCATGACAGATATCACCCGCACTGTTTGGGAACAAATCCAGCAAACATTTGCTTATTACATTATGTAATTGGACCCTAGAAAGCATTTTAACCCCAAAATTTATGTCTATTCAGTGCCTCTTAAAAGAAACATTGGCTCTGTGGAGCTATTTGCCCTATATAAATGTAATTCTACAAATGCATCTTTAACACAGTTAAATAAAATACTGGATAACAGAAATGTGAATGTGACTTAAAAGAATAATGAAATTACTTTTCTGCTTCTCAGTAACCTCATTTAACTGAAAGTTTACAAATTATTTCAGAAGGTGACTGCATAGCACATTTATACACAGCTCCTCAAACAGTTCTGCTGGTTTAGATATTAATTTGATAATTTAATACGTTTTAATTACAGTGCAGCAAAGCACATTCCCCTTGCCATGTTTTTTGTTATTTAAAATAAAGGAAAAACAGAAAATATCTTAATAATTTCAAAAGAAACAAAATAAGAATTAAGTTCTTATGGGATATCATGAAGAGATTTATTACCAGAGCTAGGGGAAGATTTTTAAAAAGACATGAAAATTCACCTGGATATAACTTCTTTGTTCACATACTCTTATATTTACTTTCAGAAATTATGCTATAGACTAAATTTGCAGAAAATATTTATAGTGGAACATATTTAAAGTTAATATTACATAATCTGCACTGGAAGTGAGTGCTAAATTAATGTATTCTTATTTTATAAGGGAAAATGATTCTATAGGTTAAATTACTGCAGTCCAGGAATTTAAATGTGTCCAATCAAAACTAGGAAATTATGTATCCTGATTGTGTAAAGCAGGTATCTGTCAATGGAATGTGAACCACCTGTAGTCTAATTTCCTTCTGCAAATTATTACAGAAATAATTTAGTACAAAAAATAGACTCGATAAGGCTTTAAAACTCTCACAGATGAAAAGAGAGGCTGGTTGGATGTTTTGGAAAACACCAGAACATACTTGGACTAAACAATGTATTTATCTATCTGAATTTATCTCTCTTTTATCACTTCCACGGACTTCTCCCATGTATTTCAATATTGGTGTGCTTAAAGTATGTTTATACTCTGGGCAGATACTGGTATATATCTTTCCAATTACAGAATGCAACACACAATCTGACTGAAAGCAAGCCTTACATTTTGATAAGGAGAGTAATGTTCACCCCAGGTTGAATAACCTGCTTCAGCACAGCTCTTGGAGTCCCCTGTACCACTCTCACATGTGTTTGTGGAATGGAAAAAGCAGCAGCACTTACCTGCAAGAAACACTGTCAAACAAATTTCATGTGATATTCTTATAATTACGATGTTCTGTTAAATTCCCTTTGGATTTACTAGCATACCAGAATCCCCACTCGCTTTATGAACAGTCATCTGTGCATTTCAAAATATATTAAATGAGTAGTGATTTCATAGTAATTACTACTTTTTCTCTAGGCCTACTCTATTCAGAAATATCTTATAGCTCTTGTCAAATTTGATAAGCATGAATTTAAAAGCTACTGTACAGGTAAAATTATAGTAAGGAATTATAAAGAGATTTTAAATGCTAATCTTTACAGTAACATTTTGTTTCTTCATGAGAGAAACTTTAATAAATGCAGGGGATCAATTTTTCTGTAAGTATACAGTAAATGTAGAGTCACTATTCTAGCAAATCCTATTTTTTCCCAATTACATTACAAATAAAAGATAAAAATTAGCTTCTGTTTCTCCATGTATAAAATGCATATATATATATATAAACACATATAAACAAAAGGTTGTGCATCATACACATATACAAACGTATACAAAAATGTTTTTATATGTCAATCATAACTCTGAAATTCTATGCTCCCTCTCCTAATTGGTTTTATAAGATATGGCAAATAAACATCTTCATTTACAGAAAGTACTACTAATAAGTTATTCAAATTGTAAGAAAGATGTTTCTGCTGCAATTTACAAAATTCTGCAATAGAAAAATATCTCGACACCATAGGAAAACCCAAGTTTCCATTTATCTTATTTTTTTCTAATTGAAATATTTCTGAAACAATGGCTTTCTGGATAGTAGCTGGCAGGTAAGATAGCCTTCTCTCCCAGGAAATAGCAGTAATACTAATTAACATGTTTTCAAAAATCAGACTGTTGACAGTGAGCTGCAAAAGCAGACAAAGGTTGCTAGGTACCTGCACTCACAAGGCCTGAATATTTTATTTGTTGGTAGAGAATATATGGCAAAGGTTTCAGCACTGGCAGCTTTCCCTGCTAAGAAATTTATTCTTCAGTGACTGGAAAACATTAATTTAAATCTTTTTAATGAACTAATGGGTCATGTAAAACACCTTATAACTTAGCAAGATAATTTTTAATCAAACATTGTAGGTTTAATTGGTTAATATTTGAGCTACACTTTATACATCATTAGTATTACCACACAAATGATAGTAAACCCAGCAAAATGGATAGGGTTGAAATATTTATCACAGTTTTCTCATTGTTTTCGCAGTCATAACACCTTCTGTTGATAAATTTTCAGCCTAGCCTCTACCCAAGGCAGTGTCCATTAAAGGTTCCATATACAAATACATATTTCTATGTTAGAGCATGGGAATTTTGTGTGCATTTACGCATAATACAAAATGGTGGGATTCTTATAGTAGATTAGAATCCTAGAGACATCTAAAGAGCATACGGAGTTTGTAAAATAGGTTGAGATCATTTAAAGATTTGAAAAATCATTGACATAATTACAATTTACATGTAGGTTCATTTTCTTTGTTAAAGCTACATACTGAAATAGCAACCTGTTCGTGCATATAATATTCCCTTCGTGAATAGTCATTCTCTCTCTTCAGGAACCTTCATGCAGGATAGTATGCCAGAAATTCCCTCAATTTTGTAGAAGTCTCTAGTTCATCGGCATTAAGGTAATTGTTATAAAATTTACACTGACCTCAGCAGATGAGATAAAATATGGCAGTCCAAAAAAGTAGTCCTATGTGGTGATGTTCAGACAGTGAAAATACAGCTTTTCAACAAAATCTATCTAACATTAGAATGCAAAAATAGTGCAGTTAAAACAAAGTTGGGGGGGGTTGCTTTGATTTTTAGGAGGAGGGGTTGGATTTCTNTTTGTCTTGGGATTGAGAAGGTGGAAAGTTTAGCAAAGAAAATGGAACAGGGCACGATTACAATGATACACCCCTCCATTATACTCTTTCCAACTATTGGATAATCAGTTGTAGTTGACCACAAATTATGCTGGTGAGTAAGCCACCCCAACTAGCATCATTCTATGGCAATCACCCAAAAAAACATAATTAGCTCATTTTCACCACTCTAGAAATACAGTTTAGTTGGCCGCCATTGCATGGCTGGGAAGTCTAAGAACAAGAAGTTAAGTGACTTCAGCATTGCACATTGAGAACAGAAGTGAGGTCTCCTGGTAGTTGGGTGTGTACCCAGAGCAGGGCAATGTGTCCCTTGAGCAATTCCCCATACTTTTAGAACGAGATATATATGAAGGAAACCACAGGTTTAAATATTGTTACCTTTACTGAACTGTCAGAGAATCTTTGTATTGTGACAGATGAGACATTGAACAAGGAATCGTGTAGACCCGATACTAATTTCTAAAATGTGATAATTATATGTACTTTCCTCATGATTAATGTTATACTCCTCTGAGATACTGAGCACCCTCCATCTCCATTGAAGTAAATAAAATGCAGATGTGGCCCTCAATGTTAATTCATCCCCTTGTGTTTGCTGTAGGCACTGTGCATGCTTTTTTCAGCTCTAACTAGGCTAGAATAGTAATTATCATCATCCTATTATCCCTGTGCTGTAAATTAAGAAAACCTTGCTTTGCAGTGAAGAAGCTCTGCAGATTTCAGCATATAAAGAGGGAAATGAATTGGAAGAGACCAAAGATGCAGAACTCTTGTCAAACATGTCTGAATTGATAGAAGTTGTGAACTACAGCTGCTAATCCAATGAACCAGATGGTATCAATTGTCAAACCAGGTGCAGGAAATAGGGTTGTTAGCCCTCCTGCAAATCAATTAGATCAGCTTGAAAAATCCATAAATGAACTTCCCACCAAACAAACAAATTGTACCAAAAACAGTCTCGGGTGCTCAGCTGAGTCCTGAATTATTGGACCTTTTGCAAGTGGCAGCTGTCATTAAATCTCTTTATTTCTTTTATGAATAAACCTAACAAAATTTAATTTTCAACTGCTAATGCATCATTGGAAGCTGGCTGATCCAACACCTTTCTTTGTACTGATCCACACTAATTGGAAGTATTAGAAAGCATGAAGTATGTCACTGAGCAAACACCAGTTACTCCTTCACATCTTCAAGTAGGCCTTATTTATCCCAATAGACAAGTAAGTTTTTATTTCACTTAGGAGAAAGCAATTCCCAAAACTTTTTTTCTATAAAATACAGAGAAATGTTAGTTAATCAGGTTTTGCCTGATGCTTAGGTACTGTTTCTAATGAAATCTGATTTGCTCTTTTCCCAAAATGTTCCACAATGCACAGCAGGTCTCATAAGACTTTATGGAGATTGGTGGGCAGCTAGAGCTGGTATGAGGTTGATTAGCAGAGATATCTGGGATAATTCCAGGGTAGTGGGGAGAATGGAAACAATCAATTAGAACATTTCTCCATATTATGTTGTATCTTAATTCTGGCAGGAAGTAGAATATTTTTAAAGGAAATGTCCAAGAATACTCATAAATAACTTTCTTGTTGAGGGACTGTCCTCTGAAGTACACGCTGTAAAGGATTTTCTAGTCAAATATGTAAAAAAAGAATACTTTGTACACATATTAGCCATATATGCTTATTTTATACATAGAGACTTATTTACATTACCTGTATTCAAATATTCTTTTCACCTGTATTTTTTGACTTATTAATTTTTTAGCTAAGAGAAGACATAGAAACAGAATCATGTTGCACTCTGTGCGGAAATTAAAGTACTTTTAAGTGATTTGTAATCTATCTAATTCTGTCTGTGTAAGTACTTCTAGAAGAAAGTAAGCAAACAAGAGAAGGTGAAATACACTGAGTGGGGTTTCTCAACATTTAAATAGCCATACAGAATTAACTACCACTGTGTTGAACTGAAAGAGTGTGCTCCCATTAAACTTGCTCTCTCTAGCTAAAAATTAATTGGAAGCATTAAAAAGGTGTAGCAACCAGGACAAGCATGCAAAAATCTGGATGGTTCTATAGACTAAGCTATCCAAAGAGAAAATACCCAAAAAACTCAGGCTATGAAAACAGTGTATATACATCAGAATGTGCGTTGTGTGATAATGAATGAAAGAAAATACAAGCAAGGTCAATCTAAGACAATTATGACAATTTATTCCACTCACAAAGGTTCCACAGCCAGAATTCCATTGTTCTGTTTTTAAAAAAATTACTAGTCATACATCCCAGAACACAAAAGACTTTGACCAAATAAGCCAAACACTATTTTTTAAACTTCATGATGCTTAAAGCATTGATTAAGGATATGATTCTTAAATACTCATCATGCACGCTGTCCCAAGAAGCTAGATATAATATGGTGTTTCCAGACAAAAATCAAAGGCCTAGCAAAAAGGAGATGAATCACATCATTGAAATGAATAGAGGTACATATTCCAATGAATATTAAATGAGAAAAATGTAACTGTTTTATTTTCCATAGGTATGTTTTTACAGGAAGTCTAATACAGAAATAAGTATCAAAAAAAAAAAAAAAGAAGGTGGTTTAATTTTCAAGTATTTAATGAGTAGTTCAGTATACGTATAATAATTGCAGTGTAAACTGAATACAACAAATATAGCTGGATTTTTATATGAAGACCATTGTCAAAGGAATAGTAACATGAAATTCAAATATGTAACTTTCTGGATAGGAATATTTTTAATTATTATTTAAGGTCTGATCATACATATACACTTTATTTTTCTGTCTTTAAGTACTAGATGTGCATAAGATCTTATCATGTTGTAATCTTGATGAAAAGTAAAACAAACTAATAAACATATAAAATGACATTTCTGACATAAGAATGCTTATTGTACCTCCAAATATTTAAAATTGTGTAGCAATTTCAATCAAGAGAATAAATGTTGCATTTAATTTCTTTATGAGCAATTACTTAAAACATCTACATGTTGGAGGAAATTAAGTAAGCATTATCTCCTACGATGTGTCTATGATGGAAGAAATGTCACATTTAAAACTGATGCCTCGGAAAGCTAGAATCAAAACTCAATAGCCTCGGTGACTATTAAGCAGGTATCCTTTATTGCAGCGCTGGGCACACAGGGGATCACTCCTCCAAATGTGTGCGCCCATTAAAGCCAAATTTCTCATATTTATACAGATTAATTATACATATTCATTATAATTTCTAAGAAAAGGCAGGGTTATGCAAATTATTTCCAGGAAGTCATTTACATTAACTCCTCCCAGATGGAGCATGCTCAGTGGCACTCAGGGGGTGTCTTCTGGTGGTCTTCAGGGATGAAGGCTGGTCATCTTCCTCTCTCTCAGTGCATGCTCTTTACGGTTTTCTCCATAGTTACCAAAACACATTCCTGAGCTCAAAACACATTCCTACACAAACTAGTTAGGAATGCCTTTTAACTGAAAACAAGATATACTTTGTCTCTTAATTGGTTGTTGATGTCATTATTTATGACTCCCCTGTCTTAATTTAGCTTCAAGGCTAAGCTAAGTTTTATAGCCACTTTCACGAAACAGCTCACACAGTTACAACACAGCCATATTCTACTAAAATCCAAACCAAATATATTCTTGAAATACACAAAGTTATATTAATTGTCTCACGCTACATCAATCTATTCAGCATTATTATATTTCACTGAATCAATACTTTAATATAATATACTGTCACTTAATGTATCATTAGATTTCTCTAGGTTACAGGCAATATTATTAAAAATCTTTATAGGGAAGAAGTTATTTCTATGCTATACCTAACAATAGCTTAATGCAAATGTACATGAGCAATCATGAGTTAGATACTCCAAGTCCATTCCCTCATTGCTGATGTTGCACCCAAATAATTTATCTGAATAAAAGAGAACATATTTTATATATGAATTTATCATGAAGTCTAATTAGTGTTTCAGGAGTCCAATAGTGAAATTATCTAATACAGAAAAAAATTCTATGATAAACCTGTTCCAGAATGCTTTTCAAGTGCCTACCATTTTCTAGGGTGTTTATGTTTCTATGCTCATCCTGGATCTTAATTGTCCAGGGCCCATTTATCCATGAGGGACTGCCTGGGGCTACCAGCCCCTTTCCCAGAGGCACTCACAGAGCTGGAGCTCAGGCAAGCTGGGCACAGGGCACCTGGGAACCCAGCTCATCCCCACTCAACATGAGGGCAGTCCAGAAACCCCTGGGACCCAACACAACCAGGCACAACATGCAGCTTCTTGCCCCAGACAATGGCAAAAACAGATTTACTGGACTACACAGATCAAATGTTTTGTGACTTTTTTTTTTTTTTTCTACCAGGAATGGAGCATATTCCCTACAAAGATAGACTGAAGAACTGGGCCTGTTCAGCCTTGAGAAAAGAAGGCTTATTGTTTGTAAATATCTCAAGTGTGGGACACAAGGGGAAATGGTCAGTCTCTTTTCTATGGTCTGTGAGTTGGGACTCTTCAGCCTTGAGAAGAGAAGACTTAGGGGGGACCTAATTAAAGTCTATAATTATCTTAAGCAGGGGATGCAGGGGGAATCGGCCAGCCCCTTTTCGGTGGTCTGTGGGGATAGGACAAGGGGCAACGGCTGCAGGTTGGAGCACAGGAAGTTCCACACCAACATGCGGAAGAACTTTTTCACAGTGAGGGTGACAGAGCCCTGGCACAGGCTGCCCAGGGAGGTGGTGGAGTCTCCTTCTCTGGAGATACTTAAGACCCGTCTTGATGCCTACCTGTGTGATATGTCCTAGAGAACCTGCTTTGGCAGGGAAGTTGGACCCAATGATCTCTTGAGGTCCCTTCCAATCCCCGTGATTCTGTGATTCTGTGATTTTTTTTATTTTTCATTTTTACTGTGTCATGGCCTAAACAGGAAGCAAATGTATCAACCTTGTTGAGACTCCAGTTCTAAAAGCATTTTCATGACAGGTGCAAGACAGGCATTTAATTCTTCCACAGGCTTAGGAAAGCCTATATTTTTAGTCCCATAGAATACTTGGATATGGTTCGGAAGGTTAAATGGTCACTCACCTACATAGAATACCCATTTTGTGCATACATAGTACTTTTCAATATCAGTACAGAGCTTTCAAAACAAAACCAGCTATCTACAGACTTTAAGGCACCCAGAAGATTTTACATCACATCTGTGAATGTAAGAAGTTCCACCTTAGTCCCAGTTTACATGTTCATCTGAGGTTTAAATTGAAAAGAATATAGTGAATATGTATTGTATTGACAGAAATTTGTATATGAATTTTTGGACAGAAACAAAACTAGAATCCTCTTAAATTCTACAAAGGCAAAGCTAACATTAAGCAGTTCCTACCCATGTCAAACTCATAACTTGAGCTGATTACTCAATGCAATAATTTAGTGACTAAATAATTGGAACCGACTGATTTATTGATTCAATTTTAAATGTTCCCATTATTTGATCATTGTACTGTTCATCTTTAATTAGCTAATAAAACTGTAGCATATTAGCTTAGAAATATGTCTCATTAAGCGAATATTTGCTTGCTTATGCTTTTCTTTTATAAAATCCATAACTGGCTCATAGAACTGATTTATATTCTTAGGTTGCAATATGTGCCATGAACTTTCAGACCACAAGTGACTATACACAAGCAACTTCTGAGCAGCCTGCCTCCTCCCATCAAAAGTCAGAAACAGATATCAAGGAAAGTATTCCCATTTACATATCTTTGCTCTAATGTTGAATCCAAAATGGAGTTGGATATACTGAAAAGTTTTAATGGAAAAAAAAAAAAGAGTGAAAGAGAGAGAGAAGAAATAAATGCATTTATGGATTTTAAAAGCAAGAGTGAAAGATGGAGATGGAAGTGCACTTCCAGTCACTTAAGAATCAGATCCCCATGTGAGATAACCCTCAAGTCTGAGAGGAAGAGAAAAATTACTTTGACCTGTAGGTAATAGCCAGATTGTGCAGGAGGTGGCAAACTTGAGAGATTTGGCATCGGTTCACTCTTTCTTTTCCTATTCCTCCTTGTACTGGGTCTGGATGGGAGTTTTCTTCATAGCAGCCTGTATGAAGCTGTGGTTGGATTTGTGACTGAAACAGTCATCTTAACACACTAACATCTTGACTATGTCTGAACAGTGCTTGGACTTCTTTCCTACCAGTTATAAATCTTTAATAGCATAATTGCCCTGTAGATGTTTCTCTCAGTTAAGGACAATGAACCTAATCCCCCCTCAATCTAAGTTACCACCTCTCTAACCAAGTCAGGAGTCTTCACTGATTCAAACCAACTGGCATCTAATCCCAATAATATGATATTTAAATAATTCTTTCTATTTATTTTATAGCTGGTCACGTTTTCTTGAAAAGTCACATTTCCAAGAGAACCACTGTATCAGGAACGAAACTGAAACTATATTCTCCTCTTGTAGAAAAGAGTAGAGTTCTCTTTTGATAGTAATAACCAGAGATGCAAGAATACGTACTGTATAGGAACGCTGCAGGGGAAAAATAGTAAAAAAGACTCAACACAGTTTTATAATACATTACTGGATATATTAATATATAATCTGGATGTAGAAGTCAATGTCTGAATTATCTACCCGAAACAGTTGTTTTCTAGAACAATTGTCAACAGGAAAAACACAATTTAAAAAAAAAAGAAGAAAAAAATGGTGTGGTTCAATTTCCTTAAATCATCTGTTCTTATCCAAATGTTAAGTTAATAAATGCAAGCCAGGAGATTAAATAATGATTGCAATTTTTGCAAGAATATTAACAAAGGAAAATAGGTATGCATACAGATACAGTGAGAAAATTCTTTTGCTGACACCCATTTGGTTAATTTAAAAGATATTATCATGAAAGATTAAATTTAATTAAAAAGTAAATAAACTCAGTAAGTTTTCTTTGACTATTAATGATAATATATTACCTGTCTTAACGTATCAGTGAATGAACCATGACCTGTTTCCTTCTATTTATAGCTGTACGAATCCTAAAGGAAAACTATACATGGAAAAAGAAAAATATATTAATTGAGGGAATGCATCTGAACAGCAATGTGACCCTCTCTGTAGCTGAAGGAGTATTACTATGCTGTTCTGCTGCAATATTCATTTAAAAAAAAAAAATATATATAGCATCTTTCTGCTGAGTTCCTCATAGGTGAGCTGCTGGAGTATGAGTGGAAACAGCACTGCTCCACTGACCCTTGGTAAGTTTACCCTTTCTGTACACATTTGAAAATAATTACTTGTCTCCTTCATAGTGGTTGAAATCAGTGACCTTGGAAGTGAATGGAAGTCACAGTTGGTTGATCTAGTCTTTTCTGCTGGCTGAATACAGGAGGGAGTTTCATATCACAAAAGGCTCATCTGTTCCCAATGCCGTGAACTGCCAGAGTTAAAACACAGGCTAAAGGCATTGCTAACAACAAGAACATACAGGCTTACAGCAGTGTCAAATTTCTCTGTCAGCCAATCTCAAAAAACAAAACCAACAAACTTAAAAGTCAGTTTGGGTACCTCAGACAGTTTTGACTCAGTCTATTTTTTTATTTAAAAAATCCATCCAAGAGCATCTAGAGATACTTATGCCTAAATGAATACTTAAATCATCTCTGTAAATCTTGTATATATCAGACAGATCACACACATTTCTTGACAGATTCAACATACATTTCATGTTTAAATTAAGTTTAAATAACTTATTGTTCTTGTTGTGTGACAGTTCATTCATTAAGTGAACAGTTAAAAAAATCCCCAAAACAAACAAAAAACAAAACCACAAAAAAATTAATAAGAAGATTCATTTATTCTATTAATTTTTTAACAGAATGAGTCACAGTGAAACACTGACATTTTTCCTCCTTTTGGATGACCTATACTTTGATTTCGAGTTCCCTTAATAACCTTTTTTCATTTTAATAGCCCACCATAGGGGAAAATTTCTTTTGTCTTTTTAATCTGTAAATTGATTGTGAATAGCTTTTTGGCTGTATTTGTTATATGATGTTTAAAATGCACATTTAATTATCATTAGTCACAGGAGTTATTACATTTACTCTTATTCATCTTGAACGTCACAGTAGTTAGTTCTGGGGCTTCAAGATTTGCAAATGTATTTAAACACTCACCTCTCACTGAAGCTGATGGATGCCACATACCTGACAGTGGACACAAGACAGTGAAGAGGAACAGGTTGCCCAGAAGTATTATGTGTTAGAGAGATTAGGGGATGAGATGGTCTTCTGTGGACCTCCTGAAGGCTGAAAATATACGTACGTATATATATATGTTTATGTGTGTGTACCTAAGTAAAAGTCTGCTATACAGAAGTCCCAAATCTTTTCAAAATGTCTCAAATGCTTTCAAAAACTAACCCATCTTTGGACTCCTGGCCATTAACACATAGCTTTTAACTTTTCCTACCCAGAACCTCACAATGTCGTCTAAACCAAATTTCTATCATGACCACCATCCATCTCATCTCCTTAAATTATTTTCAACCAACTTTTCTCCTCTACACCACAAACCTCTAATGTATACCTCATCAGATCTTTCTGAATCCCATCTGGCTGTGTTCACCTTCTGCAAGCATCCTACAAGTTGCTCTACCTGTTTGAGATCTTTCTTGAACCTCCCTGAAGACACGCACTCCTGTTGCTTTTAGGTAAAGTTCGGAAGCCCAGATTTAGATGGCACTCACCGAAAGTCTGTGCACAATGGTCTTATGAATATGAATGAGATAAAGTAATTACTGCAGCGTGGTGGTTTAGCCCCGGCTGGAGGCCAGACGCCCACCAAAGCCAGTCTATTACTCCCTTTCTAAGGTGGACAGGGGAGAAAATATATACTAAGAGGCTTAGGAGTCAAGATAAGGACAAGGAGAGATCATTTTATCAGCGAGGATATGGGCGAAACAGACTCAACACAGTGCAGGAAAAAACTATTCCAATTTATTACACTACACTAGAAAGAACAGTGAAGAACCGGAGTCAGGAGTGCAATCAAATCTTAAAACAAATGCAACCACATCTTAAAACACGTTCCCCCCACCACTCCCTTCTTATCCGACTTTAATCAGAATCTTGCTCCCTTCTTCCCCCCTGCTCGCAGTACAGGGTGGGCAGGGACTGGGGAACAATGGAGTTCTCAGTAGCACCTTCCCCCCACCCCTCCATTCTAAGCAGAATTCCCTTTAGCCATGTTTTTACTCCCTTCTTCCCCCC
>VZTU01032396.1:15590-37311 GCA_013400835.1 Zapornia atra
TCACTGCTGTGGCGGGCAGCAATATATCACAATGTCTCTCAGTCCCAGTCCTCCACGGGGTCACCAGCCTCCCCCCAGCAAACCTGTTACAGTGTAATTCTCTCTTTCGCTCATCTCTGTAGGTTGCAAGTGCTGGCAGGGGCTTGCTTCAACATAAGGGTCACAATGTCTTCTCTGTCTCCACCTGCTCCATCCAGCGTGGAGGTTGAGTCTCAGCCTTTACCATGGGGTTTCTCCACGGGCTGCAGGGGCATCTTTCTCTCCGGCACCTGGGGCACCTACTCCCCCTCCCCGGCCTTGGTGTCTGCACAGCTCGTTACATCTTCTCACTCCCTTCTCCGGTGGCAAAATGCAGCTGCTTCCGGGTTGTTTTCTCCTATATGTGATTCTCAGAGGCGCTATGACTATCTCTCATTGGCTTGGCCCTGGTCAACAATGATTCTGGCCTTGGATTGTTTACATTTTGGAGCTCCAGAGAATTCCCACAGCTCCTCACAGCAGCCATTTTCTGCACCCCCTGTTCTTTTCTAGCACCCAACCTCGCTAAACTGTGACATGCAGATATTGTATTTTTTATTCCCCTAATTTTTTTTTTTTTTAATTTTCTCTACCATTAGACTACCATAAAATCTATTTAGAGACTGTTCCTATCCGGGAAGACACAGGCTGGGGAGATTCATTGCTATACCCAGAATGAGATTAAGACACAAACGAGGTCAGATATTGCTAACTAGAGGAATTTATTGGTTACTTCACTGTCATATGTGTAAATACAGGAGAAAGAAGGAAAGTGAAAGGAAGAAATGGAAGAAAAGAAGAAAAAGTAGTTAGTTGCAATAACTACCACCACGGAGCCAAGGCGTCCTGACAGTCTGATGTCTTCAGGTTGGGTGGGGGAATGTTCCATTTGATGTTGGTCGTCTCCACTCTTTTATTGGGTTGTATTCACTCCTTCCAGGAATCAATTAGCATATTATTCCAAGAGCTGTTTTGCTTAACCCCACCCACCACTCAGCAGTGGTGGTATGCATGCCCAATACTGTCACTGAGGGGTCTCCAGGAGTGTCTAGTGGTCTTCAGGGGTCTCCAGGCCCCTCTCACATCTAGACCCCAGGTCTGGGTGCGTGAACAGGGGTTGAGTTAAACTGAATCAGCTCTCCATTCAGGTCCATAAGAAAGCAGAAAGCATCTAGTCTTGCAGTCTGACCATTCCTTCATTGCTGATGGTGGTATTAAAACTTCTAGTCTTACACTCTGACTGTTGCTCCATTATTTAAGACAGTGGTATTGCTGGTGTATTGTTCCAGCGGTGTTGAGGCAAATATCTGACAGTCTCTTATGTTTCAATATAGTCTCTGTTACAAAGTTTAAAATTACAGTCAATATATTCATTCATACAAAGTAACTATGAATTTCATGTCTGTGGTCATATTTCTGAAGTGTGAATTAGATCTCTGCCAGCTGATGTCCTTGAGGTTCTTGCTCTTACAATCAGCTTCATGAATTCCATTTCTCCAGTGGATCAACCAGTGTTTGTCCCATGGAAAGTGTGTTACAGATGTGGGAAACTCTCCATGCTATTGGCTATGCCCTTAGGGTTATGCTAGCTGGAGTATGTGGAAGACAAGGCATAAGACATTACTGTAGCTGTTAATGGTGTGAAAGAAGTTACAGACAATGCTGGGAAGGATGGTGATTGCACAGAAGTTGTGTGCCAAACTATGCCAGCACACACTTACAGAGCAGTCTTGGGCATGTTTAGGGGACTAAAACCTTGCAAGGCCAACAGTGCCTAAATGTAATTCATACCATATAAAGTTGAAGCTTGGATAAAGGTATAGCAAAACTAGAAACACTTGGAAACACATAATTTGGCACATGTTGTTTGTCAGGGAGGAGACTGGGGTGGAGAAAAAGAAAGTGCAGGAGTAACAAAAAGGAGAATCAGAAAACTAAAATCAGGACATAAGCAGGGATATACCTGCAAGAAGGCTCAGCATGTTGTCACCACAGCTGGGGCAGAACAATAAAGCAAACCCATTGTTCTGACCATAACACACAAGTCCAATGCTTCTTTGATCAGGAGGCAGCTGGCCAGGCAGTGCCTGGATGGAAGGATCAAATGCTCTAGTATCACCACCTCAGCACCCACCTACACACCCACAACAAAGTTCACTGAGTTTGTTAACCTCACTAGTCTGGACCTGAGCCATTGTCTTCACTACCTGCAGAAAATAAAAGTATGGGTGTGTACATCAGAGTGTCTTTGAAGAATATATTCTGTAATTTCTGTGCTAAGGCTCTAATAATGAGGTTTAGGTAGCCTGCATTCCAACTGCATTCTATACCCCATGTGTACCTCGGGTGTGAGTAAATTGTCTTTAGGCATAAGTCCTTGCCATATAAAGATTATGCCTTTAAGCAACCCTTGGCTTGTATTGGGTTAAAGCCATAACATCGTATCAGTGTGTCAGTGCTAAACAGAAACTGGGAGAATTCACTGTATATTCAAGTGAACCTGCATAGGCAAATACTTTAGAGATACCTTGCACCTCTAATGTTTATTAAGAAAGACCAGATCGCTTCCTAATAATGAGCTTTTAATTCTAATGTCCTGGCTAAATTTCAGCTCAGGTAATTACACTCTGCCTGCTTCGTTTTCCTTTGCATTTTAAATTAGACTCAGGACTCTTCTGCTTTTGTCCTAAGCCATTTTCCAGTGCGGCTGTGCTCTATTAACCACTGCAGCATACTACACCACAAAGGTACTGCAGAACTGGCTGAAGCAATTTCTTTCTATATAGCATGTAATGTTAAACAGTTTTGAAGCATTCCAGGAAGAACAGTTCTCTATAAACATATGGACACTGAGCATGAAATCAATGTAGCAAGCAAAGGTTGGCCAGCCTCTCTGGTTCTGATCCAGCAAAGCACTTTGACACATGTGGGCTCCTTTTGGCTTCATCTCCCATGTGTATTTTGCTAGATCTGTGTTTGAAAAGAGAAAATTCTGTCTGATCTGCGATCAGAAATGCTGGTGAGGATTCTGTACAGTCTTTGACCTTAATCCTTCATTTGAAGCTGATTTCCGCAATTTCTCCTCTCTCAGATGAAACCATGATGTTTGCTGCAGCAAACACGGAGCTTTTCAGGGAAAGAGTAAAGCAGGCAATAAAGCAGATTACTGTATGTTTTCAAGGGGAAAAAGATATCATTAACTTTCACCTCACAATTGCCTTTGAGGAGAAATCACTGACAGAAAAAATACGCCTTGATGTTCTTCAGCTGTAATAAACTTGTCTTTGCTATACAGGATGCTTTGAGAGCTGTATAGCTATGTGCATCCTTTTTTCATACATAGCTTTTATTTTATATTAGATGTTCAGGCTAATTAGTGGAACTTCTACTTTTACCTTCCTTCTGTAAGTGTCAGCTATTAAAAGTATCACATATAATGATACCACAAAAATTCCAGCACATACCACTTCTATAACAGAGCTTGAACTTCTGTATTCCTTTACAGTATACAATAGATTAGAAAGACAGACCCAGATCTCTACTATTGTGTTCCCTTTCTCTTTATCATGTTGTAAGTAGTGTTAACTGATACTTTATAAGGATTATGAAAATAATACTATTATTTAGGGAACTGCTTAGCCAAAAAAAATCATATCACCAACAGGAATTTGTTCTCAAAGAGCAGAAACTCTCATTTGTTAAAGAAGATGAAGATATCCTTCTCCAAAGGCATTTGAAAGGATACAAAAGCTGAATGTTCCTCTACAAATCTATGTTTACCTTCTCTACAGGGAGACTCACTTCACTTTTAAAACAAGGGATTATTGGAATCCTTTGAAATTATTTTTTTAAATATTGAAGCCTTCATTTTCTTAATCAAAAAAAAGAAAAAAAATCATTTTGATTACAAGCAACTTGTTAAGTATAAAGCATGAAAAGATATTTTTTCTTTAATTACAGTACTATAAGTGTCCTTGAATGATGCTCACTTTAAGACATTTGGCACAAAGCATATTCTAAAAAACTAGAAGAGACTGAAATATTTTTTCAAAAATGTCTTTTCAGCGAAAAGCACAGATTGGTAACATGAAAACATTTAACAGGTTTGCATTGATTTCAGTTCATTGTTTGCTAGGCAACTGCTACATTTAGTAGCTCCAACACTGATTGCACAGATTCTGGAAAACAACATTATAATCAACCTGCTTCTGTATTGATGTGATGAGGCATAGAAACCACACAATAGCAGACATGGTGTTAATGGAAGCCAAATGGTTTGATTAGCCCTTGAGGCTGAGCCTAGATAGGGACAAACAATCAAATTAGGAGTCAGAACATGCAGTTTCCTATAAAGGACAATTGGACTACTCTTGAGAGAAGTACTAGCTACTGAGAAAAGGTGGGGGGAAAGAAACTACCCTGAGTCACTGTTTTGTAATAAACATATGGTTGCATTAAAAAGAAAATATTGACAGTTTACATTTTCATTTCTAATAAAAGTTGTTGTGACAAGCTTCTGGTCTTATAATTTAACAGAGAGAAACTAAAAATTACTCCAAATATGGGGATCACATCAGGAAAATAGTCAATTAAGAAGCCCTAGACAATGTTCATATACTTGTACTATCATACAATTTTGAAAGGTGAGCTGTCTGTAGGAAAAAGAATACCTATAGTGTAACCACATTTTATTTACACTTTTTTCCCTTAACTAACCAGAAACAATTCCTATTGTTCTAAATATTTGTGAGGAGAAACAGACATTTTCTTCTGAAATGAAGATCCTTATTTCATCAATGAAAATGTCACTATAAACCCTGAAGACACTTACGAAATCTTGTGTGAGAAAGTCATGTCAGTGTACGTACTGACCTGCCACGTGGACCTACAGGCAAGGATGAGCTGTTTCCTAACATGGAGCCAATCCATCTGCTGTGGAAATGATAACTAGAAAACACAGTTATTTAGTTTAACCTCCCTTTGGGTCAGAGACACATTAGCTGATAATTCTTCATCTTGGATGTACTGTGATTGAACTCTTATAGTGATTTTAAAATCAAATTAGTGATTTATGGTTCTGATTATAAAATATTTCATGCACAGTCAGAAAAAATATTGTATGTTTTGTTATCTAGACTCTTCTTTCACATTATTAAGAGCTAGATGTTATCATAGTAAGACAGAAATATTCCTTCGAAAAAGCAAAATCCTATAAAGCTGCTAAAATTTCAAACTCTAGAGATCTCGCCTCTGTAAGTGCCAAGCAATGAAATTTTAGATTTCCAACCTAGTAAACAGTGCACAATAGTTTAAAAAAGAGAAAAAAAAATTACTCTAGATATTACTAAGCTAAAATCTAATGCTTTTCATGTGCATTATTCAATTTTTTAAAAGTAGTATTTATACGAATATTACAATTCAGAATTTTAACTCTATTTCAATGGCATAAAGTGTTCTATATTATCTTTAACCAGCCCTCTGAAGATTTCCCATTTCCTAGCTAGTAATACTCTAGCCAGTAGTGTGGCAATATGTGTTTGCTATTTTATCAATAAATCTCACACCAAGGGAACAAAAAATATCAGTGATGGTGAAAACAAAGGTTAAAAAAAAAAAAACAACCCACAAGTTTTTAATCTATTTTGCCTTATTTGAAGTCTTTTGTCCAGTTTCTCAAGTTGAACATCATTCCCTCAATATAACAATTAGGTTTATCATTCTTTCACAATTATAAGGTTTTGAGTGGGGAAAAACAAAAAAAAAAAAAAAACCCAAAAAAACCCCAGACAAATACTTTAACTTCTTTAAATTACCTGATTGTCTGTATATGAATTTTCACTATATCCTCATGAACTGGGGAAAAAGTTTTATGCTCAGGTTTATGTCCATTTTCATTATTGTACCTGGTTATTTCAGTGCATTGCAGCACTCACCACTCCTCCTTCAGAGAAATGATATTTTTGACAAACCTGATGGCAGACAAGTAGCATTTAGATTGTGACCACTGAAGAGCTAGGAGTCTATGGTTAACAGTGAGAAACAACTGTGCTTTATCCCTGCGATTTTTTCTGTTTATTATCATTCACTTATACCAAATTTTACTTTTGAAATACATTAACACATGCAATGCAGAAGTACAATTTAGTAATGCACTGCAGCTCACACTGCATTCCAGAACGCAAAAGCCTAGGGGAGGGTGTCTTTTTTTTTTTTTTCCCTCCCTTCTTAGTGGTAATATTCTTGAGGTTTTTAACAGAGATTTTTTGCTTATGAACTTAACAAAAACATAGGCATTTTTCACAGGAAAGCGTGGATAATCATACATCTGCCAAGAAAATAGTAGTTTTGTATTGCACAAAAGAACAATAATATTTACACATTATTTATTGGCAGGACCTTACGGTAATTTTTAACTGTAAAACATAGCAGTTAGGATGATAAATTCTCATGGAGCTCACATGAAAACGTGCAACACAGATCACAGTTACATGTAAATAGAGTAAAATATATTATAACAGTGTACTATAAAATGCACGCTTCATGTTCCTATTTTCATTAAATAATAGAAAATGTTTGGTTTTACTTTGTTAAATACTAAATATATACACCTAAGTATCTGTAAGAAAATTCAGCAAATAACCTGTATTCAGAATAAGTCCATTAGCAATTTATCTCTAAAACTGAATGAGTGCGTACCTAGCATGTGTTTTGTCTCTGTTGCTTACTGCACTTTCCAGGTATTTCTGTGGTGTCTTGTCTTCCCCACGTTCTCTTTCTGTTAATCTCATTTACACAATAGATTTTTCTTCATCATGTGCAAAGACTAGGATTGTGGAAGGAAGTCTTTATTATATACTGAAAATATATTGTTTCTAACTAAATGGAGTGATGATCCTTCGGGTAAAGAAGCAAACAGTAATTGTAAACACAAGGGGAAATCACGTTCAAAGGAAGTTTTACCATACACCCTGAAGTAAGACAGGTTTACTACTTGCTGTGCTTTGTTTCATAGCTCATAAGAAACTTCAGAATATGATTTTTTTTCAACAAGATCTATGTTCTTCTATTGCACCGCCTCAGAGCATTGCCTTAGTGTGGTGTTCCAGTCTCCACGGTACTTCAATCCATGTTGCCATCCCAAGTATTTCTGGTGTGAACCTGACATTAATTTTACCTGTTACTAATATAACCTTTATAAAGTGCAAGTGTAGCCCTTCCTCAATACGATCCCAATATAAAAAATATACAGCAGAGGTTCTTTTTCTCTGTCACAGGGTGCTTGGCAGATGCTTTGGGGTTGAATGGCAAGGTTTTCAGGAGGGGGGGAGGGAAGAGGTGCTGCAGCGGTGCCTTCTGCAAGAAGCATCTAAAAGCTTCTCCTAGGCCTGATAAGTAAATATCAGCCAGGCTCAAGGCCAGTCCCACCACTGACAAAGACTGAGCCAACCAGTGAAGGTCATAGCGCCTCAGGGATAACATATTTAAGAAGGAAAAAAAAAAAAATGAAAGGAACAACTTTCTGTTGTCAGAAAAGGGAGTGAGAAGATGTGAGAGAAACAACTCTGCAGATGCCAAGGTCAAAGAAGAAGGAGAGGGAAGAGGTGCTCCAGGCACCAGAGGAGAGGTTCCCCTGCAGCCTGTGGAGAAGACTGTGGTGAAGCAGTCTGTACCCTTGCAGCTCATCGAAGATGATGGGAATTAGAGATTCCACCTGCAGCCTAAGGAAGACCCCATGGTGGAGCAGGTGGAGACACATGAAGGATGATGTGACCCTGTGGGAAGCCCAAGTTGAAGTAAGTTTCTGGCATTACTTGCAGACCATAGAGAGATTGGCCCTTGACAGAGCAGGTTTGCTGGGGGACTTGTGACCCCATGGTGGACACATACTGGAGCATTTTGTGAAGAACTGCAGCCCATGGGAGGGACTCACATTGGTCAGGTTCATGGAGGACTGTCTCCTGTGGGAGGGACCACACACTGGAGCAAGGAAAGAGTGTGAGGAGTCTTGCCCAGAGGGTGAAGGAGTGGTCAAAAGAAGGAAGCAGCAGGGGGAATGTTTTAAGATTTGGTTCTATTTCTCATTATCCTACTCTATTGTGATTTGGTAATACATCAGAATTTTTTTTTTTTTTTTTTTTTTAGAGTCTGTTTTGCTCATGATGGTAATTGGTGAATAATCTCTTCCTGTCCTTATCTCAACCCATGAGCCTTTTCTTAACAATTTCTCTCTCCTATCCAGCTGAAGAGGAGGAATGATAGAGTGGTTTTGGTGGGCACCTGGCCTCCAGCCAGGGTTAAACCATCACAGCTGCCTACAATGTTTGGCTCTGGATGCTACACTCTGATATCAATGATTTTTCAACTTAGATGATTAGCAATCTGAGGTGAACAAATGCTTCACATTCTCTTACAAATCTCTTTACTTTTTTTTTTTGCTTGTTACCTAACACCCTAAAGATGCAGCCCTGTGTCTCTATAAACTCTGACTAAGATTACACGACAAAAGCACTATAGTCTTTCCACTCGAAGTCTTCTTCCACTGCTATGCAACTAATATTGTTGTAGTTTTTTAAAGCAGGACAGAGAAATAAAATTTAAAAAGAAAAAAAGAAGAAAAAATAAATTAAGAGGAGACATTGATGGTTGAATTTATTTTGAACAGAATGAACAAAATCAGGTGGCTGATATTTAGGAAAAAGTTGACCAGTTTAAAATCTAGTTTCCACTGGCTATGTGATTTTAGATTTCCCTTTTTATACTCACAGTGGTGTGTGTTTCTGCTAGTTTACTAAGTGAATTATGTGCATTTCTGTGTTTTTTTAAAAAAACTGTAATAAAGGCAGGAAACTTAAAAAAAATAGGTTTGAAAACAAAACTCAGTCTTCATTCTCCTTGAAAAAGACAAATATATATTTTATATCGGAACTAAAATCTTCTTGTAGTCAGACCCTGATAAATAAACTGGAAGAGAATTGAACAAGGAAGATGAGAAAGGACATTCACAACTATTTTATCCAAAGGCAGATTTACTCTGAGGCCACCATTCTAATTTAATGGCTATAGTAACTTCTAGAGAATCGTTTTGACTGCACAGTGAGAATGACAAGTAAAACCCTCAAATATTGATTTTAGCACTAAATTCTGCTTGGCTTGTGAAACCACATGTTCTCCCTTGAGACTACATTCAGTGATCCTTAAAATATTGGGTTTTCAATTATTTAGACCAAAGTACTGGCATATTTGGCATCTCCTCCAGCAGAAAAAAATACCCCAAAATTTATTTCCTTTGTATTGAAAAGAGTCTGTGAGGAAGTAGCTGACACAGCCACAACCTGGGTCTTTTCTTGTGATGGTGTTGCAGTAGAGAAAGAGGACCTGCACGTAGACCTAGACACTGGGAAGGTGGCCTGGCACAATAATTCTGACACAACCATAATGAGGCTTTCAACAGTGGGTGCTGTACCACACAGAACTCCTTCTCTGTCCTCTGTCTCTCAATGCAACATGCGTAAGACAGGGAGAGAGGGAAGTATTATCTTTCACTAATATGAAAATTGATTTCAGAAGTACTCACTTCAGAAAAGAACTTCAGTTACATAAATATTCATTGCCAAAATTAAATCTAAACTTTTAACTGGAATTTTTAAGATTTAGGAAAAGTTAAGGCAGATATACATTAAAGAATCCAGTACTCATACGGAGAGCATTAACCAGATTGAGCCTTTTTCCCTTTCAGAGTGTCCTGACTATAAATCTATTGAGATGCTAATAGGAGCAGCTTAAACAGAGTGATACCTCTTCAATCCTTTTGAAAAGTATGCTTAAGTGTACAGAAATGCCTACTGAATTTTGAAAATTCTGAGCTGTAAAGGAAAGACAGAGATGTTGGACAGAAGTTATCTGTAAGCACTTTGCATCTAGAGACAAGCTGGAGTTTATGTCTCATCTCTTAGGTAGTGGTCATCTCATCTGCTTCCTACTTAGTCATCAGGTTTTTTAGACCATCCTTTTACATGCCAAATTCTTCTTATGTAACTCTGAGGAAGTGTTACTAAATTGCTAAATGCCTAATTGTAATCTGATTTTTCCTGGAGGACCAGTTACTTAAATTTGAGGCATTGCAGGACAGGTTTTATAGTAGCCTGTGGCATTGGCTCTAGCATTTGGTCTTTACTTATTGTTACTTGTACATAACCACGCAAACAAAAAGTCTAAATACGTAAAATAGGTAGTAAAGTGTCAAGAGGTGAAAGGATAAAAAAACCCTAAAAAGCAGTATCTTTCTTCTTCATATTTCATTCCACTTGACCCTTGACAGAATCAGTTCACCCCTTCACACACATTCTAAATGCCTTTGCACATTAATCTGGCTTACAATGGTACAGCTGTACTGCTTATCTTGTAAAAGATTACTTAATGTGTACGACAGGCATATAGCAAAAGAGCCACCATCTACAAATGTACACTTCTTAATCACATATTCTATTACAAATTAAATTCCATCTGAGGGAACATGGGGTCTGGGATTTTAGTCGGGTAATGGAAAGAGCCCTCTAATTTCTGACACTGTTTGCAGTCTAACGTATCATCTGCCAGCTACAATCCCCACTTATAAATAATGCTCAAGTAGGTAGTGCACATTAGTTACTTAGCAAGTGCAATGTAGCACTCAACTTTTCACTCAGCTCTGCCTTGGACTAGAATGAGAATCCATTCTTCAAAGTGACAAATAATTCTTTAAAGTATTCAAAATTCTCCATCAAGAATGAACAAAAGTCTTTTCACTGTACATTATTACTGATTTTTTAAATTGATTACTAGGATATTTTATGCCTCACCATCTACCAATATTCTGATATTTTGCTTTAGAGATCTTATTTTCCTTAGATTAACTCTTTCCTTTCAAAAAATTAAATATTTTGGTATCAGTATTTTGTACATCTGTCTTCATTTTATAAGGATTTCCATTTACTGTTATGAAGGTTAGCAAAAAACAAATGTAGATTAATTCCACCGATGAAAGAGGTTTCAAAATGTAAAATCCTTATCATTCTGCTGTTGGCTTCTCTGGATTAAAAGGATGAGTTCCTCCATCTATGCTGGGTTGCGGGTTTTTTTGTATATATTATAGGCTAGAGAACATTCTTTAATGTATTAAAAATGTCTTATGAACAGTAGAAATATGATTTATTATTGATTAGCAAAATGTCAAACAAGGTCACTTTCTGCTTTTCCAATGGGATATAGTTACAAATTACCAAGGGAAATGCTATCATATGGGAAAATTTTTTTCTTAAGTGATCATAACTACTTTATTGTAACATTTTTATTTGAAAGTACAATGCATGGCTTTTAAAATATGGGCTTGAAAATGTTAAAATATATCCTATACAAAACAATTAAAATTTTCTTATTACGCTTTTCCAAAGTGAAACAGCTGAATTAAATGTCCAACAAGTTTAATTTCTTTTAACTCATAGTATCATACAATGTACTACGAACCTAAATTTGAAGAGAAACAAACAAACAACAAAAAACCAAACAAACAGGAAACACCAAAAAGAAACACTTGACAATTTTTTTCAGTCTTCTTTGACCTTGGTATTTCTAGTCCTGCTGATAGAAAGATAAGTCAAACTTAATTTTGACAAAGAGACTGATAATTTTTTTCTATACTAAAAGCTAATAACTATAATTGATTGCATTGTCACTAAAAAACATTGCCATCCAGACTGTTTCTCATATCCAGTAGCATATTTCAGGTATTTATTTTGCAATAAGAGACCCTTTAAAGCACTGCATCAGGTATGAGTAACAATGTCTCTCAGGGTCCACAAAGTAAAGAAATCTCTCCAGTGTCTGATTCAAGAATAGCAGGAAAAAATAAATTGGGATAATATTGGTTAAATGCAAGAATTCCTATTACACAAACTTAATTATCAAGGCACCTGCACACTCAATCACAGGTACAGTTGAAACTTTAACCTTTTCTTCAATCCTTCATGAAGCTTGTTGTAATAATTTAGGGGCTAAGATTATTAGCCCCCAAACCTACATATTGTTTCAAGATCACTGACAAGACTGGAAAAGCTTACATAGTTAATAGAAAGATATTGTCAAGAGAGGGGTAGTAAAATCATGACAGAAAGAGGATATATGGGAACGGAGTGGGAAAGAAGTCAGAGCATCCACACTGGTTATTTATGCAGATGACATGGCTATTCCTTAGTCTACTCATTGGTAACATGTCTAAAATGAAGTAAGGTAGGTACAAAGTAAGAGATTTTGGAATATATTTATGAATTTTCCTCTATTGACGGGGATTATATAGAACACTGAACTGGAATGGGGATCTATCTAGTTTCAAGCACTACAGAAGTAAAACAGAGTTTCTGTACTGGTTGTAATGCAACTGGAACACATCTCATATCAAAAGGGACAAAAAATGCCATTCATTTAACTAATGTAGATTATATTTGATTTGTTATGCCAGCTTTCTCTCAGTTATGTCCACACAATCCTATCATGACTGATGTTTGTTGGAGTCAGAAGGGTCACACAAAAACATTCAGTTAACAATAGCAAATAGAACAAGTTCATAAAAATCATAATCTGTTCTCAATTAATGAACCAAGATATATTCACTGTGTATTAAAAGACGACTGACATCCATTCAACAAGCCCCTTAGAACATTAATGTCCCCATGACTGTATAGTACAACCTTGACAGAAGAAAATGTATGCTTTCATTTTTGATACTTTAAAAGCTATCACCAGGAGTATGCTAGAAGGCTTTTATAAAACCCTATTTATTCATTGAGAATACATTGTTTGTTATCTTAATAGTATCTATGAAACATTGTGAATCTCTATCTATCCCTATTAAATCTACTTTCATATTTCTCCCCTCTCCTGTTCGCACAACTCCATTTGGAAAAGTTGATGAGGCTGAATAAAGACTGTAATAACACGATTTAATGGGTATAGTATCTTCTGTGGGTAGACAAGGTCATAAGTGTTGAGTAAGTAGCAGCAAAGGCAAAGGAAAGAAGCATGGTCTTAAACAAAGCAAAACCTTGCAAAAAGCTATTGTTAGTTAAAATCCTAAGAAAGTGATTCACTTCCTATGTGAATAGAATTCTTTGTTCATTAAAAAAAAAAAAAGTTTGTTATTTCTATAACCTTGTTCCTTTCCTTGATATTTTTTTATCAAATGTCTTGCTTACACAGTTGATTTTTTATGAAGGCACATAGTAACAATAGCAGTTATGCAACTAATTTCCCTTGGTTACAGATGAATTTGTCAGTCAAAATCCTTTTGCAAATCTGGGTTTTAAAAGATATTGTGAGTAATCCTTTCTATAATTTGTAATTTGGGAGTTTTAATTTGAATTTTCTCCTACTGTGTAACCAACTAGTTTCAACTACAGCTAACGGAATTTTCTGCAGTGCATCAAAGTGCAGTGTCAGAGATAATAATTTGCATATAGTGTTAACTATGAGCAGTATAGCAAATTAACAGCTGACATTAAGTTCATTTTAATACATGAATTTGAGTATTTTACATTTTAGGGTATTGAGTAGTCATCCTTTTTTCCTGAAAAACAAATTTCAACTGAATGTGTGTGCTCTTTTATTTGTTATCCTGTCATATTGTAATATCAATAGTACTTAGCATTCAGTCCAAGAATGAAGCTCATATATTTTGTCAGGTTATTATATCAATAGTGCTAGTAAAACAATAGTAATAAATTGCACAATTACAAATATTCCAGTTTTCGTATATAACCATTCTTCTTTCCCTGCAATTCCTTGTCTTCCTCCTCCCACCTTGCTCATCAACATTAATTATCCTTTCTTCTTCTAAAGCCTTGAACCATAGCTGTTCTTCAGCGAGGCTGCTCTTTCTTCTCCCTGCTACAATTATTTCATCCAGTTCTTCCTCCCTTTCAGCCCTCAACAGCTGTGGCACCCTGTCTTACATATTCTGCCTCTTCCCCAGACCTCTTCCACAACATCACTAATTCCACATCATTTTGCTCCTAATTTCTGACACATTCTTGTTGTAAATTTTGCTTTTGTATATCTCAAAACATAGTAA
This sequence comes from Zapornia atra, assembly GCA_013400835.1. Classification (NCBI taxonomy): domain Eukaryota; kingdom Metazoa; phylum Chordata; class Aves; order Gruiformes; family Rallidae; genus Zapornia; species Zapornia atra. Next base: position 29,710 of record VZTU01032396.1, read on the forward strand.
GAAAAGAAAACACATTTTTGGACAATATTCACTTAACTCAAAAGTTTCTACTGTACAAGTAGATTTCCGTGAAACACCAGTAAATGTATTGGACTATTAACCCACATTAGCTAAAGGAGCATACAAAGTCACCATCACAAAAACTAAAATGAACCAATATATATGAAGCAAGAATTAGGGCCTAATAACAGATTGATTTCAGGGAGAAGATATTAAGTGAAGGGAAAAAAAAATTTGATGTGAGTAGTGATAATAAGGGATCAAACTAAACATTTGAATCATAACCTCCTAATAAAACATTCACTTCATCTTAAGTATGTACTTTGCAAACATAATATCCTACTTGGCATTGCTTTTGGTTGATTAATTCTCTCCAGGTGTAAGTCAGGCACTTTCACTTACACGCTTCAATACACATACTCATCAGTCAAGTCATTACATATTTTTTTCCCTAATCTTTTCAACTACCAAGAACTGGACTGAATATACGGGTAATACAACAGAGAGGTAAAACATCCTCCCAATCTGTTTATTACAGTAACTAGAGATAATAGAGTAGCAGTGCATAATAATAATGAAACAGATTCTTCACTGGTCCGGTGACTTCATGCGCAAGGTCCGTTGCTGGCTGATGATCTGATCCTATATTTAATTAGTGACTCAGTCACCCATGGCAAAGACAGCAACTTGCTATACAAAACAAAGGCGAACAGTATTTCCAGTGTCCAAAGAACAGGGAAAACTATCATGGGTCTTCATTCTTTACCCATGCATTTGAATTCTCTGATGAGGCAGTTAGCCAAACAGTGTTGCGTCTTGATGACAGCTGGGTGGAATCAATAGGAAATTTGCATATCAGTTAATGACAGCTCTTCATTTCAGTTGGGTTTTTTGGTTGCTTGTTTGTGGGTTCTGTTATGTTGGTTTTTTTGGATTTGGGGATTTATTACCAGATGAGTGTTTTTCTGTTACCATAAGCTAGTTAGCTGATCAGAAAAAAATACTCAAATATTTTCACATTAGCTGCTTGAAAGCCATACAACAGAAACTTGAAACAAGGTAGAGGTCAGATAATTACCTAAGCTTTGAATTACTGAAGATATGTTACAGCAAGTTATCTGTTTGTCTATGTAATCTCCCTTATTCAAATTTTCTTAAAATAATCCTTATTTTTTAATTTGTGATACTACTTTGATGAGCATTTGTTTTCAATATAAATTTGTGATTTCAAAATCTGATGAGCTTGCAAACTAATAGCAAGTGCATTTATGCTAGATATTCAAGAGCAGGTAAGGATGCAGAGACGAAGAAAAAAAAAGGTAGCACCTTGAATTTTTAAATTATGAAATTAAAGTCTTTCAGAGATTTTCAGATGAGTTTACCCTCTTCATTCTCCTATAAAATAAGTTTAATCTTGGAGATCTCCATAAATGTACAGTTTTTTCAACATCCCTTGTTTTCAGCATTCACCCCTGATGCCTCTGCAACCACAACTGCTTTTGACCATGAAGAGAATCCTCTGAAGAGCCTATCTTAATGGGTCTTTCTTCTTTGCAGGTAATAAACCAATACTAAAATTACAGCAGCCATAGATTTATGATATGAGAAATTCCAAGCAGCTCAATTGGCTGAACTTCTTACTAAAGTTAATGAAGCAACTACTGAAGAAATGAAGAATGCCATGAAAGTGATCACTTTATTTCGGTACATATTCCAAAATGAGTTAGCTAGATGACAATACACTTCTTTCATAAAATACACTGAGCATCCTTGTCTCAAAACACAGATACTACAGAGTTTGATTTGAAAACCTGGCAGATCCTATCATATACTTGATATTTAAGTAATCGTAATATCTATGTGACTAAGTCAGACTAAGGCCCAGTCAACATGGGTTCATGAAATGCAGGTCCTTCTTGACCAACCTGATCTCCTTCTATGACAAGATGACCCACCTAGTGGATGAGAGTAAAGCTGTGGATGTTGTCTATCTGGATTTTAGCAAAGCTTTTGACACCATTTCCCACAGCATTCCCCTAGAGACACTGTCTGCTCTTGGCTTGGACAAGTGTACTATTTGCTGAGTAAAACACTGGCTGTATGGCCAGGCCCAGAGAGTGGTGGTGAATGGAGTTAAATCCAGTTGGTACCCAGTCACCAATGGTGTTCCTCAAGGTTTTGTGCTGGGCTGAGTTCTCTTTAATATCTTTATGAATGACCCAGACAAAATGATGGAGTGCTCCTTCAGTAAGTCTGCAGATTACACTAAATTAGGCAGGAGTGTTAATCTGCTTGAGGGTAGGAAGGTCCTACAGAAGGATCTGGAAGTCTGAATCAACAAAGCCAAGTGCCAGGTCTTGCATTTAGGTCAAAATGACCCCAAGCAGCGCTACAGGCTTGGGACAGAATGGCTGGAAGGCTGCCTGGCAGAAGGACCTGGGGGTGCTGATGGGCAGCCAGCTGAACATTAGCCAGCAGTGTGCCCAGGTGTCCAAAAAGGCCAACAGCATCCTGGCACGAATTAAGAATAGTGTGGTGAGTAGGACCAGGGAAGTAATTGTCCCCTTGTACTCAGCACGGGTGAGATCCCACCTTGAGTACTATTTTTTGTCCCTCACTACAGGAAAAACATTGAGGTGCTGGAGCATGTCCAGAGAAGGGCAATGATGCTGGTGAGGGGACTGAAGAATGAAAGTTATGGGGAGCACCTGGGGAACTGGGAGGAGGTTGAGGGGAGACCTAGTTGATCTCTACAACTACCTGAAAGGAGGTTGTGGAGAGGTGGAGGCTGACATTTTCTTCCTAGTGACAAGCGATAGGACAAGAGGAAAAGGCATCAAGTTACACCAGGGGAGGTTTAGATTGTATATTAGGAAAAATGTCTTCACAGAGAGAGTTTTTAGGCATTGGAACAGGCTGCCAAGGGAGATGGTAGAGTCTCCATCCCTGGAAGTATTTAAAAGACAGATGTGGTGCTGATAGACATCGTTTAGTAGTGGAGGGCAGGTTAGGGTGATGGTTGGACTTGATATTCTAAAGGGTCCCTTCCAAACAAGACAGTTCTATGTTTCTATGATTCTATGATTCTAAGTATAACATCAAGAGAATAGATTACTGTTTAACCTTTGTAGAACTGGAGAGAAATCTATTCACCATTTATTTCCCTTTTTTCATTTTTTAAAATAAAATGATAGGAATTATGTTAGGAAATAAGGGTATCAAGAAAACATTTGTTTTTCTGGAGAAAAAAGATAATTTTTGTTAAAAATCAGAATAAAATGTTTAGTTTGGATTTCTAGGAAAAAAAATAGAGTAGTTTCTTTTATGTTAATATTGATCAAGGTATTCCCATATCCTTTATCTTGTTTTGGGATCTAAGCCTTGACACATTTAGAAAGCTAATGAAACTCCATGGTCTAAAGATACCAACCCAGTATCTTTCTTTTTAAAGGCCCCAAACACATATTATGTTTCCCCAAAGTTAAAATAATTTTAAATCAATATGAGACATGCAACAACTCTGAAAAGTCTGGACCATTTCACAGTCAAACTGGTCAGGAAGATTAGAAACCAACAAACTAATGATTGTGAAGACAAATTCCATAACACTGAACCTGTGTCTCCCTCCTTTCTTCTTCCCCCAGCTTTCATTGCCGATTATGACATCATATGGTATGGGATATTCCTTTGGTCAGCTGGGATAAGCTGTCTCAGCTGTGTCCCCTCACAGCTTCTTGTGCACGCCCAGCCTACTTGTTGTCAGGGCAGTCTGAGAAGCAGAAAAGGCCTTGATGCTATGTAACCAGTGCTCAACAATAGCTAAAACAACCCTGCATTAACCACACTGTTTTCATTACAAATCCAAAATACAGCACCATACAAGCTATTAAAGAAATTTAACTCTATCCTAGGCAAAAGCCAATGCAATAGGTATTATATACTTACATTTTGTCAACAGTACACAAAAGCAGTTTACTCTTTCATAAATACTAAGGCTATTTTTATTAAAACAAATAAAACAGCCATTAGTGATTTAAACTATTAAAAGAGGTGACTTTAAAAATAAAGATTAATAGTCCTCTTTTCAAGAATATTAACAATGTTTTCTTATCTCTATCCACTATTACTGTCAATATATCTTATAGTTAATAAAAGGATTTATTTTCTTTTTTCTTTTTTTTTTCTTTTTTCTTTTCCCAAAAGCATAAGCATTTAAATTCCAAGCAGGGCAGATTTTGGTTTTGGGTGGGGGGTTTTTTTGTTTTGTTGTTTGGTGGGTTTTTTTTTCCTGGGAAGAAGTGTATTTGAATTATTTGAGGCAGTAAAAAATCATCTGAAATACTATGTAGAATATGTTCCTTTAGGTCTTTACCCATAAGATCAGTCTTTTAAAGCATTTAACGTTACACCTAGGGTTATGTCTGAAGTAAATTATACTTGTAATTACAAAGAAAAAAAATATTATTATAATTATAAAGGGATATATTTACATTATAGTCTCATCTGTAATCATGCTAATTAAAATTATAAAGAATTGTCTGAAAAAGACAAAGTTCCAATATAAAATAGACTGACAAAGAAAAAATCTCTGATAGGCTTGAAAGATTCCTGAAGTGAGTAGCTTGCTTCACAGTGATGAACCAGCCAATAAACTCATCAGAAAACTGGTTATTAACAAAACTGAGATGCTACAACCTGACTTGACAGCAAGAGAAAGTAAAAATTGTGTTTTTAATACACCAACTAGGTTTTGTTCTTAAGAGTGTGTAAAAAGTCAGCTGTAAGAAGTTATGAATTATACAATACAACTCTTCAAGGTGATTGTTTTAATCATTATCTAGTAATATATGATGTGTCTTGAGAGAAAGAGGATAAAATCTGATATATACTTAATCAGCCCCTAGAAACACTGGGTGTTTCCATCAGAAACATAGAAAGGCAAGGATTTTGAGTATGCTGGGAGGATAAAGCACTTTATATTCACGCAAGGGGCTATAACTTGTGTATAATATAAACTTTATCTGTACATGCCTATTAAAAGTTGTGTCTTGATAAAAGCTCCCGAATTTTTACAAAATACTGGTATCAGTTAGAACTATGAAAATGTAGATTATCATGAATGGCCCTACAATGGTCTTTGTTAAATTAATCTGTTACTGTACATTATATAGTACCTGTTACTTTAGTTACATGACAACAATACTTGATCACCAAGTTTCTTCTTTTTTTTTTTAATATTTTGTGGTTTGTTTTTTCCTCTTCATATCACAAGTCTTTCAATATTTAAGGATTTATATAAAAACTAAAGATCATCCAAGTGGGTACATATGATGATATGTATGTCACGATCCACAACCTAGACAAGACTTGGTTTGGCAGAGGCTAAACCCCCTTGCATTCCAACCGAACCTCAGATTGCTATGGGTGGCTGGAGGCGGCTGGGCTTAACCCCTGAGTGATGTCCAATTACCAGGTGTTTTATCGTGATAAATTCTCTATTCAATTCTCATAGAACAGAATTAAGACTCGAAACGGAGTCAAGGTGAAGGTTGCTTTATTTGGAAAAAAACGTGCAGGGAAAGGGGGGAAGAAAGAAAAAGGGGGGTGAAAAGGAGAGATAGAGATAGAAAGAGAGAGAGAGTGGAAAGAGGAAGGGGGAGTGGGGGGAGCTATATCTACCACCACGAGGCTATGGCATTCCGTCAGATGGCAGAGTATTCTTCAGTTTCTCCGGGTCGATGGAAGGGGAGAGCGTTCCTTCGTTTGTCCCTCGATGTCTCCATTTTCCGTTGCTTCCTCCCACCTGTTCATGGCCTATAGCTCCTTTTTTGTAGCAATACCGATTCTTTGTCTCCCTACAAGCTTCCACCTGGCCTGTGGGAATGCCCCAGGGTGGATGCCGGAATGTCCGATGTGCAAATGGTTCCCGATGTGTGCTCCTGATAGTGGAATGCTCTCCTGATGTGTGAATGGTTCTTGATGTCTCTCCTGATGTATATCTTCTGGGTGGCTTGTTGAATAGTCATTAGGTGCTCAGAAGCCTGAGCCTGACCGATGGTGATGTAGTGTGTTAGGAATGAAGTTTGGTTACCTGAGAGGAGAAGAAAAGGGGGGAGGCAATTAGTAAGGCATAATTCCAGTACCTTACAATGTAATATTAGTGTATGTGAGATGTCTAATATGCAGCAGTTTAATAACTGCACCAAATGTAGATCTATCCTGGTATAACAGGGACAGAAAAATACTGGGAAAATTATATTTCCCCCTCAGACAGTGTCCTGGGTTATACCTTTCTCTCCCTTTCTTGCCATCTTGTAAAATAGATTGCCTGTCTTTAGAATTATGGTGTCAAAAAATTATGTATCGTGATAAAGGATGTCATTTATAGCCCTGCTTGACAACTGACAGGTTCTGTCTGTGTTTACTTTCATCCCTTCTGCTTCTGAATATACTAATATGGGGATCCTAGCAAAACTAACTTTTGCCAAAATGGAACTATCCACAGCCTTAGAGAACTAACATTGAATCAGTACCTTTTCTTTAAAGCCTCTTGAAAACCGGGTATTTGTGTTCAATGATTTGCATATTGCCAGCCTTCACTCTCTGTCCTCAGCTGACTGACATCTAGCCATGCTTTAGGTTGCTTAATTTAAGAATTAATTTGTTTTTTTGAAATCAATATTGAAAACATTCTTGTTAGAGAACAATAGAGCTCTACTTGAGCTATTCCCTGGCTTGCTTTTGCGCAGACGTAAGAGAGCTGACAGCGGTCTGTGTGTCCTTGGTACTCACTCACTGACTTAGAGGCAGGATATTAACCAAGTTTCTGCATCTAGACCCCCCAAATTAAATTGCTTTTCTAGTCTGGGTGTGGTCAATGGAGTTCATGTCAGGAATTTCAATCAAGCGTTGATTTTGTTTGTTATTCATTGCGAAAAAACATAACTAAGGTAATTGATTTCAAATTATGAGTGACCTCTATTGCTATAGTTTTTTTGCCTTCTTATCTCATCCATGTCTTTCCTTATCTTTACACAGCTCTTTTAAAATTCTAAAACTTAAATTATAGAAATTAAACATTCTAAGAAATTTAGCAATGTTTATTATCTAGAAAAACTATTCAAAACCTTCAACTGCTTTTTTTTTTAATCATATACATTTTATCAGTATAATATGCATTAGAAAGAAAACCCTTCACATAATACAGCATATCTGTATCTGTCACAGTACTGTTTCTACATTCTCATCATCATATGTTATTTTTGCCATTTCAAAATAATAAAACTATTTGAAATAGTAACTATTTACAGAGATCATTCCTTGTCCCTTGTTTCCCTCAGTGGTTCAGTTAGGCTTGTTTAAGCCATATCACCAACCTCCCATCCCACCCTCCCCCAGAAAAAGGCAAAAGAGTAATTTAACAGCTTCTATAGTATCTGACTACAGATGCTACTTTCTTTCACATTTCATTTTCCCCTCTTTATCACAATTTTTTTTTCTGAAGGGGTTATCTTCATTTTATGTAGGACTTGTATGTACTGAAATTAAACATAGCTCTAAAGATGAAGGAGAGTTATTCCAGGCTGGTGGGGACTTTATATA
>VZTU01032397.1:0-11827 GCA_013400835.1 Zapornia atra
GAATGTGTTTTGGTAACTATGGAAAAACTGTAAAGAGCATGCTCTGAGAGAGAGGAAGGCATCCAGCCTTCATCCCTGAAGACCACTGGAAGACCCCCTGAGTGTCACTGAGCATGCTCTATCTGGAAGGAGTTAATATAAATGGCTTCCTGGAAATAATTTGCATAACCCTGCGTTTTCTTAGAGATTATAATGGATATGTAGAGTTAATCTGTATAAATATGAAAAAATTAGCTCTGAACGGCGCACACATTTGGAGGAGCGATCCCCTGTGTGCTCAGTGCTGCAAATAAAGGATACCTGCTTAATAGTCACCAAGGCTATTGAGTTTTGATTCCAGCTTTTTGAGGTATCAGGGTACTGGTCATTGAGCAGCCTTTCACCTATCAGTTTGGAAAAATCTCCACTGTTTTAATTGTAACAGGGTGCCATGTAAAGTGAGTATTATCCATTATTTTCATGTGAGCTGAGCATTCTTTCAACCCAGTTTCCTATCAATGGCGAAACCTATTACTGAGGCCTTGAAAGCTGCCTTATAAATGCAGTGCCAGCTCCCCGTTGATTACTGATTCCATCTGCCTGAATGAACAGAAATCAGTAGTTGCTAATTTGTTGTGACATTGCATAAATGTGTTTATTTACTAAAGGATGGAGGTGTGGCAGCATGCTACCCATTGAAATACTTGGTTTGTATTGGCCAGAACTTAGGAGAGGGGGTAGGATATGCCAGGTAGCTTGTATGGATGAGATGCTTCCAATAATTGTTCTTCAGTAGTCTCTGGACTCCCTCTCCTTTTTCATGGTCTCTTGAGGAATGACACCAAAGCACACCCATACATGGATTGTGAATGAACACCACTTGATTTTTGACCTTCAGAGAACTTTTTGGATGTTTTTAACTGACATAAATTCAGCCAGCTCAGGAATACCTTTAAGATGCTGCCTAGCATCAGCACTTTATCATCAGTACTACTTAGAGCAGCTGCTCTCTGCACACACCAAACCACAGATCCTATGGAGTACAGCTAAACTGCATCTTTAGCCCTTTGACCTTCTGCTGTGGTGGAAATCAGCTCCCTTCCATGCTTGTGAAGCATTCGCAAGAAGTTTCTATATAAATACATTTATTTTGCCTATCACAAAAATCTTCAGGGAAACTCAGCGCTGTTAGATGCAGGCAAGCAAATCTGGACTGATATATTTAAAAATTACAATGGTTGGTGTGCAGTTAGGGTAAAATGCAATGATAAAACTGTGTGAAGCTTCATCAAAGGAACAAAAGAATGGGTTTGCTTGGTACTTGCACTTTAGCTGTCTGTCCTTAAACAAACTCACTTTTTTTGCCCCCATCTAGGCTGCTTATCATATGGGAGAACCTGCATGCCACACAGAGTTGGCAGGGGAAACAGCTGTTGCAGCATTATCATGGTGGGGTGTCTGGGAGCCCCAGTGAGCTCTGTCATCCATGGTGAAGACTGGTGTCAGACAAAGCTGCTGGTGCTTCTTTTCCTTTGGGACCAGGCAATGGTTATAAATCAATTCTCATTTAAGAAACTAGAGCAGTTTGCCTTTCCCTTGTCCTGCTACCTTCACTGATTCTCTAAGCTCTCAGAGACAGTATCAATTGCCCCTGTACTCGGCAGTGGTGAGGCCGCACCTCAAATGCGGTATTCAGTTTTGGGGCCCTCACTACAAGACAGGCATTGAGATCCAGAGAAGGGCAACCATGATGGTGAAGGGGCTGGAGAGTAAATCTTATGAGGACCAGCTGAGGGAACTGGAGTTGTTTAGACTGGAGAAGAGGAGGCTGAGGGGAGATCTTATCGCCACCTACAATTCCCTAAAAGAAGGTTGTAGAGAGATGAGTATTGATCCCTTCACCCAAGTGACAGGTGATAGGATGAGGGGGATGGATTCAAGCTGCACCAGGGCAGGTTCAGTTTAGACATGAGGAAAAAGTTCTTCACTGAAAGGGTTATCAATCCCTGGAACAGGCTGCTCAGGGAGGTGGTTGAGTCACCATCCCTGGATGTATTTAAAAGGCAGGTAAACAAGGCGCTTAGGGATATGGTTTAGTAGAGGACAGATATGGTTGAACTTGATGATCTCAGAGGTCTTTTCCAACCTAGTGATTCTGTGAACTCTGCTTCAGTCCAGCTTTATTTGAAGAGGAACCGTGATGATAGCTACAGTTCCAGAGTGAAGTGCCTTCAAAAATCAAAACTTTTCTGCCATGGCTCTTCGCAGTGAGAATTCCCTGCTGTTTATCAAAGGAACAAACCCATTCGTTTGTTCCTCTGACTAAGTTTCTCCTTTCAGCCCTTGCTTGTGCAATCTATAGTTGTGGGAGTTTCATATCTGGTTTTGGTTGTGAGGCTGAAGGGTGGAGCTCAGAGTGTAGTCATGCTACTGTAGGCCACCAGGGTCTAGGGTGCCTCATTCTCAGTGGTCCTGCTACAAGAACTTGCTTCTGAAACCACTAACTCATCTAGGCTCCTCTAATATTGTGCTACATTTTAACTGTTTCCTGCAACTCTCCTACCTAACCTAAGAGATATCAACCTGTGTACACCTTGTGCAAGGACTTACCCTTTCACCAGGAGGACAGTCTGGCCACTGACTACAACCTACTGCCTGTACTGAAGGCTCCTTCCTTATTGGTTCCTTCCGGGTGGATGCATCAGGTATCTCAGGGGCTTTCTCTGTAGGAACAGTAGTTTTAGCTCTGAGGTGAATGCCCACGATTTTGCAGAGATCTAGAGTAATTCCCTGGGCTGTGGACCTGCAAGCAGGTTGCAGGATCCTTCCTGAGTACCCTCCTTGAGTGCCTTCCATCCAATCTGCCACATAAACTGCCATGTAATATCGTGGTTGTTGTCTCACATCTTGTTTGCCTGTCATGTTTGTCCTGGTCACTAGTCCTCCCTAGGGCCACTGAAATCTTCTGCAGTTGCTCCTGGGGTATGTCAGCCTCCCACAAGAGAGTGGTTGCCAACAGTATGTTCCTTGCCAGCTGAGTGCTAGTTTAGGTTTCTCCACAGCGGATGGGATGTGTAGGCAACCTGTGCTTAGGTATCTCATGGTCTTACCACAATACGGTGCGCTTGGGCTGGATGTCTATGCTATGGACACATGCTATCTACATGATAGTAGAACCCATCCAGTCTATAAGATGCAGAAACACTGCACCTGGCTCAGAAATATCTTGGCAAGGAGTGTTTCAACATGAAATGCCACTATATGATAATTTTGTTCTTTTACTTCCTCAGGTGTCTGCTTTAAGCACTAATAGAAACAGAAATCTGAGGGAGATAGTGCTGACCCAATATAGCCATTACCACGTCCCAGGTTGCTGCTGGAAAAAAGTCTATGTATTCAAAGGGAAATTCAAAGTAAGGTGCTGCCACAAAAAGACTTTTGGGTTACAAAAAAGTGCTAAAAGCTGCTTCAAAGCATTGAATGGATAGGTTAGAATCCTAAATCAATATTAAGCCAAAGTCAAGTTTAGCAATCAACCTCAAGATTCACCCTGAAAATGATGCACATTTTTATAGTCCCTATCTCTACAGTCATCACAGTGAACCTACATTTTAAGACTAATTTTGACACCTTCACATACAGACTTTTAGTTAAGTAGCCCTGGTTCAATAATGGTTAACTTCCTACCCACACTGGAAACAGTGAACCCATTCTCAGTTTATTTTTTAAACTGAGTTTTATTAGCATTACCAGCATAACCTGTATAGTAAAAATGAAAACACTAGTAGATAGCTTATTTGCTTAAATCTAAAATTGTTTAGCCTGCAGTTTTTTAATATGCATTCTTGATAAAACAGCTGCCTTGGCTTATTATTTTTCAGATTTTAAATTATGTATATATACAAGTAAAAATCAGTGCTAAACTGAAGAACGCTTCCAACAGCACATATGGCAAGGAAAGAAAGGATCTGGGGAAAGCCTGTGTGGAGAGCTGCCATGTGTATGAGCAGGATGAAGACAGAGACATCTTGTGTCCATCACTGTGGATGCACAAGGCACAGAATAGAGAGTGCAAAATAATAGTTTATATGTTCTTCCCTGTGCTCTTAAACGATCTTTTAGATTTAGCCAGTGAGATGTAGGATGGAGGTGCAGTACAAACGTTACCCGATGTGTCCTTTTCCACAGGAGAGCTAGATCCTAAATTTTTAATGCTGTTTCCATTTAATCTAGACTTACATTTTAGAAACAGAACATCAGGTCTCTCTCTGGGTCTAAAATAGATCAGTCACTTAGCCTTCAGTTTACTCCTAGAGGTCCCAACTGCAAAACTTCACCCCATTCCCACTCTTAGCTAGATGCCTTAGCAGCATTGCCAGTGGGAGATGAGTTGGGATAATGCGTCTGAAAAACATATTTACTTTACCTGAGAAAAGTGGAACTGTAAAACTTTTCAATTTTGCAAAGCGTATATACTCTAACAATTTAATTATGTCAGGAGAGAATAAGCAGCAACAGCAAAGCAGATCTATCTGGGTCATTCCTATTCAAATACAAATTCCTATGAGGGCTGAAATGCCACCGCATAATGTTGCATTCCTAATTACTATATAAGCTTATTTTAAAAATAAACAGTGTTGTGATTTTTGCTTTCAGTAATCATATTCTGGTGGAAAAATGCACTGGTTTGTTTTGTAGTATATTTATTTTGGGCAGAGACAGGTTTACTTACTATAAAATAAGATTTAGTTTTGCAAATGTTATTTTATTTTCATTAAATTTTATTGAACAGTTGAAAGGTACCATGAAGAACTATTACAACTTTCCAATTCCTTGTCTGACCAATGCTGGAAGCATATACAGAAAGGAAGTTCCTATGAGGAAGCAGCAACTCTGAAATAAACTAGTACAAACTAGTATGAACTTTGGCTTTTATATCTTATTTCACTTTGTGAGGATTGCTTTCTCAATGTATAGCAATTAGCTACGACTTGAATGTCATTGAAAGGTGTTAATTATTTAATTAGTTTTGAAGATCCTAATTGCCTTTTCTTTCTAAAAAAAAATCAAATCCCCAAACTTGCATTGCTTGGTATGTGGCAGTCTTCTATAAAAGCAAAAAAAAGAGACTACACCAGATTGAAAAAAAAAAAATCAGAGTATTTGAGTTGTTTCATCCATCACTAGCAGAACAGCAAGCTGTTTGCAAGGACATTGCAAGAGTATGTAATAAGTTTGGTTAGGATAGGGTTAATTTTCACCAGAAGCTAGGTAGGACACAGCCAGGAAAGGTGACCCAAACTAACCAAATAGGGTATGCCATACCATATGATGTACAGCTCAGCATAAAAGGGGGCTAGTCAGGGAGGGGTGCGTGGCTCCAGGACTTGTGGCTCAGGCATAGTCAAGCTTTATAATGGGTCTGAGTTGTACAGGTTGGTGAGAAACTGCATTGTGTATCATCAGTTGTGTACATTCTGTTGTAAGTCCTGTTGTTGTTATTTCCCCCTCCCTGTGCTGTCCCAGTAAACTGTCCTTACCCCAACCCACAAGGTTTGCCTTTGTCTGCCAATTCTCCTCTCCATAATTTCAAGTAATGAAGATTAGGATGATCTGTGAAAGTGACTTCTTTTTTAAATAAGTAAGAAGGCCTATACTTAAACTTCTTCAAGCTTGTTCTCTTAACTTTAAAAAAAAATCCTATATTTTGGAGGAAGACTTTAGATAACCATGAGTAAAATAAAAGACAGAAAAGAGTCACACATGTGCAGGAATGTCCCTATTACCTCATTACTGGATATAAAATACCTGAGTTCTCTGTTTTGTATTAAAATAAATCTGTATTTACTTCACTTTGCGAAATATAATAGAGAGTAACCTTTAAGTCACAGGTGATGTTATCCCATTCCAAAGCAGGTACTCCAGTACAGCTGGCCATGCTGCCGAAGAACTGTCACTATTCATCCCACTTCTTTCCTTGTTGTCCCAACATCTGACTCAGTGCCTCACTAGGTCAAATTCATTTCAGCAAGTGAAACAGGAAACACTATTGGCAATTTGTTCTTTGTTATGCTACACTCATGACTGGCCAAAGTGGACAAACAGAAGTTATGTCCCTACACTGGATATACATTTCTGATGTGCTTAACTTCACTGCACACTTCTCCATTGTGACATGCAGCCTTCAGAAAACTGTCAGATTTTGTGCTGTTCCATAACAAGACAGAACACTCTATTTGATGTACTGTGGGAACGAGTGGAGTCAGTCATCCTGTTGATTAGGATTCGAAGGGAGTATTTTAACTCCTGGGATAATGCCTTTTGATGTTTGAAAGAACGTGTATTTACAGCAGAGCACCGCTTGGCTGTATGCATGTGGGATGTAACTGAAAACAGTCACGAGAATAGAGTGTGTGAGAACATAAACATCAAAGTGGCAAGAATCCTGTGAATCCTAATCGGCTAGCACCTGGCAGTGTTTCTTTTGTAAAAGGAGAGAATAAAAGGAGCCCTGGGAGAAGAAATATATAGATATAATAATATAGAACTAGAGAGAGGAAGCTGCTCCAAAACCAAACCCCTGTCTCTGTTTCATCGCCAACAATCATCGCCGACATTGTACTATTCTGAATATGATTTGAACAAAGAGAAAAAAGAATATTAAAAGAGTTGGACAAGGAGGCTTGACCAACTGTATGCCTGAGGTAGGAAAATTGGGGAGATGTATCCAGATATAATCTGGATAACATCTTGAGGTGAGAAGTTACAAGGTGCTTAGAAGGAAGAGACCAAGGACAGGAAAACAGATGCTAATGATGTTCTGTGGGACAGCCCACCAATGCATTGTGTTTAGGTAATTGTACATTTTTTTTGCTATACACCTTCTACCTGGCACACAGCAAAGAGAAGAGGGCTGGGACACACTGCCCGGGGGGATCATACCAGCTGCCATCAAAACAGAGTCAGAGTGACAGCCTTTCCTTCTGATAGATGAGCAGCAGCTTTTCCTTGAGATAGTCCCATATAAATATGCATGACCAGTCCCAAGTGGTGAATGGGCATGGAATTGCCAGGGAGGTCAGCACTGTGGTCCTCTGGAACAAGCAGCCACCTTTGTCTCAGCAAAGAACTTGTCTAGTCCACATTCCTATGACAAAGAAAGTCCCTATAGAACAACAGGGTCTTGTGATCCAGTCTGCTTTGACTCTGATGACTCTCTCTCATCTGAATCTCGTATCTGCCCATCATGCTGCTCTGCCAGTGCAGAGACATGACATGTGGTGGTTACCACTGCAACATAACTGCTGGACTTTGACATCACAGTTTCTGATTGTAAGCAGATGTGAGACTGATAGCTACAGGTTATGGCCCTACGTGCATCCCAAGACACCTTCAATTCCTCTTGGTGCCATCAAGCAGCTCTGTGACACAAGGACAACACAGATTGGAAGCTCATGTGAGAGTATGTTAAATGAAATCTGAAATCATAGCAAAGACAAATTAATCAGAGATACTCTTGTTTCTAGGAATATAACCTTGCAGATGAGTTTGACTCTCTATTGTTAGCAGTATTCATCACCCTCTAGAAATCAGTCCACACCATTTTTAAGCTTTTTAGCTGGCTGCTGTCCTGTGCAGGTTGTTATGTCAGGCCACTAGTAATCTACTAAATCTTGATAAAAATAGTACAATGAGTTTCAGACAACATAAGCTCTGCAAAGTTTTCCTACAAATCTTTTCCCTCTAAGCTAAGCTAGCCTGGGTTTTAGGTAGTTGTTCCTCAGCTACTTTCTGTAGGCACAGCTGACATAGAGGTGCATCGTTGCTATCTATTCTCCTATGTGTTTATGATCATTTTCCCCTTCAGAGTGGTTGCTACAACTTTCACAGGATAGGGGAAGGAAAATCTTTCTACAAAGGTGGTCTTTGGATAGCCTTAGTCCTGAATGTGATCCAGTCATGACAGCCTTTCTCCAGGATCCTCTGGAATTTCCATCATATTAATTGCAACAAAAGGTGAGAGCATGAATATGCCTAATACATTCCTGACTGCTTTACAGTAACACCTACCGCTAAAGGCTTAGGCATTTCCTGACTGACTGAAGGAAGACAGTCTCTCTTTTTTAACACTATCTCATCATAAAGATAGGTTGGAAAAGACCTCCTGCTTCATTTTTGTGACTTTCCTTATCCCAGGGAATTGTATTTTAACAAATGCTTTTAACAACTTCACCTCCCAGAACTGCATCTTCTGATGGCGAACAGTTTGAAAAAGTTCAGGATCTTTGCCATCTAAGTTGCATGTCTGTCTGACAGAAGGACTACTCAAAGTTAGACTCATCAATTTAAGTAATCAAACTCCCCAGCTGCCTGTGCTAAAGACAAAATGGTAGCCAATTTAATTAACCACAGCCTCAAGGAGCATAATTCATTATCAGTTTTACCAATATCAAGGACCTGGATGCAAAAGAACTTGGAACACAGATATCTAATCAGGAAAGCAGCTCTGTAAATCTGATAATTTTCCTTGCTCTTTCATTGATGGCAAGAAAAAAAACCCAAAACAAACCAATCGATTTGATTAGTATAGCGGAAAAATCTGCTCAAAGAAATCATTAGAGAATGCTTCCCTGAAAGTTTGAAATAGCTTCTGGCTTCACAGACAAATACTCATTCCTTTCTAACCTGATTTTTGTCATGGAACAATTGTGGCAGTGACAAGGTTTAGTCACAGAAATGAAGAAAAGGGCTTCAAGAGGTCTCATAGACTGTCCCCTTGAATCTAGGGCAGAATTAACTATATCCGGATTCACTAACATATTTTTTAAGACCCATTTTCAAAACTGTCAACAGATTCTCCACCACTTCTCTGTATATCAGCCATCAGTATCAGGAGGAAGATTTTCCTAATATCTGACCTCATTTTACGTGATGTACATTAAGATAATCCTGCCTTTGAAAAACCAAAACTGATTAGGAAGTCACATTTTTCACTCTACAAGGAATTCCAGCCTCCAAATACTGTTATTATCCCAAACTAGAGCAAGAAGCCATGCAGTCATCTTTTTACTCAGAATTAAAATGTCTAATCTTGGATTAGGATGATCAAAATGTTTTGAAGAAGATAAAATAATTTATCTAATTATCCTTTTATATAATTATGTGCATGTAATAATTCAAAGAAAATCCTTTAGCATTATCAAATGGAACAAGAGAACTAAAATTATGTGGTTTATCTTTCCTGTTGAAATTTTTAGTGAAACTTTTACATTCCTTTGGCTTGGGGTTTTGTTTTTTTTTTTCAAATAAATTACATTTTGTGTTGGAATACTTTATTGATAATTTTTTTTTCTGAGGACAGTGATTGTGGCTCTTTTTGAAAGAGAAGCTCCCCTGTTATATGCAATGAATATCTGTGTTAAAATACTACGTGTAAACCATAAAAAAATAGTATTTTATTAAAATTTACTGAAGTTCTTTTACTAATATCACCCATCTTTGAAACCTTAGTTTCAAGATAATCTAAAGAGTATGAAACTGCTAGGGCTGAGATACAAGACTTGCACCAGAAATTTGTAACGCCCCGAAGTCACTGATGTTGCATTCTTTGCTGAGCTGCTTGAATTAAACATTGGTGAAGAGCAGAGGGGGAGGAAGGGGGATAGCAGATCTACTTTCTTCCCTTTGAATTGTGAAGAATGTTTGCACCTTATGATTATGCCTATTATTGCACACAGTTGACCATTACTATTGAGGGAAGAGGCATAGTCTTTCCCCAGGAATGTGCGTACAGATCAGGCAAAATGCTTGGAAATGAAACACATGAAAAAACTAAAACAGATTCTAATTCAGGGCAGCCAACTGGGAAAAAGAGCTCATGGTGTATGAAAGAACAAGCCCACCTATTTTTGTGCTTTGTTTTCCATGCTAAATCTGAGTGTTATGTGCAGCATGATCTAACAGGCTCTGATCTTACAAACCTCAACCTTGGGGTAACCTCCAACAGTCCCAAACAATCCACCTGAGTAAGTGAAGCTTGTTGCTTTCTGATACTAAATAGGACCCTTGATCTAGAGGAAGAGAAAAATAATGACTGGTTGCTCTGTTGCTCCTTGGTGAACCTGCATCTCCCACAGTGCCTAATCTATAGGTGATTTACTGCTCCTAGAGCCGGCAACAACCAATTTGCCACTGAAACAAATCAGCATAACAAGAGAAAGATGGGACAATGGATGTTTATCCTAGGCCATGATATGAAACAGGTGAGGAAACTAAATGGCTTCTTCTGTTCAAATTACAAAATTTGCACAAAGTCCCTGGGCAAAAAAAATGTTCCAGCCTGACAGCTTCACAGATCAGAAATGCTCTTCAGTCATTACAGTCCTTGCTAAATCAAAGCATCTCTACACCTCACCCAAATTTTTAATGAAATGTCCCTCTGTAAAGTGTATCCTACCACAAAACATCATTGTTGGTCCACTGCTTTATAATTCTACCATGAAAATCAAACTAATCTCTCCTAAAATTCAGGGAGAATTTTGACAATTTTGCTTGACCTTAATTTCTCAAATGTGGCCATTTCATGGGTATATAGCTATTTGCTGTAAACTTTTAAAATTATTTTCTTCAACCACTCAAAGAAAACTGCATATGCTTGTCACTCTTACTGGCACCTGCTCCTAGTTTTTAAGCACTTCTGTAAACACACAGCAAGATCACTAGGACACACAGTGTCCACTGATGCAAGCACCCTTGATCCTCTGTGGAAGAAGGACAGACCACCTGTTTTTTCAAGTAAGCCCTCTCTCACGTAACATCTGTTAGGTCTACAGTTTTGTCAGAAGACCTCTATCATTAGGTCATCTCCCCTGTCTCATCTAGTGGCTCATTGGGTTTTCTGGAGACTTGGCAGCCAAACCATTAGTCTAGTCAGCATTGGTCTGGTAGAGATCCTTATGTAAGAGATGTTTGTTATGCATGCACAGATCATCCTATTGTTCATGCAGTAAGAGCAATGTATATGTTAGACTATGTAAATGTTTTGAGAATAGTATGCTGGCTGATCCAGGGGCATTAGACTCCTGCTTTGCTTTGTATTTGATCTAAGGACAAGAACGACTTCCTCAGAACTGTTGCAGTAACACTGTGATTGATGAATATGTGTGTGGGAAACCTTTTTTCCCCACCAAGCTACCTTTCACCTTACTTATCCCTCTATTAAAAGTCTTTTATTAAAGCTGTTACACCTGGGAAATGTCTGCTGCAGCTGTACAGACAGAATAGGTGACTCAAGTTCTGATTAACCAGCTCCCCTGTAAACCTTTAAAGATGCTCGAGCCCTAAAACCCTTTAAATGTGAGATGTAGCTTTTGTGTGAATGTATCTAAGTTTTACAGACTGATAGATATTCTGCAGTTTCCTGTATAAAACAGCATTGAGAGGCCTCACACCATGCTTTTTCCTGGTTCTTCATTCCCACTTGTCTGGCTCAGCAGTCAAAAGAAGGATTTTGGTATTGTTGAGTCAATGCAGCCTACAGCAATCTGCTTTCAATAACATGTGTCAGCAGTGACATCATGATCCTGGTAATTTGAATCCTCTTGGAACCTTCAGAAGATTGCCCTAAATCCTGACAGCACCATAAATCTTGTCACTTGTTTAACCTGGCAGACAGCTAAAACAACTTCACAACTATTTTTTCAGTCCCTCCACCCTCAGTGGGATGGGGAGAGATTTAAAAGAAAAAAAAAGTGAAAGTCATGGGTTGAGATAAAGAAAATTGAATAGGACAGAAAAGGAAGAAAATGATGATAATGTTAATAATAATAAAACAAGTGATGAACAGCAC
>VZTU01032398.1:0-16724 GCA_013400835.1 Zapornia atra
CATATAAATCCCCATTTCCCTGTCAGTGTGGCTGTGAGCTGCTTTCTCACCCTTCTCCTAGCAAAGGGACTGGACTGCACATCTTAGGAGGAGCAGTTGAAGCAACTGGGCTCAGTTGGGATTGTGAAAGCGAAATGCCAAGAAAGGGAATATGAGGAATAGAGTGTGATAGGAAGGGGGAGGTGCTGTCACCTGTTCAATGCTCTGCTTCACATGAAACCAGCCTGTAATTCTCCTGACACAAACTCAGAATGGCCCCACAGCTGCTGATGCCATTGAACCAACAGAAGATGGTCAGCCGCTCACCAATTCTGCACGCCCTTTTCTCACACAAACCTTTGCAAGACATGAAAGGCCTTGCTCTAGAAGAAAAGCCAAAAACATCTGAAAATTCCCAGGGCAGAAAATGAGGCTGTATTTCATCTCTTTTACACATTCCTGGGCCAAGTCCTTAGTGGGTTTCACCTTGTTAACTGAAGTTTTACAGCAAGGGGAGCTGATGGTTGTCTCCCTGTATGCTGCATAGGCTGAACATGTTGGCCTCGTAGCCCTGCTGGTGGTTTTGTCCAAGAAAACGCTGGCAAGCTAAGGTTCTGAGATTTACAGTACAGTTAGTTTCAAATCATCAGCCCATGTGCTGTAAAAGTGTACTTGTGTTTAGGGAACAATTCCTGAGGTCTCTGTTGGTCTCCTGGGGTATTACTTTATTACTTGTACTAGTGCACGAATGAGCAGTGTGATAGAGTAGGACAGTATTAACTTATTCATCAGTTCTAGAGGGAAAATGAAGACTTCTTTTTTATGGAAAATCTGTGGAAAATGGTTTCTCTGGAAAACATTTTAAATATTCCAGTTTTTAGTTAAATAGAAATTAGATTTATATTTAACTATTTAGTTAAATATTGAATACTTATATTCTACTATATTTAAATAATTACTATATTTATCTATTTAGTTAAATAGAAATATTTCTATTTTCCATTTAGTTAAATAAAATTAGACTTCATGCTACTGTGCAATAACCTGTCTTGCGCTACTTCAAGGAGGCACCAGCTTCATTTGTGCCTGTTTCCAAGTCAGTGACACTGGACAGTGAGTGATCAGAATCATGCAGGTCATCAACAGTATTTTGAAACAAAAATGCATTTATTTACACTCTAGCTTTTCTATCTTTTAAAAGAGCTGGTCATTTTAAACCCCCCCACAAAAAGAGAGGAAAAAAAGGTAAACTTCTTGTTAATGACTTCCTGAAGAACTGTGGAGAGATGAGATTGAACGTGCCCTCTTTAGCTTCAGTGCACTAATGTGATTTCTGTTCGTTCTGTGCACAGAACTCTCTTTTCAGAAAGCTGCCTCTGCATAAGTGTCTGGTGAGGTTTAAATGATAAATACTTTGTGCATAACAGATAAAATTTTCCAAGTGGCACCACTCCAACTCTGTTTTAATTTAAGGCTTCCAAACCAGTTAAGTCTTCTGTCTGTGGGCTGCAGTATTCAGCTGTGTTACCTGTGGGGAAAGACGAAAGGTTGTTCAGTAGAGTGACTATTAAATCATCTAGACTGTAAGAGGATTATATATTCACACCAGCTTGAACATAACGGAGTGCCTCAGCATTTACATATACAGCTTCTAATTGAATTTTGTCAGTAAATGTTCCAAACACAGACTTAGGAGCCGTTTGACTTTCATTTATCTCGAAGTGCATCCTCTGCAACAGCAGCATTTGGAGAAAACAGGCCTTTCTTTCCAAGAGAAAGTTAAACAGCATTCCAGAAAGATCTCTGTAAGTGGGAAAGAACTATTTCTAACTTCCTTGTGCTGGAAATGCCCCCTGGTCAGCTACAGCCTTTACCTGGGCTGCCTGCACTGAACCTGCACATGCTTCCCAGAACCTTCAGAAGATCTTAATGAAAAAGCACTTGGGGTTGGGCTTTTTTCTGAGCACAGGATAGTATAATGCTGAGCAGCGTCTTTTTAAAGATGAGAAGCCACCATATGCGTCCTTGGTACTTAGAATACTAGATATCCTCTGCTGGACAGTGACAACAGCTGTTCAGAATTACCAGGTGGGTTTACAAATGGGGAGGAATGTAACTCTGTGCCTGGCTCGATCTACCATTAAAAATGGCACCAGGCTTCTGCAGTTACAGTGCTGCTGGGCTGTGGCGTGTCTAATGCAACAATACACAGTACCTTTGTGCCCAGAGGCCCTTGTCAGCCTCCTACTCACGCTCTTGATAACTGTCTGAGGTAAGACTGCGATGACATCCCCATTTTTAAAGCACGGGAATTGAGACAGGGATTGAATATAGGTCATGGAGCTCTTAAGGTGGCATCTTAACAGGGGGTTTGTGCTTTCATTCAAGCATTTGAATCTGAAAGGGTAGGACTACAAATAGCTTTGGTGGGGTGCATTTCTCCTCCTCTTAAAGATGGAAAGATAAAACAAGTTTCAGTAGAAGGTCTGTAAAAAAAACCCTCATAATTTGAAAGCTACAGTCACTTTTAAGATTTTGAGCTTTGACAGAATGGATATTTATGTTCAGTTTTTGAGGAGAGAAAATAATGAACAGTTGTTGAAAGGCAATAGGAGACTGCATAATCATCTTCACACAGATATCCAGGTTATACATATAAAGAAAGGGTTTTAAGTAAAAAAAAAAAATCTCGTGTGAAACATAATTTTAAGCAATTCTGTCTAGAAAATAAAGTAGGATTAGTATCACCCCTCTAATCTGGTTTCTAACAGATCTTTTGCAGTCAGCTCTGCTGAGAAACAATGAGTAGTTATCAGATTTATGGGAGCAGCCTATTCTGTTTAAGTATTTCAGAGGAAGAAATGCCCTTTGGCAAACGGTTTGCAGACCTCCCACTGCCTCCAGCTACAGCATTTGGCACACTGCTGTCTTCCATGCCTGTCTCTAGTGTACAATACCGCTGTGGATGGAGACCCTGCCAACCAAAAACCAGTGAAAGCTGAAGAAGTTTCAACTCCTCAGGAAGAAGCATGAGAAAATGCCTCAACTCTAGTAGAAGTAGTGAAAGTGCTGTTTTCATTTATTGTGTAATCAAAAAGATATTAAAATACTGTCAATTAAGAAACGTATCAGACCATGATTTCATAGCAACCATTCTTTTACACAGTATTTTTGGAGAGTATGCATCCCACTCCTGCTTCACGTAAAGCACATCAGTGGCTTCGCTACTTCCCAGGGAGTGGCTGTGTCCTTGATGTGCTGTGCATTATGCTGCTTTCCAAAATCTAGGGCTATGGTTTTTGCCCAAGAGTCACCCTCAGTCAGGATGCAAGTTTCTTTGTCTAGCTTTGTTTTCAAACTTAGAAATCCAGGCAGGCTGGCATAGGTGGTGTTCAAGTTGCAGAAAGGCATGCCAGCTCAGTCTTGGAGAGCTGGTTGAGTGCACCAGAAACTTCAGTGTTGTGCTTGTGCATCACAGGTGTTGACAGCTGTGGTGACTTAACTATACAGTAGCTACTATGTATCAAGAAAAGTAACTGTATCTCAGCTGAAACCAGGCCTCTGAGGAGGATCTGCCTCTCCACAAGCAGTGGGGGGTCTGCTTTTGGGAATGTGTCTCTTGCGCACTGCCATTCTCATGACAGCCGGGGTCTGCATGTTCTCAATAAAAATAGTGTGGTGGTTTAACCCTGGCTGGAGGCCAGACACCCAGCAAAGCCACTCTGTCACTCTCCTTTTCAGCTGGATGGGGGAGAAAATACATATTGAGAGGCTTAGGAGTGGAGATAAGGACAGGGAGAGATCATTCCCCAGTCAGTGTCACGGGCAGAACAGACTCAACACAGAACAAAGGAAAGAAAACTCTCTGATTTCTAACACTGCCCTGCACAGCCAGTGACACCAGAGTCAGGCAATGAGAAGTGCGACAAGATCTTAAAGCACCTCCCCCCTCACCCCTCCCTTCTTAGCAGACTTCACTTGAGTCAGGATTTTGCTCCCTTCTTCCCCCTCATTGTAGAATGGGGAGGGGCAAGGAATGGTGGGATGAGGGTTTCATTCAGTTCCTCGCAAGATGTTCTCCTTAGCCGGGGAGGAAGCATTCCTCACCCCCTTCACCTGCTGCACCAGGAGTCCTTTCCCACGGGGATTCAGCTTCTGCAATGCAAGTCCTTTCTGTTGGGGCTTCAGCTCTTCCCCAGCTGCCCCAGTGTGGGTTACTGCTATGGGGTGCAGGCATAAATCAGGGAATGTCTCTGAGTCTCTCAGGCCCAGACTGCTCCAGCCTGGTCCTCCACAGAGTCACAAGNGTGTGGGGCCTCTCCACAGGCTGCAGATGGGGTCTCGGCCTTTTCCATGGGCTGTGGGGGGGACACCGGCTCCACCATGGGTTTCTCCACGGGCTGCAGAGGCATCTTTCTCTCCAGCACCTGGGGAGCCTCCTCCCCCCCTTCACTGGCCTCAGTGTCTGCACAGTTTCTTACATTTTCTCACTCCCTTCTCTGGGGTCAAAAAGTGGCTGCTAGCAGGTTTTTTTCTCCTAAATGTGATTCCCAGAGGCGCTGTGACCATCCCCAATGGGCTTGGCCTTACTCCGGCCTTGAGCCGGCTGGTGTTTGCTCTGTGGGGGCTGCTGAGAGCTTCTAGTTGCTTCTTGCAGGAGCCACACTGCAGCCCCCCCTCTCCACCAGAACCCAGCCACGCACAACTACGACAAATAGCAATTTTAAATTTTTTTCTGGGCTTTGGGAACATAGCATTCAATGCTAGTTGTTGAAGATCCAATTCAATGTCAGAGAAAGGTTCAGGAGAAGGACTCTGTATCATAACAGAAGAGATGGAAAGAAGCAAATAAAACACAGGAAGGGACAAGAAACCTTATTAGCAGTATTTTCTTACAGATGTTTTTCTAACTGTATTTTTTCTGTTCTACTAATTCAGTCATTTTACTCCTATTTTTAAGCTGCAAGCCTATAAAATCGTAATGTTTTGATCAACCTCAAGTTGGAATTCTTCCATATCTACGCTCTTCTCCAGTGGACTTCCAGGCAGATTTTTTTTTTCCCCTTTCAAGAAAAAGAACTGTACATATAAAGTCCTCTCTCCTAGGGCATAAACCAGACCCATCTCTTGCTGTTGCAAAAGCACAGGGTTAGAAAGATTGGTTTTGCTGGGGCCATTAATTATAAAACATTTGTGGATGCTGAGGGGTGAGAAAAGTAATCAAATATTCGGCAGCATCTGTTTTCTATTTATTGGACACGCACCTTCCAAGGAAATATATAAGGCAATGACAAAAGGCATTGTTTTTCCCCTGGGTCCATAATCTCAGGCACAGCACCCTGGGGGGAGCGCTGAGCTAGTACTTCTGTGACTCCTATCACATCCACTCCACTGAACCATCATTTCGAAGCAAAGCGTAACTGCTGACAGGTTTATACAGCTCCTTAGTACGGAGCTGGACTTCTAAAGCAGCTTTCTACTCCCGCTGATGGAGTGGCTGACTTGAACTCATGAAGAGAATTTAACATGCTAAAATAAAAAATTTAGCTCTGCAGGAGAAAGGTGAGCAGTGGGACTGCCGTTTCCCAACTTAATTCCCCAAGTATTTTAACACTGAAAACTTTTCTGCAATGACCTCTTGCTCTAGTCATCTGTACTCCACCATCTACCCCCACGGCTGGTGGAGGGAGAAGAGGCAGCAGATGCGGTTGGGTATTCTGGTGCTTTCTTATCTGATGGGAAAGTGGATGGCAAATTGTAAGGCACTTGTCTTGCTTTCTCCCTTTTATTAAAATAACTGTGTTGGCACTCTGCCCGTCTGGTTTCAAAGAGTGCAGTAGCATTTTGTGCTAGCTGATGTTCTCCAGGCTTTGGGTGAGCCAGGCACTTAAACACATCTGACTTCATGTTCACAAATGGCCTTACTGACTTAAAGATTTCCTACAGCTGACACACCCTTAAGTATGGGGCTGCACTGCGCACAAGCTACTGACTGGCAGGTTAGCCAGCTATCTATAACTTCATTGTCATGACTGGTGGTAGACTCCTTTGATTCTCCTGTGGGTCCAAGCTGTCTTTGGCACTGACAAGCTGTCTAGGCTGTAAAATTCCCCTGAGCATTTCTCTTTTTTCCACTGACCTCCATTCCTTTTGAATGCAAAGTTGCCTGCGGCTTTGCCATATGTTCAGGTGGCTGCTGTTACCATCTAAGAATCTTGTGCCAATATGTAAGGAGCCATATATTATATACCTGTAGATGCTTCTTGGACTGGAAGAGACTATGTATGTGCATTTTCTGTGACACCTGCTCTCTTTTTGGGGAGAAAAAAGGAAAGGGGATAACGGTGTTTTGTAAACAGACTCCTTTGTCTTTGAGCAGCCACGGAAATGGCACAGCCTGCAGGAAACAGAGCAGTGCTGGAAGGTCATCCTGCAGTCTGTAGGTTCCGTTTGAAGTCTGAAACTATTTTCTGATTGACTCAGATGCAAACCTGATCTTCCCAAAACATTAATTCCCCTTTCGGAACCTAAAAATTGCTGGATTTTAGGCAAAAGAATCCATGGCCAGACTAGCCCAGGTCCTCAGAAACATCAAAGTATTTTTCATCTGCTTCAAATCTGAATACATAGTCTTCTGTCAGAGGAGCTCCCATCCACTGGATGTCAGCTATCTTGAGCTTTTTTCACAACCTGGCCTCTTATTTCAGTGCCTACATAGAAATGAAGCTCTGCTGTGAGAGGTGCCCTTCACTCATACAGATGGAGAAGTACCATTTCATATCTTGGCTGTTTCTCTGCATATAAATGACTTCATCATGGTTTTGCAGCATGGTTTTATATATTACTGAATAGTAATAGCTCTGCCTTTCTTTTTCTCTCAGTACAAAGACAACTCAAATCACAAACAGTTGGAAGCCAGGTTGTGAATTATCTCTCCATTGAAAATGAATTGGAAAAGTATACCTACTGAACATACGAGACCTTTGTGGTTAAGTCCTTGCAGAATCAATCTGAACTAGGGTAGATAAGCAAATTCTTTTGAAGACCTATGAAATGTAGCTGGCCAGATACTCTATTTGAGTAGATGTTTCTTCCTGTCTCTTTTCCCTCCTTCTTCATCTGCACATAAGAACTCAGTGGAAAAGAGTGTGCTGGTTAAACTTAGCATGGCTCCACACCATGACAGCTTGGTGGCAACACCAGCCTTACATGTTTGTAGTGACCCATTTTGCCTCCATTCTGCCATTTTCTTCCTCAAAAGATATACTGATGGAGTTGCTCTAATGGTATCAGACAGGCTACCAGCTGTTTGAGAAACACTGGAACAAGTTACCCGGAGAGGTTGTGGAGCCTCCATCCTTGGTTGTGGAGCCTCCATCCTTGGAGATATTGAAAAGCCACATAGAACTGGGCAGCTGACTAGGTGTCCCTGCTTGAGCAGGTTGGTTGGACTGGGTGGCCTCCAGAGGTCCCTTCCAACCTCAGCCATTTTGTGACTCTGTGAAGAAAAAGAGTTGGTATTCTGTTCAGGCCAAACCATCTGAGTGACTTTGGTTAGAGCATGGCCAGACAGTCAGCTCCCTTGACACGACTGGTGGTACTGTGTGAAGCACTAACTACCAGTGAGCAGATATTGGTGCATGCAAGAACTTCTCAGTCCAACATTCTTTACATCAGCAAATGAATTGGAAAACTGCTGCCTCACCAGTGTGCTCAGATGTTCAAGCCCATTTTGTCTCAGATAAATGTAAAGGGTTAAATACATGCAATGGTGCATCCATATATGGCTGCTGTCATGCAGGCTGCAGTTCAGAATTGCCCAAAGAGGTGGCTTAGCATTCCTCCTGAAAAAGTACAACATCTGGGAGCCAAACCATAACTGAGTTCTGAAAAATCTTGGTCAAAACCATCACTCCTGGGGAAAGAAACACTTGCAAAAAGGACCATTTCTTACGGGTCTGCCCTTGATTATTGTTCAAGTAGTCTTTCTGTCAAAGAATCAGGCTCTGGATGTAAAAATACTGTTTCCCAGAGGACTTGAGGAATGAAAGTTCAGTTCTGAGAGAGTAGGATGCACATATGAACTAGGCACCTGAATCATCCTGTGATCCTGAAGAGCTGTCAATACCACCAGACCAAGACAGATAAAGAAGGAAATTAGAACACATGACATTCCATTCATGTTGACTCTTTGTATGAAGCTGGGTCAGCCAGAAGCCCTTGGAGGTTGCTGCTGTTTCTCTAAAGGCACGGGAGTCCTCTGGAGACCCATGTTCCATTATCTCATGAGTAGCTTTGTGCATTGCATTCCTGCAAGGAGAACATTGGGTTTTGCTTGGCTGTTGTCTCACCCCAGTTTGAGGTCCTTGACCACAACGTCAAACTTTTTTCCCTGGAGAAGTGGAGCTGTTGATTTTTTTCCCCCTTTTGGCCCCAAATGCTCGAGCCTCACTGTGTCCCAGCAACCTTCCACTGCTCCGTTTCCCCCAACAACAACCCAGAGCATGTCAGTTGTTGGGGTTTTGCCCCAGCCAGCAACTGAGCACCACACAGCCCCTCGTCTGATTTCTCTTTGCCCCCACTCCTGCCCCCACAAGTGAGAGGAAGGGGAGAAGAGGAAAAAAAGGGAAGACAAAGGCAAATCTTGTGGTTTGGGATAAGGACAGTTTACTGGGACAGGAAAAGAGAGGGAGTAATAACAGGACTTTAGAGCAAAATATATGGAACCGATGATCAACACAATGCTGTTTCTCAGTGAACCCCAAAACCCAGGCTGAACAACCCAGAGCTGTCCCAAAGCTGTACTGTCCACAAACCACACATCCTGGAACTGTGTGCTCCTCCCCTAACAGCCCCCCTCTAAATTGAGCATGAGGTAATTGGTATGGAATGTGCTCTTTCATTTGTTTGGGTCACCTGTCCTAGTTGTGTCCCCTCCCAGCTTCCTGGGTGCCCCCCCTCCTGCTCATTAGCAGGGCAGTATGAGAAACTGAAAAGAACTTGATGAAAAACATCAGTGTTTTATCAACACCATTCTTCTCTTAAATCCCAGGCACAGCACTACGCTAGCTGCTAGAAAGAAGATTATCCTAGCTGAACCCAGGACATCAGTGCTCTCCCTCCTCTGGATGCATTGCTCAGTCATCACCTTTCTTTCTAGACCACCATGGCTAATCTTTCTCAGACTTGATATACTCTTGTTGAGCTGTCTGCTCATGGATCTAAAGATCCATGCACAAACATGTGGAAAAATGGGATCGGGACGGGAACGCACGAGACAAGATGGGGAGGTGCAGGTGCAAGGCTCTCATTGAGAATACACAAGTACACAGAGGCAGAAGAAGTCAGGGAGGAGTCAGGTGTGCTTGTTAGCATTAGTCTTGGTTATGTCATATGGTAATTCAGATGATGGCTACACAGTTGCTGTAATCAGGGCTGCTGCAGAAAGTTGTCTTGCCTGCTGCTACTCTCCACCTCCCCCTTGACTTTATCATGCTAGCACATGAGGAAATGGTACTTTTTCAAACTAGCTCCAAAAGCCTTGGCAGGAAGAGTTTGCAACAGGATTGGTTCCCTGTTACTGCCTGTAAGAATCCCACTGCTAGCACAGGAGGGTTGGTAGAAAAGCACCAGGGTCAATGGCTGCAGAGAGTTACCCTAGATTAAACCACAGCATGGACTGGTCTCAGAGCAGAGTCGTCTTGCTCTCTTTAAAACAGAGGGCAGCTGTGTTTGTTCAAGAGAGTCTGTGGCTGTACTGTGCAGCACTGGGCAGCTGAGGAGAAATGCAAGTGTACACATTAAAGATGTTCACTGGAAGCAAAGATGATCGCAATCTCCTGGCCAAGCTCATGGCTGTGGATAGCAGGAGACACTGAAAAAACAGCCCACTTCCAGAGGGAACGTCTGTCCATTATTGTTACTGCTGAAGAGTGGAAGGAGGGTCCCTGCATACAGATGTATACTGCAAAGCACGGTGCCCACCACAGTGATGGCAGAGGAGCCTGGCTGAGTAGGTTAATGATCTATACAGGCAAGAGAGTTTGATCAGGGAGAGCTCACGAATTCACCTGCACCCTCTTTTGGGATGTATGCCCTAACTGGAGGGGATAGAAGCAGGAGAATGTCACACACTGGGAAGTTCTCAGGGTCTTGCAGTAACCTTAGGGAAAACCAGAAGGGCATTTTGCAGGCTCTGCAGACGTCCCAAATAGCTAGGGGGCTTCATAAGATGCCAAAGTCCTCAGGTCTGATACACATCCTGAAAATGTTTGCATCTCTCTGGGAAGACACATGGCAGGTACCTTCCAGGCTTGCTTGGTATTTGCATGTTTTCGATCAGAGCTGAGGTCTCTGCTCTGCCTCTACTGAAGCAACTCTGGGTTGTCTTCTGCCCAGCTTGTAAGTTTTAACTGAAGTCACCTGGGAAGAGGCAAGGGTCCTAGATCAGAGAAGGCAAAAGAATAAAACCCTTGAATCTCAGTTTAGTTGGGATTTACACAGAGATTTTGTAGTCAGTGTCAGATTTGCCTCTAACTTGTACAAACAGCATTCTCTGTCCTTGTCTCGAGTGTTCAGCTCCTGACAAACAAGTTTTTCAAGGGAATTCTGAAGTCTGCTTTGTAGGTCCCCATTAAAATACTGAAGATGAGGCCAGGAATCTCACGACAAAACATTCCTGTCCTCTAATGTGGGGCTAGATATCTTATCTCCTGTCAGCTGTAGAAAGAAAAATTTATGAAAACCAAGTACATCTTACAAGAGATGGACAGTAACCCTCCACAGAGACTTACTTGAGATACTTTTGTAGGTGAACGCTTCTCACCACTCCTTGTCAACCTAATCATTACATTCAGATTCAATGCTACCTGGAATATTTTCCATTTGGGTTTTTAAAAATTAAAAAAGATAAACTTTTTCTTTTTTTGGAAGGTATTTCTTTCCTTCCTCATCTTCTTTCACAGTGAACGCAACCTGAAGGACATAAAGATTTATACCTTCACTTCCTTGATCTTTCCTGCACTTTTTAGAAAACATGTTTCAAAATTTTTTTGCTTATGCCTTAGAAATAACAGTCCCCCCTTCCACCAGGTAAAGGAATAGGAGATGAAAAAGGCAAAGGAGGAGAGAACAAGAAAACAGTAGTACTCTCTGAGAATCTAAATCCTAAATACCATTCATACTTTTCACCCAAGAACAGAAAGGGGAGAGCAGAAGACAGGAATAAACCTCTTGGTTTTTAGGAAGGAACTGAAGAAGTCTTAGGAACACAAGTTTCCAGCATTTTTTAAATGCCTTTTGTTTGCAGAGTAAGCAGCCAAACTCCTTGAAAATAATTATTGTAGGGCTGCCTTCAGCTTATGCCTTCTGATGTTTGTTTAACCTTCCTGATAGACAGAAGGGACCAGTGTTCCCTAGAGGGCAAGGGAAGTCCCTCCTCATCCCCAGCATATTTGGCAGGGGCAACACCTTTAAGCTTTTTGGCAGGCAGTATTGTGCCTTACCCTTCAGGAGCCCACTCAGACTAGTTTTCTAAGAGGAAAGCACATAGGTATTTCCTGGAGCTTTTCCCTAAGTTATACAGAAGGAGTGGTAGCAGGGTTGAGCATGGTAGCTGCTGAGTCAATTTCCTTCCCCGGCTGAAAACACCTGTCAGACACATGCATAATGCACATTAACATATTGAAGCTTGAGGTTCATGGGCCAGTTCAGGCAGCAAACCCCTCTGAGGCTTGATGAACTAAAGCTGTGCTGAAACATGCCTTTTAGATACTATGGTCTTTTATTGCAAAAAGACATCTTGTGAGAGCTGCTTCCCTCATTTTACAGAGTCTTTTTCTTCATTTCATTTCTGTATGGAAAACAGTGGGAAACAGTGCTAGAAGGTCTCTCCCGAGCCTTCTCTTCTCCAGGCTGAGCAACCACAACTCTCGCAGCCTGTTTTCATAGGAGAGGTGATCGAGCCCTCTGCTCATCCTCATGGTGCTCCTCTGGATGTGCTCCAGCAGGTCCATGTCCTTCTTGTGTTGAGGGCTCCAGAGCTGGACACTATTCCAGGTGAGGCCTCACCAGAGCAGACTAGAGCAGGAGAATCACCTCTCTCTATCTGCTGGCCACACTTCTTTTGATGCAATCCAGGATGCAACTGTCCTTCTGGGCTGTGAGTGCATATTGTTGGCTCATATCAACACCCCCAAGCCTTTTTCTGCAGGGCTGGTCTCTATCACATCATTCCACACCCTGTATTGATAATGAAGATTGTCCTGACCCGTGTGCAAGACCTTGCATGTGTCCTCATTGAACTTCATGATGGTCGCATCGACCCACCTCTCTAGCTGGTCCAGGTTCCTCTGGATGACATCCCACCCCTCTGGCGTGTCGACCGCTCCACTCAGTTTGGTGTCATCTGCAAACTTGCTGAGGGTGCCCTTGATCCCACTGTCTATGTCATGATGGAGATGTTAAATAATACTGGTCTCAGTACAGTTCCTTGAGGGACACCCCTTGTCACCCTTCTTCATCTGGACATCGAGCCGTTGACCACTACCCTCTGGATGTGACCATCCAGGCAATTTCTTAGCCACCAGACAGTCCACCCATCAAATCCATATTTTTTCAACTTAGAGAGAAGGATGTTATGAGGGACGATGTCAAAGGGTCCAGAGAGATGACACCCGCAGCTCTTCCCTTGGCCACTGATGCAGCTACTCCATTGCAGAAAGCCACTGGATTGGTCAGGCAGGACTTCCCCTTGGTGATGCCACGCTGCCTGTCTTGACCCATGTCACCTCCCTGACTTCCATGTGCCTCAGCATAGCTTCTAGGAGGATCTGTTCCATGATCTTCGCCGGCACAGAGGTGAGGCTGACCAGTCGGCAGTTCCAAGGGTCCTCCTTCATACCCTGCTAAAAAACGGGTCTAACTTTTCCCTTCTTCCAGTCACTGGGGCCTTCAGCTGACTGAAGGGACCTCTGTTTTTCATTATGTGGATGTGTCTCTGGGCAAGTTTAGCATTTGGCATAGCAGAGCACCAGGCTGTGAGATTCACTTATTTCCAGACTACATATACCAGCATTTTTTTTTTTGTTTTTTTCATCTTCAACATCAGATAACCTGTCTGCTAAACTTACTGGTTACCAGAAATCAATATTAATTCAGTCTTAATTTACAACATAGTTCTTCTAAATGTATGCAGAAAATTCACATGGATAACATGTTGTAGGAATGTTCATACACTGAACTCCTGAAAATGTCAGAAAAAAAGTACTTTTGAGTAAAATACAGCATCAAAGAATGCCAACTAGGTGTTGTGTTCCTTCTGGTTAGGGCCCAGCCAGCCAGCTAGCAGCATTCCTGTTAATACCGTTTTGAAGATGGAAAAAACAAAGTAAAGATAGGTCTCAATCTTTGCATTTCACATGAAAATTAATTTATCTGAAATTTGACTCTCTGGAATTTCTGTTGCAGGTGAAAGAAAGCGCGTTACCGAGATGCATGAGGAATACGTGTCCATGAAGAGGATGGAGGACACGGTGACGTGGAGGTACAGTCACATTAAGGACAACTCTATTGCTTCCCTACACATGCCCATTTATAAGCAAAGCACAGAGAGTAGGACGTGCTCAGTGTTCTGTGGATAGCAGCGACACTGAGAATGCCTGATAAAGCAGTAGAGCACAGAGGTGTATTTGGGACTTCAAAGCAGCACTTTGCAAATGTTCGCTGTACTGTGTGCTGTGCATATCCTTCACTGGGCTTAGTGGCACTTTCATTCCACTGGACAGCCCAGTTGGAAATGTCATTGTACGTTGCCACATTTGGATATTATTGTGCTAAACTAATTTAAAGCCTAAGTAAACACCAACAAGTAAATAATCATGGTTTGGTTAAGACTAATAAAAGCATCAACTTTTCAGTAAATCTGGCTAAATACTATTTTTCATACCCAAATAAACTTTTAATTTTGAAGTAGGGATTTTTACTGGAAGGTGGTGTGGAAGCAGTCAAATTCCCTCAATAGATATGGCTAAAGTAAGATTTTTGCTACCACTTTCATCGCAGAAATGATAACTCATGTTTAGGATGCTTTATGGGCACATGGAAAGTGTGTACTCACTCTGCTGCACATGTCCTCTGTGGCTCTGGGCATATTTTTTAGGCGAATTCTACTGCCAGAAAAAATGAGAGATAATGCCTGCAGAAGATCCTAGTGAACAATTTTCATGGAGACAAAGCTCTGGAGTTTTTAACCAGAGCATATTTACATGAGGTTTCTCATGGGTAATTGATTTATCCTAGGTAAGTTTATCTACATCTCCTCTTCAATTGTTCACAATAGCATCACTTTCTCTTTGTTATTTATGCCAAACTGATGTCCCACTACAGAAAAATGACATCCTTTATAATCCTATGAAAGGGTGTTTTCTTTTTTATCCCTTTTTTGTCATACATGCTTATTTTTAGCACAACAAACGTGATGGTATTTTCAGAAATAAAAGACTGCTGTGACTGTTGAGGAGTCCATGTTGTTCACTTTGGGCATGAGCAGTGAATTAATGAATATTTCAGCCAATCATCTAACTTCACCTGGGATATAATGTTTTGATCAGCATTCGTTAAGGGTCAAAGACAACCCAGACAATCATTCCCACCTGCTGCTCCTGTGTATCCATGGATTTAGGAATTCTGTGTGCTGTTATTCACAAATTGCTTCACAAAGGTCCTGGTTATCTGATATTTAATTATTCAAAACTACACAATGAATTATTTCTGTACAGGGTTTATGGAAAGCTTATTCTCAGTCTTTAATATTAATATGAAGAGTGAATTGTTTTAATTGAATGCCTACAGCCTATGTGCTGCTGTAAGCATCTATCCTTTGACTGTATAAATTCCTGCACTTGCATATTCAGAACATCTCTCTACCATTTTTTAAAAAGGGATCCTGTTTATTTGGAAACTTTTGCCAGTGAATGAACTCACTGGCACACCATGGGAAACAGCTACTGTGCTAAGCTGACTACCTTATCTGAGATTTATCTTTTTTCCTTTTCTAAGCAAATGGTCTCAAGCATTTACATTTTAAAGGGCTTCGGTCAAGATTTCTGTGAAATTAGGGAAGTCACATGATGAAAGAGAAGAGGCTAGAACTCTGCTGGTGTGTAGAGGTTATAGCTCTGCTGGTGTGTTTCATAGAGAATAACCTTGCCATTTGCAGACTGGATTTGCTTTTTAGTGGCCACCACACAGAATCATCTCCTCTCTGAGATGTGGTGCCCACATTTCAGTATGCATAGCAAAGCATCCTTCTTGCACTGTGTATGTATAACAGATTAAAAGATAGCTGTTTAAGGTTCAGTGAGGGAACATCAAAGACTTCAGAAGATTCATTTTCTTCTCTTTGAATTTAAAAGAAGAAAAAAAAGACACAAACACAGAAATGTGGGTGGTTAGCCAGAACAAAGATTGCCATGGCTACAATGATAAATGGTGTAGCTTACAGAAGACCAAACAAAAGAATTGAAGAAGAAAGCAAACACACTGGGTGAATCCTTCTTCTCGCACTATTTTCATCTGCCCCGGTTCAGCTGTCACTGAGCCAGTGTGCCAGCCCTGAGAGGAACCTGGCACAGATAGAGTGTGGTGTGCTTGGAATCATGGAATCATAGAATGCTTTGGGTTGGAAAGGACCTCAGAGATCATCTAGTTTCAACCCCCCTGCCATGGGCAGGGACACCCTCCAGTAGATCAGGTTGCCCAAAGTCTCATCCAACCCGGTTTTAAACACTTCCCAGGATGGGGCTTCCACAGCCTCTCCAGGCTACCTGTGCCAGTGCCTCAACACCTTCATAGTAAAGAATTTCTTCCNCCCAACTCTCTCAGCCTGTCTTCACAGGAGAGGTGCTCCAGCCCCCTAATCATCTTCGTGTCCCTCCTCTGGGCTCACTCCAATAGTTTTACGCCTTTCCTGTACTGGAGACCCCAGAGCTGGATGCAGTACTTGCTGGTGGGGTCTCATGAGAGAGGAGTAGGGGGACAGAATCACCTCCGTCGCCCTGCTAGCCAGGACATGGGTGGCTTTCTGCTAGCACACACTGCCAGCTCATGTTGAGCTTGTCATCAATCAGCACTCCAAAGTCCTTCTCCTCAGGGCTGCTGCTCTCAATCCATTCTCTGCCCAGCTTTTATTTTTGCTTGGGATTGCATCTTCCCTTTCCCATTGCAGACAGGCTAACACATAGGTGCTTTCTTGGAAGGGCCCCCAAAAAGAAAAATTAAAAATGCCTTTTGTTTGAGTCCATGTATGTGCTTACTCTGAAGGGTATGAAAATCTCAGGTTGTAGTCATCACTGGGCAGCCACAGGCTTGTTCTGCTTCTCCTGATGGTGGGACTTTGCTTCTGAATGGCAGCTCCGGATGTGCCTATTCCCACAAGTTTCCTCTCAGTTTCTGCCCCTGAACACAGAAACAGTTTTCTAATGATGGTGTCACAGGGGAGGCATGTCAATGGTTGGTGACACAGTTACAGCGCAGTGAGATGTGCGTGACCCTGCTCCAGAGAAGTCACAAATCACTTAGAATCCCTTAGTTTGGAAGAGCCTTTTAATGATCACTGAGTCCAACCACAGCCCAGGACAGAGCATTTCTCTGCTCACCTCTCTGCTTTCAGAGAGCAGTGATTCTCTGAAAAAGCCATTGCTTTCAGAAGCAGGTCAACATTCCATCAGAAGAGGGGTGGCCAGCAC
>VZTU01032400.1:0-11854 GCA_013400835.1 Zapornia atra
AACAGGAGCAAACAAAGCATCAGTATCAACAAAAAGGCCTCTTTCTTCAGTTTAAAGAGAAAATACAAAAACGAGTCACACAAAGATTGGTGGTAAGACTGCCAAAATCATTCTTACATCTACCCTCACTTCTATAATAAAATAGAATGTCTACCTAAAAAACCCTGCCTTACCTAAGAAATTATGTTTTTAAAAAATCCACCATATGTCATGATGTTCTGACAAATTATTATGACAGTAAAAGAGGAAAGTGACACAGGCATATAGCTAAGAGAAATTAGGGATAACTCAAAACAAGATAGTATAACACACTCAAACAGAAAGGCATTAATACATTGAAGCAAACCGCAGACACTTACTAGATGTTCTGCACAGATAAACAAATGCTTAGTCTTGAAGAACTGCCATAATTTCAGTGAATTTCAAGTGGACTTCCATGGATTACTTTAATAGAAATTGTCATCCTAAGTCCAGGGTTTCTCCTTAAATTCTACTAGTCAGGTCTTTAAAAAGGCCATCAAGCACACACACACCTACTAACATCCACCTTGCTTATTCATCATTTTGAACTGGCTTTCATCTCAGCTCAGGTGCACTAAACCCAAA
This sequence comes from Zapornia atra, assembly GCA_013400835.1. NCBI lineage: Eukaryota > Metazoa > Chordata > Aves > Gruiformes > Rallidae > Zapornia > Zapornia atra. The sequence goes on from VZTU01032400.1 coordinate 607, forward strand.
TTGTCTTAAGGTAGTTTTCTGCAAGACTTTACCAAATCAGTCCCAGCACAGATTCCTATACAAACAAAATCAAACAAAACCCTCCACACAACACCACAAACTTCAAAGCAACTTACACAGCTGAGAAGCAATCAGTTCAGGCATTGAAAAGTATTCAAAGGAAAGCACTCCTATACCCCAAGAGTCAAAAAACATCCCTGAACTGCCTTGTTAAAACACCTTTTGGAACCAAGGACTCTTCTGTAAGTTCAAAAAAAAAACCCCAAACACACACATTACAAGACACATAACATTCAGTCAGCAGAAGAAGAGTTTTTATACCTACTTTCTTGCATACTTATCTGGATCTGTCACTAGAAGCTTTTTGCAGTAACTGGGATAACAACATTGTGAGACGACAGCTGCAATCACAGTTAATCTGAATAAATGCCATGATATTTCCAAACTGTTGCCCTGCATCTGAGCTGTAGCTGCTCTTAGAAATAAGCATTAGAATATCATAATTCTAAACAAAACCAAGCATCCATGAACTGGAGGTTTCAGAAGTGGTCAACATCAGCCACACTGAGATTAGACACTAGCTCTGGTTCACTGCACAGCTTGACTACTGTATTAGATCCAGACCCACGTTCTAGTAAGCTTAGCAGCGTGAAGTCCCATCATACTCCAATGCTGAAGGCTGAAAAAGCTTAACTATCTTTTCCACATGATGTATAACTTGGGGCACTATAATTTCTTAAAATTCATTCAATCAGTGAGGTTTAGTCCATAAAAGCCAATTACCTAATATAGCTTGTTGAGCTACACCTAGACAAAAAGGCTTGGTTTAGAGTGAAAGGCCACACCAAGATAACTCCTACCGTAAGACCACAACTAACATTTACACACAGATATAACTAAATCCTACTAGGAGGAAGTGCTTGAAGTTCACAGTGTAGAAATAACTTAAGACCATTCACTCTATCACACAATAGAGCCAGGACTCTAGTCAGTGCTATAATGCAGACATCAGTCAAAAGTGTCCTGAACAAGTGGTGGTAGCTTTTCACCAGACTTTCTAATACTGTTGGCCAGCATTTACAACAGCCAAGTTTATCAAGAAAAGGATTACCTAGACAACTTAGCAAATGTACTACTTGAAACTGCCAAAAATATTTTCTATATGTTTAACTTAAGAAAAAGCAAACCCACACAACTACTTTGGCATATCACTAAAGACAGGCACAACTTCGGCCAAATTTGCAGCATTTGCAACCATTAAGGAATAATAATGACAAATTAAAAGAAAAATTTTAACAAGTCACACTCCAAGACTATCCAGGTGTATAAAACTAGTTTTGCCCAAATTTACAGCTCTTGGGATTGCAAGCACACAAGAAGAAGAACATTAAATGATTGCAGACTTATTTTATCACCTTGCTTTTCTAGCTATTGTTCCCAGGATACAAGAAGCATTTTTCCTAAAACACCACTATGATCCACATTAGTTACCTTAGCAGGTAACTGAAATGGATTTTTAAGCTAATAGCTTTTGCTGTGTATAAAGCCAAGTACTTAAAGTCTAGGCTAAAGTGAAGATGAAAATCAATCTTTCTTACTTTTGCTAGAGAATATTCAGAAAGTACTGGGAATAACTGAATAATTGCACCTAAACAAGGCATCCTACATCCTTACCAAGTCTTTTACAAACCTTACAGTCACTGTGGACAAGTCATTTGAAAGTTTTTTTTTCCTCTGATCAACATAAGTTTTGTCCTAACGTTACTTCTAACTCTTGTAATATCTCAGTACTGGTATCAATAATCCACTCTTTTCAGTGTTCCTACCAAAATCTAGTAGGCTAAACACCACTTGCATTTACGTATCTATAAAGAAAAGAGTTTCCTCAAAAAAAGCTCAAGCACACTTTTTGCTGTACAAAGAAGCCAAGTCTCTTCCCCTTCACTTCACATTAAGTGTGCATTAAGTATAAAACCCAAGGATGCAATTAGCGCTGGTGTTTGCTAAGCCACTGCTGACTACTTTCAGTTGAAATACTTTATTCAGACTCCAAATGCCTATTTATCTATCAAGACCTGCAGTTTATTAAGATGTGCTTATTATCAGAAAGCAAACGTGGTAGAGGCATCGCCTCTGATAAACATCTATTTGTTTAAGATCTATTAACAATGGTTCTTAAAAGCACACAATGGAACAGAGTTGGTCTCCAGGTATTGTACAGGGTCCTTACCACACTTGCTACAGTAACTGCTTGCCACCAGCACCTACAGAAAACACCAGCTAGATGCTGCAGTGGAACAAAAGGAACGCTTATTTAATTAAAACTTAAAGTATTAACTAAGATAGCATATATGGGTAATAACTATTCTATTCGGTAGAACAGTGAGTTCACCATTTGTCACGGGTCAGTGACATTGCACATCTTCAAGTTCAGTGGCTGCTGGCAAAGCAACCCACTGTGTTGTGAGAACACAAGCCAGAGGATTAAAGAACACCCCCTATTTGCTCCAAATAGATGATACAGGAGAAACCAGCAAGCCTGCTGTTGACGGACAGGCTGCTATGGTAAGCAGGAGGATTGGTGCGTTCCACTGTAGGAGGAGACAAAGACAAACCTAATCTTGTGAAGCACTCCAGCAGACAGATACTGTAACTCAATCACACTTTTGGTAGGTCTGCCAAGCACAGTAGTAGTTTTCTGACAGGATGAACAACAACCTGTAAGTATATATGCTGGCCCACCATTAGTTGGCACTTCATTTACCAAATGAAAAGGAAACTTTCCTTTTTCTTACCAAGATCTTAAGAGAGCCTAAATGTTCTTGAGTGAACAGACTTTTCCATTTCACTTAAGAGAAACAAGAAAAAGCCAAGCTATCTATAAACCTTACCATTTTATCTCACTAAAGCATACATCCATAAATACACTCATATATTTATCGACCATCCTTAAGCCAACAGGCCAGCTACAGCAGATTTATTTTAGTAACCAAAATTAATTTCAGCTGTGCTGATTATTTCCAGGGTGGCTAAACATTTGGATCTTCATGCAAGCAGAAAACATTTTCTCCTCATCAAGTCATAGCTCTTGGAGAATCGGTACACAATAGCATTAGGTCAGTGCCAATTCTTTGTCTAATCTTTCCTTGCTAAAGTCTTTTAGTTTCAGGCAGATCTGTTACTCGGTACGGACAGTCCATTGCACTTTGCTAATGCCTGATCTCAGCAGAATCTCTAGTTACTCTTTGCCTTCCTTAAAAAAGCGACCAGGTTTTATAACAATTTTACAACTTCAGAAAAGCAATTTAAGAACTGAACCTGCAACCTTTACAATAGGCTCTTTTTTTTTTTTACTGTAGGAGGACATAGTTATAAAGACTAAAGGCAATAATGTGGATTTGTTATGTGCACTACATAGCTCTAAAATTCAGACTTTCTGTTCTTTTACTATCTCATTCCTTCCCTATTTGAATTTCATAAGCACAGCTCAAAACTAACATCTGCCTGTGTAGTCCCTTTACACAGATGTACTCTGTCAGGTGGTGGAGCTATCTGAACTAGCATATTTTAACTTGTTCAAATGACAACAAAGGTACCCTGTGCAATTAACAAAACCAGTGTATAAAACAAGGGGATAGAAATAAACAACTTAAGCAGATGAGAAGGCAACTGGGGAAAAAAAAAAAAGTGTTGATACTAATTCGCAGAGGCTACATTGGAAGGCTATCATATGAACAAGTTACTTTGCTTTCTCAGAAGAAAAACATCCAAGTTGATATTCCAAGAAAAAAAACCCAAACCACACCACCAAACAAAGGCATACAGGAGTTAAAAAAAAGAGCCAAAAGCTCCCCCATCCCTTCCCCCCAAAAAAACCTAAAGCGGAAGTTTAAAACACACTGGTTTCTAACAGGGGATGTTATCAGTCAGTTTACAGAAAGACAACAGATGCTCATCTTTTTCCACTTTCTTGATCATTAACGACTGTAACAAGACACAACAAGTAGTCCAGGACTGCTTTACTCCCGTTAAGATTCCTTAGCAAATGAACGCTTAGGTAAGCACACACTCGTTATGCATCAGTAACATACAGGTTTCAGAATAATTCATTCTCCAAACAATGAACGGGGGAAGAAAACCGCACCTTGCATTTAAATATCTTTACTTCCACTTAGCAGGAGAGGCATACCCTATGAAGCTTTCTGTGAACAAACCTTACAGACCCAGAGGGAACGTGGAATGGCTTGGTTTCTAGTGTTATCTACATTCTTTTATGCTATGCTTTTAAATTCACAAACACATAAACTGAACATTTTGATGTGGACATTTAACTTTTTTTTCTAGCTTCCCTCCTCGTTTTATCCCTTATTCCTTTGAAAGCTTACATGAAAGGGAAAAAGAGAAGATGAGCACCTACTAATTTCAAAACAACCAGGATGAAAGAACACACCCAGGTTTTAAAATTTATATAGCTTAAGATACCACCAGTTTGCTTTACATGACGGGAATAAAACAACCTTCTTAGTGTTCCCTTCTTTAACACCCACATTGATACTTGGTTCCACGCTATGCTGGTATATTCAGGCAATGACATTCACCCCATACTCCTAAAAAATAACCAAACACAAATGTCTCATTGCTTCCCGCAGATTCATTATTAGAATTCAAATGTATTGCAAACGTATTGGCAACACATAGTTTCTCCTCTAATAAAAATCACGTTTAGTTAAAAGTCCTATCAATAGCCAGGGAGTTGAAAAACCTATTTGTACAACACAGGGCTACAAACTCATTTGTGCCTCTATAGCTAACGTGCTGTCAAGAGTAGGTTATTTTAAAAGAGATTTAAGTGGAGCAAATCAACTTTTAAAAAAAAAAAAAAAACCCAAACAAAAACCATCCCACAACTTTATATTCATTGCTTGCATTGACCCTTTGAGCAACTTGCATTCATCACCCAAGTTTCACAGGGTCAACTGTGTCCTAATGGTTTCTAAACAGATTTAGTTAAAAGTAGTGTGTATGGAATTATTTGTGTATTATATGTATTGGCTACCGAAGAGCCAACCAGAAACATTTCCTACGCCGTCCACTGAAATTATTTTTAAACAGTTTCTAGGCATGCAAAAGGGTTCCTCTCTCATGACACCCAGTCATGATATGAAAGTCTCTTTTCTATTCTGTAATAGCATATCATTGTGAGCAGCTTTCCAGACATACACCACAGCTCTCATCTGACCTACCATCACCTTAACTAAACAGTATCACTTACATACAAGCACCTGGATGCCACATAACATTGTACACAGAATGGAACCCATAGACTGGACAAGGCAAAAGAGAAAGAAATAATCAGGATTTGTAAGGGGGGTGGGCGGCGGGGGGGAGGAAATGAGGAATTATTATGCCATTTTGAAAATCAAGATTGAACTTCTCTAACATATTGTAAAAAGTTTATATTTTGGTTTTCTAGGTTGCTCTAAAGACCAAGTGATAACAATTTCATTTTGGTAATCATCACTGAGATGGATCTTTAATATTCTTTTCATATGAAGTCATATTGTGCCTTTTCTAAATTAGAAAAAAAATGCTATTCTATCAGTTTCCATGTTGTATTTTCAGGATGGTCTAGAACACATCGAAAGACCAACTGACTTTCATTTGCAATACACCTCAAAAGATGGTACAGGTAGGGTACTCGGCATAGGTAACAGCATACTAAAGTTTTTCACTTGTTTCCCCAACCTCTTGTGCCACTACCACCCTGCTCCACTTTCCCATTTATGAAACAAAATAGCTGTCAGTAACCCAAGAGCAATAACATCTTAGCAAAGCCAGAGTCCTCAGTTTCCAATCTGGCAGGCTGCAGGAAACAAGACAACAGTTTTCTAGCTAAGAATTTATTTCTCACTATCCTTCTATTTCAACAGGAAAAAACCTCACTGAAGCATTTCAGGTAGTGAGGGAGAAAAAGGGAAGAGTCCAATACAACCACAAACCTAAAGAGACAGCACAGAATTTACATCTGTCTTTTCACTGCGTTCAAAGTTAAGTTTTATTAAGTAATCCAAAAAAAATCTGCCAAGACAGACATCTTGTCAAGTGACATATGTTAGATTAAGAAAACATACATGCACAACTTCAGACTCGTTTTGAGATGCTAGTAAGAGGACAGCTTTATTGCTGAAATGCCTGGGCATTTAGTTTCTTCCATAATTATTACAGAATTGTATAGAAGAAAAACATCCATTAGCAGAAACTGTTACCTGTTACACAGAGGAACATCCTTTTCTATCACCTTCTGCAGCTTCTAGGAAGTGAATGCCACAGAAAGGACAGGTGATAATTCGACTTTTTAAACCTCTGACAACTCCACTTATCTAAAGATCAAGATATTGGAAATCTCATCATGTAATGTGGCATTGAAGAGACTGATGTTACCTTCAAAAATGACCCAGCAAACTAAACTTAATATTTAGCAATTAGAGCAGACAATGTCTTCCTAAAATGAAAGAAAACAATGGAATTTAGATTACTTTTAACCCACTTACAAAAAAAGTTCTATTACCTTCACACACCTTGGGAGTCAAAAGAAGTTTTATTCCACAGTTTCATTCTCTGACAAAAACAGGTTTAACGCACTTGAAGTTGAAGCACATTTCCGTTTTTCCTCCTACTTAATCCTTCAAAAAGGAACGTAGGTACACTAAATCTGTAGTATCTGTAGCACTCTTGCTCTCCTATTTATTGCCATTATACATAATGATGTACAAGAGCCTCATTTAAGAGTAACTTCAATAGTTCAGGGGTTCCAAAAAGGAGGAAAATAGGAAAAAGAAAGCTTTGTAGAACAAGGACTTGTAAAGCTTGCTTCTTTTCCCCCTGCTTTTCCCAAAGTGATCAAGTCTAAAAACTTTTAATCAGTTACATACTCAAGGCTAAGCATCACCTTTTACCTTCAGATTTATATAATCTCAGCTAGTTCAATGGTAGAGCTACCTATCAAAAGCCTGCTCCAGAATAACAACTGAAAAACCCAACCACGACAAAACCCGGAGTATGGAAAGGAAAACCAGCACTCTAAGCAGGGCAATAACAAGTTCTACAGGAGAAGCCTGCCTCCCTGTGGCTCAGCTCACTGCAAATTAGATTTCTCCAGCTCTCTCCATTACACTCTGCATCTGTTGGGTGAGCCATGAGAGTAACAAGCTTCGAGTTCAAGGTGGTTTGGGGGTTTGGTTTTGCTGGCGTTTGGGGTTTTTCTGATTGGTTTGGGGGGTTTGGTTTCCTTTGTGGGGAGCGCGGTGCTGATGAAAGAGGAAGATGTTTCTAATCTTAAGAACAACCAGCAAAAGTTTTCCATCTGTAATTACTGAAAGATTGCTTTTAGCCTCCCCCTCTAGATAGCAAAGACAGGGCAGGAGGGGACAGAAGTCCAACTTAAAAACAACTGGCATTCTTTAAATGGCAACAAAAGCAAAAGCTTGTCAGCAGTCCAGCACCTAAATCCAGAAGGCTCCAAACCTTGGCTCAGCTGCAGCTTATCTTAGCAGGCCTCTCCCAATACCTTAGTTTCCAAGGGTAAATCCCCTTCTGCCTACAGGTCTCTTTCAGAGTACCCAGTGAAGCTTTTGCGATTTCAACATGATGCAGACATTCCTCTACCCTGCCTCAAGGGCTCAGTCACACAGGGCTACTTAATGCCTAGAAGGACAGAGTCCTTTAGAAAAAAAGCGAGGGTTTGGGTTTGCCTTTCCCCCCCTATCCCAACCCACTCACTCTATTGTGCAAGAGCCTGATGGTTAAACAACTCAAAACCTGCGTGACAAATACACAGATTCAAATTCACACCAGTCTTAGGAGGGGATCACATCATCAGGGTGGCTTTGCCTTGGGAGAGTACCAATACCTTTCTAACCATCCTGCAGAAGCTGCTCCATTTTGCGCCAGAGACACAGCAGGAGCACTTTCGCTCCCAGTTAGGAAATTCATCCACAAAAAGAAGGGAAGTTCCAATCTCCAGTCCAAAAGCTTTTTAATATAAAACACATTAAGTGAACACAAGAGTAGCCCACGTTTTTCTCAGTCTCACAACTGTTGGGCTTGCAACTTGCTTTCTTCTGTGCCGCAGCCTCTGTTTTGGCAACTGTTTCTCTAAGTTTTAAAACAACTGAATCAGACTCACTCTTTCCTCAGACTACAACCCAGTGATCAGGCTGGAAAGGACTGAATTGAACCCATGTATCTCTCACACACACAATCATTTCAATTGGAGATTCACTGAAAAAGGCTGTGGGACGGGGAAGCCCCTCCAAGCACATTTTGAATGAAAGGCTTCAACTCTACCCTTTTCCTCTTTCTTAAAGGGGTTGACACACCCTAAATTCCGGACACAGATGATGTCATTTCTTTCTACTACAGTTTTTATGCCTAGGTCCAGAATGAGAAGCATTGCACCTCCCAAATTTCTTACTATTGACACATTTACCAATGAGACAGCTTCTACTCTGCGTGCGTAGACCCTTCTGTGCCTGCTCAGCTCTTAGCAGGTCAGAGCACTACACACAGGGCTGTGGCTCCCACCAGCACTGCTAGGAGCCAAAAACCTAAGGCAAGGCTGCACTGCAAAGCATGGCATCCAAATAGCTCCACAGGTGTAATTTAAAAGGCTGTAAATGGAGAACTAAAATAAGTAGAAGCTTACATTAACTCTGACACTACTCCAAGAAGAAAACCAAATTATGGGGTTTTTGGGGGTTTGTTTTCTTTTTTTTTAAAAAAAGGTACAATCCTGGCAAAGGGCAAACACCTCCATCCACTGAAGAGAATGGGAATTGGTGGTGTTCATCACATCATGGGACCATGTGCTGCACCAAACAAGTCCAGTATGTCTGGATAACACATTAGGTCTGTGTATGAGAAAAATATAATATTCACCCTTATGGAAAAAAAACATTCTGTCTCTATAACCAGACCTGTAATTAACATGCAAATTACTTGCTCACACAAATGAAGAACTATCCCCTCCTGGCTTTTGTAATTTTATAGACTGAGCACGGCAGAGACTTCAATTTATTAAAAGTGATGTTCTTCTGTAAGCAACTCTGTTTCCATTATACTGAAATACTGGGCAAGTAATAAGGAGTACATGAAGTCATACACACCAAGAAATTTACTACAGCAGGGTTTCTGTTTGTAAGTTTAAGACAGTTTGTGTTTTTGCTTTATACCAGGGTCTGACACTAAGTTAATAAGCCTTTTATTGAGATTCAAAAGCTATTACATTACACACATCTTCCTCTACTTACATTTGCTAACCTACACTGAGGCCCAGGATTAAATTTTACGCTTCGCTGACAGAAAATAGAATCCTAAATCACCAATCCACACGTAATTGTTAATTTCCCCACTTGTTTCTTGTGGTCACAGTACCTATTTCCTTCCCTTCCATGGCTTTAAACTTCCACGTTTTTAAACCTAGCACTGAGCTTCAGCTCAGGCCTATGAAATGTCTCATTTTCTTTATGTTACCTTTACTAAACTCTCCCAATTAGTCAGACCAGTAAGGCTTACTAAATTTTGAGCAGAATGATAACAAATTATACTACTATACTATATATATATACACTACTATACTTTTATCAGGATCATAGATCTCTTAAAACCATAATAAAAACTCTGACCAATATCACAATAAATAGTAGCGGGTTCTAGTAGATCAAGTACCAGACTCAGAAAAAGCTGGTTTCTTTTCTATTTTATTCTTACCTAGTCTTCTAGGTGACCTTGGGCAAATCACTATACCACACTGCAGTTTAACCAGCAGTAAAAATGTATTGAAGAGTTACAAATCTGTCTGGAAACTCCAAAGGAAACACGCCATAAGAGTTAAAAATATATTTCCCTATCTGCAGATATATTTGACTTAGATAGCTTTTCTTTATCCCATTATACATCAGCAACAGTGTAAGATTGCTTTTACTTTCTAAATACACTCCGGTGGTTCTCCAAGAAAGGCTTTAGGCTACTGCCTTACTTTTTATCCCATGCTTCATCTATTTCTGCTACTGTATCTACTCTGAAGGACCATGGGCTTATATTTAGCAATACACACTTAACACTTACTTTAATATATTATGTCAAAAGTTGCTGTTGAACATATTCCTAAGCTACAGGGAAAAATAAGCCAGGACACCTCAGAACAGAGCCAATTATCAATGAGCAGCAATTCATTCCCTAGACCCTTACTCACGCAAATAATCTTGTAAGCAAGCAATCGTGCAAGTATTTCCTTCCACGACTTGCCACAAGAACCAGTCATTGGCAGATTTTTACCAGGAATACATGCACTGATGAGCAGAACTGCATCAGAGCAGCATAAAAGGCTTCCCCTTCTTACACATCGGTACACTGAAACACTACTTTTCATTTCACAGGACACTGCCATTTATTAGCAAATAGCACTACTTAACTGTAGTGCACTTTGCTCACTTGCCCTTTTCCCATTTCTGGGTTTATTCAGGTTTTGGGGTTTTTTTTAAATGACGTAATTATGAGAGGTTTTGTCAGCTTTCCTGTTCTCAAGCATAAGGCTCTAACAAGTTTGCTGGTCTTTGAGGGGGAGGGGGGGGAGCCCACAAAAAAAAGTACTTGCTCATAATTAGTTTTCTAAACAGATTTAGTGGATAAAGTTGCTGCTTCTCACATCATGCCACAAAAACCCTGGTTTGATTGACACAAACGTGAACCACGATGTACTCCCAGCTATTTTCCCGATCAATGAGTTATAGCAACACACTGAAAAATCTCCCTAATAAGCTGATGGGCAGAATAACGCCAAATTACTCCTGCACTATCAACAGCCAGCTTCTTGAACATTAATAACTGAGCCGTTAAAATAAAGGAAGAGACAGACCTTTCACACCACGGGCATGAAATGCAACAAATCCAGCTATCTCCTGAAACACTGCAAAACCGATCAGAAAGCGCTGCCTATCTTTTCGGCGCTGCGCTAAGGAGAAAGGAAACCGCCGCGCATCCAAGAAGGGGAAGACGGGGAGAAATGCATCTATCTGCAGCTCGGATCCTCGTGTATTCTCTCTAGGTGGGAACACGAACCCAAACGACTCCGGTGCCCGCGCGGGGAAAGGAAGGAAGGGGCAGACGTTATCTGCCGGGAGGGGAGCAGAGCGGAGCCGAGCCCCCCTCCCTCGCCTCCCCCCCCGGCCGGAGCAGAGTCCCGGCCCCC
>VZTU01032400.1:12623-126940 GCA_013400835.1 Zapornia atra
CGCGGCCCCTTCCCTGCCGGCGGCCGCCAGGGACCCCATGAGGCGGGTGCCGAAGGGAGGTCGGCTGGTTCCGCGCCGCGGCGTGGCCTCGGAGCCGCTGTGGGGGCCGACAGCGCTCTGGGCCCTGCCCGCCGCCTCCTCGGGCCGCCGAGGAGCCTCCTCGGGCCTCCTCGCCGCCGCCTGCCTTGGGCCGAAAGCGGCGAAGTGTCCGTGCCCGGGCTCCGTGGCTCGGTTTGCGGGCACCCTGCGGAGCTGGGGCGTGGGCAGCGCCGGGAGCGGGACCTCTGAGGTGAGGGGTGATCCCGGCTCGCGGGGTTTGCTGGTGGCTGCGCCCCCGTTCAGTGCAGTCTTGGAGCACCGTCGTACAGTCATGCAGACATTCCCCGCTCCCGCAATCCTGGCTGATTGCATAGAGGCTCTCGGGGCCACAGAAACTCCAGGCTGGCCACCGCAAGTCTTGTCTCTCTCTCCCTCTCCCTGCTGTTCCCACTGAACGGCAGGGAACAGAGAATGTGCCTTACAAAGGTGGTGTCCTTGAAGGCACTTGGGGCAGGCAGTGCAGCTAGTCTTCACTAACCTCAAAGGCAATAAAGCCAAGTCATGTTGGATGATGTCCAGTCTCTTTTGCATGGCAGGCATCCGAGTCTCATTTCATAAGTCTACCCTTATCACAGGATTTCAAGGCATTCTTCCATGGCCTCATGGGAGACATCAAGGTCCTGACAACCACACTGTCCTTCTGGATAAATTCGGATGAAATGTCCCTTTGCACTTCATACAACAGTGCCCACTCTGGAAGCATGGTCCCCCCGCATGTAGGGCTAATGGGACCTCCAGGAGACTATGCTTGGATCTTCCCAGGAGGCTGACCCAAGTGGGGTTCCACTCTCCAGTGTTGGTCTGTTGATATGGGGTCATTGCCTGGTAAAATTACTTTCCACTTACCCATATCCACCCTTAAACACCTCAGGTCAGATGCTACACTGCTGCTGCCTCTCACTGTGGTTCACTGGCTTGTGTGCGCACAGCTCACACTGCTTTTTTTTCCATGCCACTGAGCTTCCTGTTGTTCAGCGTTTGCTGCTATCTTCTCGCACTGAGACATCAAGAAATGAGAACATAGAACTAAACAGCAAAGAAACTCATTCCCTAAGATTTGAGAAGCACCTCTATTTCAGAGCCATGGTATCCGCCCACAGGGAAGAACATTCCTGGGTTTTAAAGGTTTTTTCCATCATCTCACCTCTTTTCTTCAATGCCCTGTTTTACTGCTGCCCATTCTGACTTTACGGCATATTTCTGTCCTGTCTATACTGATGTCAGACCTCTGCCAGTCCAGCCGCACCAGTGGCTACAAGGCCTCTGTAGAAGACTGCTCAGCAAGCCATGCCAGGATGTAGCAGGGCTCTGCCAGAAATTCTGTTGCACGAGCAGGAAAAGATCCAGCAGCCGAAAGAAATGGCATCAAAAGCTCACCTGCTCAGAGGCACAGTCACTCTGCTGACAGCCTCATCAGACACTGATTTGTGTCGGTGTTGGCACTGCCTAGGCAGAAGTTGTCTGGCATGCAAAGGTTTCAGTGAATAGCTGCAAACCTTCCCACCTGCCAGAGCCCTGACGGAGAGACCGGATGGGTGAAAAGACAAAGAAAGAAATCCCAAATAAGTATTCTTTCAGGGAGCACAAAAATAAAGAGATCACTTTTTTTTTTCGGAGCAAACGACTCTTTCAATAAACTCAGCATTACGACCCTTGGTTTTGGAGGGAATTGGAGAGAGACACCCAATTTGTGCAAAATACAAGCTTTGGAAACCAATAACTGGCATCTATTGAAGTGAGGTACAATGGAGAGCATGGGCTGCCAGGAGACACGCAGATGTTCTGGATGCGAGGGTTTCATTTATCCAAAGTGTGTTTGATGCGAGCGAGAGCAATTCCTGAAAAAGCACTGCTTGTGCCTGCATCTAAAAGGGCACACACACATTACACCAAAGGCTAAATTTTAATTAGCAAGGCTTCCTATATAATTCAGAGCAATCACAGCAGCCCAAGATTGTGACCATGCTGATAAACTTCCACTTGAGCTCTACCATCAGCTAGAAGTGAGATGAAGAAGCAGCTGGGGTATTTCTCCACTAGGAAGATCTGCTGAGGGTGAGGGTGCTGTGCATGACATGCTTCCTCACAGAAAACATCATATACTTGCATGTGTAAAGTGCCCAATCCTGGATCCATAATCCTATTTAACCTTGAGAAGTCTGCAGGCCACTTACTCTTTAAACACCTTGCAAAGCCTACAGAATCTTTTCTTGCCCTTTTCATAGTCTAAAAGATCTTGAGACGGTCTTCAAAGGTCTCCCTGAAGCCTCAGGTATTTTCACTGATTTTAGCAATGTGCTTAGATAGATTTTTCCCTTTCCAGTAAAATTAGCCAGCCATGCATGTACAGAAAATCCTTCTGTAGCCGCACACTTCACAAGCTTACCGAAATAATCCACTGCACATGCTCATTCGCAGTTTTCCAAGGCTTATAACTCAGTCAAATCAAAACTAATTTCTTCTCAAACAAGCAAATACATGTCTACTTCAAGGAAGGCTACTTCCATGTCAGAGTTCATTTTTCAGCCTTCTGCTGATAAAGTTACAGAAATGCTCCCAAAAAAAGGCTGTAAGAACCTCTTTAGCTTGAGAAACACATTTTTCTTTTCACTCTCCTGATACTCTGTACTGGCTGAACCAGTTTTGTTCAAGTCTTTCCAAAATATTCACATTTGTGCAAAGTGCCAATCCGGCAGATTTCATCCTGAATCATTTATATTTCCGAGACCACAGAAAACACAGAGGTTTAGAATGGAAAATGTTACATTGCTTTAACTCTAGGAAAAGCTGCCTGTTCTATTACAACACATTTGCATGCGCATACCTCTTTGCCTCAAAAGACCTAACGTGTTTAGTCAGCAAAGCAAAACTGAAAAAAAAAAAAAAAGAAAAAAGCACTTCAATTAAAGCAAAGAATTCAAGAAAAAAATGTAAGATATTTTTAAATCATTTTTCCAGTGTATTTCAAAAGAAAACATTAGCATATTTTAAGAACAGCATTGCTAGAATGATTCACAGAATATAAATGCTTCGGTATCAACCACAGCCCTTTAAACAAAAGAGAGATCAAGCATGTGAGAGTACAAATAGTAGTGAAATTTGCAGAAGGAATCATCCAAACTTTGCCTTTGATCTGTAATGCAGACACCTAGATTCAACAGGCCAAATTCTGATCTACTTATCTAGGGTGTCAACCAGAGGGATTTTCACCTAATTTTTTTGAGAGCACATATGAAACTAGACACAGCCATGACTGGAGCCTAATTCACAGTGTTAGTGTTCATCTTCTTGTGACCGAAGGCCACAAAAGTTGCTCATCCTTTCTCTGGAGTTAAATAACCCAGTCAGAGGAAAGCAAATCCTCCGGCAGCACGAATGGAAAGTAGTCCTCACCTTTAGGAATAAGTGAGTCAATCCCTTACTCATGCAAGCAAACTTGTCCTTGCAAAGACAGGAAAGAGGATTTTTTCAGATCAGGTCTAAAACACAGAAAATAGGGTTTAAAAACTTGATAAGGCAAAAAAATCAGATCAGGATGCCTGAACCTCTTTGATACACAGAAGCTTAATATGTTGCTGAGCCCATTCAGATTACATTCTTTCAAACCCATGCAGTTATGTCATAAAGTATATCATGCCTCCTCTCTGGTGAGAAAGGTTACTCAGTAGCCTGATGCAAGATGTTTTGTAACATAGAAATCAAACATTAACATGAAATTTAAAATACACCTATAGTGGATATAGGTTTATTAATGCCTTGAGAGCTTGATCTGAGTACTCAACTCAAGCCGAGTTTGGGTTTGTAGTGAAAGATCCTGATCCTGCAAATGTTTATGCAAATGTTTAACTTCATTCAGAGCGTATTCCCATTGGAGTCAGTCAGACTACTCAGACGTTTAAAATTATATGCTCATGGCTGAGTACTTGCAGGATTAAAGGTTAAGTGCAGCTAGCAGGTCTGAAAATCTATGTGGGTGTTTTGCAATTCCTCACTGCACAGTGGTAACAATGAGAAACAGACTACCTCCTCAGCTAAAGACTTGGGAGTCAACATGTCCTTTCCCATCTGTTTAGATGCCAAGAACTATGTTTGTTTAATTTTTCAGCACAGTTTCTGATGCTACCCAGAGTAGGCAGACGTGCTGGCAATAGCATCTGAAAGTGGCTCACTTCCAGAAAATCTTGTTACCCTCCAAGAATGTTTTTTGAGCTGTTAAAACCCCAAGTAGCAAATATTGTATCACGCACATTTTACCTTGAAAATAGCGTGTCACCCTGCCTGACCTGTCCAGGGTTTGCCATGACAGGTCTGCACGCATTCAGACCTTTTAGAACAAAAGCTCTCTCACCCTAGACTTTGACAGCAAGAAGGTAGTATCTTCACTTTTAGAGCATAAAGCAATGGCTCTTTCCTCTGATAGCAGCTTTTTTAATGCTGTTTCCCCATTAGAGATCAATCAACACATTATGTCATGCAATGCAGATATTGTGAACGCTGCATTTTCTCACAAAGGTTTGCAGTATCAGCTTAAGTCCTTCATGCTTCCAAGGGAAATGACCCAAATCTGGAAGCCCTTCCTCTCTATCAAATAAAGTTCAATGCTCAACATTCCTTGGAGTTGCTCAGTTATCCAAAGAAAGGAAACAGATTCTTTTCCTATGGGTGGTGAAGACAAAGAAAGAACAACTCAGCCTTTGGTAGGCCTCCCACTAAAGATGGCAGAAACCAGTACAAACTGCAGTTCCATTGCCAACTATTCTTCCCAAGCTGAGTCATTTAGCGTGTTGGACTGAACCTCAGCAGCACGAAACAAACCTCTTGTGGCATTCTGTAGGCCGATGATCGGGTTTCAAAATGTGATACGGCTCAGAAGCATCTCTCATAGGAGAGCGATGATAGACGAAAGAGGGAATCAGCTGCGGAGAGAGACTTGCAGAAACAATGACCTCACCTTTGACTGAGGTAATTTGATCCCCCTTCATCGCATTTATCTGAATTCTGAGGGTCATGCTGGATTCTTTGCCAGGAGTGGCAAAGACTGATGATCTGCGGTCTGAGACAGGTCAGGAAATTCCATCCTTTCTTCTTGAGCAACACTACGTTGCAGTGGTGCACAGCAGTAGTCCTGCAAGTCATGGGAGGCTAGGGGCAAACACTCTGTGCTAGTGCATAATATAAATATCTGGTTTTGAACAACAAATGTGAACACTTCACACAATGGTGCTGTAATCTCAACTGGTACTTCGCCTATTCAAACTCAGAATCCAGGTCAGTAAAGCTACAGCCAAGTAACTCGAGGCTATCTATCTATGATACAGCTTTGCTACAGCAGAGCATAGAAAATGCAGTTAAATTAGCCTACAATAACATTCCTCGAAATAAGAGTTTTCCCCAAGTTAACAGTGTTCTACCAGAAGCAGGTTTTGCTTATCTCTCCAAATAAAGTCTTTCCTAGCTAATTGCACCATCATCAGCTTGCCATGGGGAATGTGAGGGAAAGGGAAATGGAGCAAATGTAGAAAGGAATGAAGGAGATGTGGTAGGAAGGGAGGTGAGAGTACAAGGAAGCGACACAGACCTTTCCCTTTCAAAGTTACTGCACTATATTCAGTGTCTCTCTCTGCGGTGTCTGAACTGGGAAGTGGTAAGTGATTCAGATCACCAGCTCCCCAGGATGTCAGACCCTGGCTTCTTATACAGACAGCAGGGAGAAGCTGATGCTTAGTGAATGCTCAACATAGGTATTGCAAATGCTTCTCTGCAGTGACTGTATATGATTCAGACGGGCAGAGAGAGAGAAAAATCTTTCTTTGCTATAAAATATTTTAGTTTTGGATGGACAGTAAAAAGCATCTGCTTGCTTCTTCCCCACTTCCCTTACAGCATGAGTTAAAGAAAGTGCTTTCAGCCTGAGACATGGAAAGCAGGTCTCTGGTTTTCTGGAGAAGCATCCTAATAACTGGCAATGGTAAGTTACTTCCAGAGGTGCCATAGTGGACAGGCTGAATACAACTCAGATGTCTTCAATTAAGCTTTCTTTTTTTCCAAAAAAATATCATTCCTCCATGTTCATGCTGTTGGTTCCCTCTCAGATGCATGAAGTGAAGCCCATGCCTTAAAACTGGTATGCTGCCCATAGCAACCTATGCTCTCTATTCCTCCTGGACACAGTGCAGTCTGACAGTCAGCAGTGCTGCACATCCCCAGAGACTCCTCTGCACCAGGTGAAGGACACCGCTCCCCACACACCTGCCTTAGCACCGTGTCTGCTTTTTACATTACAACTGTGGCTAAGCAAATAAACTCCAGTGGTGTATTTTTATCAGTGCTATAGATTATGCTCCCAGATATTTTGCACCGTGCAGTTAAGTATTTTTTTAATGCATCATCAATATGTTTCTTTATCGTGTCCATTTGCATATTTGCCAATTCGCACAAGTTGGTGTTTAGATCCCACAATCATTATAACAAATTACGCAGGTCTTCTGTGCCACACTCAAGTACATATTTCATGTAAGAGGGAAAAGAGATGCTCACTGCTCTTTCAGTTCACATACCCTCTAGAAGTCATATATTGATTTCTCCCAAATTTAATCTTTCAGTGCTTTGGAACAGACAGTAAATAGGCTCAGTTACCACAGGGGATGGAAATTGACCCCGTTTGTGTTTTCATGACCCTTTCGGCTTCAAACCTTTATCATCATCTGTTGAAATCATGAAAGACGCTATTTCTGAAAACAGGGCCAAAACCAGCAAATCTGGAGAAATTAGTTTTATACCATTCCTCTTCCAACAGAAGTAGCCAGATCCACCCCCCTCTGTAACACGACTGAACCACAGTGAACTTGGCTCTGACGTTTATCACACAAACAAAATAATGTGAAAGAGAAACTGGGATTGCCCGGCAGAGACCATGTATTTTCCATCCCCTCTGTTCTTTCAAGCATTTCAGGAAGAGGAGCGAGTGTTTTCTTCCAAGAAGTCAAATGGCAAATAAAAGAACTTTTCTGTCCTGTGTCTATAAGCTGAATGTTGGTGGGTTTGTGAACCGAGGCTAAGATCCTTCTCCCTTTCTCATTCTACTGGAGTGTCGCTCACTGTTCCCTCTATCTTTCGAAACTATTTCTGAACTGAGAGAAACATGCAACTGGTGGAGGGCAGGTCAAACAATGATTTTTACCTTTATTTGTAAATGAGATCTTCCAGCACTTACAGATGTGTATGAAGCCTTCCATATTGAAAGAATATTTTGGGGCTCCGGAATTCCCCAGCAAGGTCATTCCTTCCATAAGTCCAAGAGAGAGAGATTTGGCCTGATGCAGATTGGGAGTAGCTATGTAGAAGGCCATGTCACTGCAACAGGCTGAAACTGAAAAAGATGTAGGTTTCTCATTGAGCTCCTTCTCTCACTGAGATGTGGTAATAGACAGTGAAGGAAAAAAAAAGGACGAGTTGTTTGCACAGACTACTACGCTTCTACGTACACTTTGCACAAAACAGCCCTAAAAACTGTCACCTCAGGAGGCTTTGTGCATGGCAATGTGCACAGAGCCATCGTGAACTCCAAAGGCTTTTGTGCAGGGAGGAGAGGTGGCAGGGGAGGCAAGGGTAGAGAGAAGAGGAAGAGGAAAAAAGAAGAGAGGGAGAGGAAGGGAGAATCAGAAAAGACAGGACATGCGCTCTGCTTAGTTACATATGGGCATATACTTGTTGTGTTGGGAAGCCCAACATGAGGGATACCGTAGCCTCTCACACATCATTTTTTAACAAGAAGAAAACCCCCCACATTTTAGGAAAAGCTTCCTGCTGTGATGCCAGGAATAGAAAACTCTGTGATGCTGAACAGGAAAAGCGCTGGTTCTGGTATCGTGTCTTTGTAGCAGCACTGCTGCTGTACGCTTATTCTTCTTTTGTGCTGCCTGAGTCATCCCTTTTAGATGGATGTCCCAGGACAGTCTTACAGGAGCAAATATCCTTGGCTGTGCTGCACAGTATAAAACATTTACCAGCTATTCTTTGTGTGTCCTTGTTTCAGAAGAGCTCACTAAATACTTGCCTAGGGACACAGATGTACCCGCAGAGGTGCAGCGTGACAGTGGCGAGACAAATGTGCATGCACAATATTGACCTTGGCGGTCGTACGCCATGTGGGGCACCAGCCGAAATCCTAGCCGTCCACCAGCAGAAATCCTGCCTTTAACCAATACAGCTCCTGCCAAGCCCAGCAGTGCCTCACCACAACCATTATTTGTCAGACTCTTCTGCCCTTCCAAGGATCCTGCCTGCTTCTGTGTACTGGAGCCATTGAGACCCAGAGCCAGGGCTGAGGAGAGAGCAGAATACATGGTGGCTCGACACTGCAGACAGTGTCACCCCTGAAGGCCAGGATCCCATCAGGGAGAGGCAGGGCCGTGTCACTGCACATTAGCCAGGCACACACCTACGGACTGCAGAGAAAAACCTGTACTTAAGAAATTTATCTCCCTGTGCTCCCACGCTTCCCCAGGGCTCTGTCAAGACACTGGTAGAGGATTTCAGGCAGAACAAAAGCAACATCCTCTGTGCTTGGGTGTCATGCTTTTCCCTGCTTTCTGATGAGGCCTTGCTAGGGGCTGGATGCAGTGGGAAGCCTCACCCGACGCGGGACCACTGTCAGCTTTTGCCTTGCCCTCTCCTGCTTCTATTCCAGTTTATCAGCTTCACAGAGTTTGCCTTTCTTCCTGGCAGGCAGATTTCTTTTAAATCTCATGAAGGGCAGTGCATTATCTTGCTAAAATTAATCACATGTTTTCTGGCATGTGACTAAATAGCAATAATTAACCCAGCAGTTGGAGTTTCCCCGGGTTAGACCATGGTGCTCCGTGCTGGCTCTCCATAGCGTTTGCTTGCTCTCCATGCTGCTTTCTTGGCTAGTTTACCTTCAGGCATACTATGTGCTTGAGTAAGAGTAATAAACAGGAAAAATGAGGTGGTTCATAAGATTATTAATTTAGTTAGATTTTCTGTTCTAAAAGCCAAAAAAAACATCAGCAGGCCCGATGCACTAAGGAGAACTGGTTTTTTCCCTCTACTCACTAAAGCATTGAGCTTTTGCATAGCTGTATCAAAGAATTTGATGGGATACCAAACGAGTTCAGGATTCCACTGGTACTTCAGCTGCTGAATTTGATCAGCCATGATCTTATATAATCGCTCATGAAGAGAGAGAGAGAGGGAAGATGGTGAGTTTGCATTTGAAAGACCTGAACAGATTCAGAGCTCCAGTATGGGTCACTCTGCACATGTCATTCTTTCAGTTCTCGAAAAATTATAGTGTGGTGCTGCACAGGAAAATAGACTTGAAATAAAGGGTTTCCAAAAGCCAGAAGAGGTCCTGACAGGAGTCCCACACCCCATTCCCCAGCCAGAGTGGGGGAGTCCCCAGCTAGGAACTTGAGGCAGGAGCTGATACGTGTCTGAGAGGAGTCAATGTGTTTCTGACATCCCAAGAAATGCAGAACCAAAGGCTTGCACCCACAAATTCCAGAGAGGTCTGTGTTTGTGATTTACCAGGTGGAGAAGTTTCTCTTTTCAAGGGAAACAAAGTCTTCATAGAGGAGCCTCTTCAGTGTGGGAAGCCCTGCCAGAGCTGTGCTTTTATTCTGCCTGCCCCACGGGGCGTGACGTTACCTGGAGCTGAGAAGAGTTTGAATAAATAAATCAGCTGAGCCAAGGCCTCTTTTCAGTGTGTAACCAGTTATCCCCTTCCGATGTAAATCTCCCTGCCAAGATTTTCCTCTGCTTCCTTGAGAAAAGCCCAGAAGCATTCAGGCTGGTCCTGCCATGAGCAGGCTCTCCACAGGTCTGCTGGGAGAGCTGGCAGCTTCAGGCGGACGCTGACAGCACACAGAGCTCCTGGTATCTGCCAGAGAGACCTGGCCAGGCTACTCAGTCCTCCAAAGCCATTCAATAGCTGTCTATGGTGGTCTCTGGCCACTCAAAGTGGATCAGACTCCACAGCACAGGTTATGATCGAAGTTTGCACTTGCATTATGGGTTGTTGCAAGGACCACGACTGAGCAAGTATGCTGCTCTCCATCCTACTGGGCTGAGCTACACCCCAGTAAAGAAGCCTCAGTAAAGCCAGCACTGATTCTCTTCCTGCTCTATTGAAAAGAAAGGTAATGTCAGACACAGGGGCCATTGATCTGGCACCATTCAGAACCATTAAATTCACTAAAACCAACCAAAACATAAAGAACAGATGCAGTTGGAGTTTGATGTATTTTCAGCTTATTGTTCCAGTTACATCTCCACCCTACACAGAAAAAGCAGCATCAAGTAAAGGCGGGATGAATACCTCCTGGAAGCAAAAGATACGTTTTGTCAGCTGATTACACAGATGGGAAAATCATACAAGCAGTGGCAAGGCTGACAGCAATTCAGGACAACTGGTAACATCCCAAAGGCTAAGGAAAGTGTCCTCTTCGTCCGATGCTTTTTGACATTTCTTCAGAGAGCGAGTTTGCAAATTGTGCATTGTGGAGTTCAGACAAAACCTTGTAGGCTTGTCAAAAGTATATATGCTGCGATTTCCAACCCAGGGCTGTGACACTACTGTAGGTGCTGCCATTTCAGGTTTTTTCGGGTTGGGTTTTTTTTTTCCCCTTGCTAGAGATGCTCTTGTAACATCTTGACTCCTGAGCAAGATGAATTCTGTCACTGTGCCAATTCCTAGCACTAGGCAATGGAGGGCAAAGATAAGGCTTCAGATGTGTCCCACTTATATGTCAAAATACTGCAACACTGACAAGTATTTTAGTGCTGTACGTTCCCTGAATGCTAAACTTCTTTCTGGTGCTCTCTTGTGCTATACAATATGGCTCTTTTTATACTTCAGTTTACCAGCGTCCTTTTTCATTTGCAGTTAGGCTGGTAGAGGAAGAAAGCCCCTCACAAAAATTAGGATTGCACTCTTCTGATCTTTACTCAAGTATGCAGCACATGCCAACTAGTCACGGGATTAGAAGTCCTAGAGCTAAAATATATTCACACCTTTTTTCATCCTGAAGTGTCCTTTATCAGAACTTAACTCACTATTTATCTTTGCAAGGTTTAAAAAGGATGTTTTATTACCTAGCTCAGTATTTTCATGCCATCCTCTGAGATGATAGAGTGGAGAGTGCACTTATAAAATTTGCGGATGACACCAAGGTGGGAGTGGATGCAAGCACTTCAGAGGATGGGATCAGAATTCAAAATTGTCTCAGTACGTTGGAAATAGTCTAAACCCAGCAAGACAGAATTTAGAAACAACACGTACAAAGCACTACATGAGGAAATGAAAGATCAAATGCACAAATACAAAAATGAGGAATCAGAGAAGAGGTGGAAGGACTGGAGAAAGAAAAAAAATAAAAAGGATGTAAAGGATGTGAGAGCCACAGTAGGGCTCAAAGAAAATATGAGCAAAGCAGGTAAATCTCCTGAAAGGCAAATCTCACGCTGAGATGTATTATTACAGGAGTGTCATATGCAACAGTGAATTATTCAGCTCTGCAAGGCACTGGTGAAGACCAAGCTGAAGTGTTGGATCTAGTTCTGGGTGGCTTTTAAAAAGAGCAACAAGAATCTAAGACATTTAGAGCATATGGCCTATCAGAAACATCTTGAATAATTAGGTTGGTCTCTCTAGGAGCTCCAAAAAGAGATTTGATAAAAGTTTTCCAGTACATGAAAGATTGTTCAAGAAAGGGCAACACTCATTTCCCAGTTTTCAGGAAGGAATCCACTGGATCCTGCAGAATGGCAATTAGATAGTAGAGGAAGAGCCAAGGCTGGCTAAGAATCCTTAGGGAGACTTGGGTTGCCATTGCTATCAGAGGACTTTAGGACTAGATCAGTGCTACAGGTACATTTGATCCCACTCTGAGCAGGGACATGATCTCAGTGGATTCATACAGCTTCTCAACATTCTCAATTCTTTTTTATCAATAACTCCATCCGGTTCCTTTCTGTTCAGAAGAGCATAGTCTTGCAGCTGAGCTGCAGGTGCTTTTCAGTCACTTCAACAACTTTGGCAGGTACAAATTGAGGATCGGACACCTTTGCTTTCTCATGCCTTTGTTGGACAATCAGGGGCCATTCTCATCATCTAACTCTGCTCCCTGCCAGCACACATGGGTTTCCCAGCAGTCCTGAGGGGGTTGCATTCCCATGGCTCTCCAGTGCACTGCGCAATGTTCCCAGCTACACAGCATGAGTACACTTGAGTGGTCACACATACCCTCCTTCCAGTCATTTCTGGATCCTGTTCTGACATGGGACTCTACTTACAATATTTTCTAGGTCACTCCAAATTTCTGTCCAAACTGCGATTGAAAGCAGAGAAGGTTTGTTCAGGGTTCAGCTGTTCATGAAGACCATCAGGCTCAAATCTCTACCCTTGGATCAACCCCATTGAAGGCAAAACCTGAGCTCTGGAATGCTGCATCCTCCCCACCACCCCCAACCGGACTTGTGGGCTGCTGCTCAGGTGCTGGGTGAGCCCTGAACTGCTATAAGCCCTATGTCCCTGCCTGTCATGGCCCAGAAAATGAGGAATCCACAGCATTGTTCCAGCTTACTCTGCTTCCTTCACAAGGAGTCACAAAAAACAAAGGTCTCTGCAAGTGCCTGAAATTCCAGCACTCCTGGCAAATCCCTCCTCTCCCACTGCACTGCAGATGTGCCAGCAGCTTTATGATTCAGGCACGTGGAGGAAAGGACCAGACTCTTTCCTCCATGCAGGTTTGGTAACAGATCACAAGGGAGTGTCTGCAGCAAGAACATGAAGATAACACTGTCACCTCACCCATCTTACTGGTGGGGAGTAGTATGGGCAATGTTTGACTGGGTCTCTGCTCTGTTGTGTGCTGCAGACTGTAGTGTCAACGTGTGTGAGAGAGCTTCAAATTAAGAGAAGCGGTTTAGCTGCAGGAGGGTGGAGAAAAACACCGGCACTGTAATTAGCAAGGAGAGTTAAAGCTGGATGGTAATCTCAGGACCGAGACTGGAGATCTCCCTTGCATCACCCTGCAGTGCTTTTGCTATGGTTAGAGAATATTCTCCTGTCCCCCTCACCCCAACTCCCCGCCCCNCAGAAGCTTTCATGCAATGAGGTATTTTCTTACAAAGTGTAAAAAAAGTGCAATTGCCCTTGTTTGCAGAAGATTTTTTTTGTTCAAAAAAGATTTTCAGTCAGAATAAAGGACAGCTCCTGGTGGAACCCTAATTTGCTCTTAACAAGGTGTCGGGCTTCTGATACATCAATATGCACCCAAAAAAGTCATGCGTGGATGCACTCAGGTGAGTCCCGGCTGCCACAGAGAAGCTCAGTAAAACTTCAAAGAGGGAGATTCGCATCTGCACCCAAAATGCAGGTGCTCATGTGCACACCATTCAGCAGCCAGCAGACCTGACCGGTTCTTCTTCTGCCTCTCAGCAATCAGGCATTTCAGAAAGTGAAAAATCAAAATTTGTTTCCACAACATTCTGGCATCAGCCATCAATTGCCCTTTTTTCTCTTGCACTTTCTCAGCCACCCAATTCTGTAGATTCTCTCATGCAGACAGGCCCTTTGCTCCACAAAGCATCTCCCTGAGTTCACTGGCTTACCCACAAGCCAGTCATTGTGCATAAGGTCAGTAAAGTATATTGCTACTTGTTTCTTACTTCCATTCACAGGCTATGTTTTCCCATCCCATAACATCAGCACGATAGTTTTAACAATTTTCCATCCTTCAGCATTTTCCTTTTTCTTCTTCCTTTCACAGGTCTTAATTTTTCTATTTTCTTTCTTCCCATTCCCTAATTCCATCTCCCAACTCTCTCTAAGGATAATGAACACAGGTAAAATTCTTTTCTTTTTTTTCTCCTTTTCTTCTCTTCCAGTCCTTTAGACCTATGCTTTCTTTGCCTTCCTTTTCTTACTACACCCAGGGATATGTTTCCTCAACTATTTACTGATTAATTTACTTCTGTGTTTATTGCTTTTGGCTATTGTCCTCACAGAAGCCCTATTCTTCACACTTCCCATCAGGTCCCAGTTTTGGCTCACATCATCTGCAGCTGGGCCAAGCTTCTATACTCAGCCCCTCCGGCTATGGGCACATTACAAGCCAGAGTATCAATTGCAGCTGATAGAACACCTAATTTTACGTTAGCTCAGTATTAAAACCAGTAGGGCTATAGCTATGCAGGGGTAGGTATGGACTGCAGCCTCTGTCCAGCATCATAATTAATAGATGGGGGCTTAGCTGTGGCTCCACTTTATGCTGCAACAGCTACACAAGGCCCAAGCAAGATGCAAGCACATCCCTGTGTAGTAAAGCAGCTGTGAGAGGCAGAGCGGGCAGCTCACAACATCCCAGACCAGGCCATGGCAGCCTTTAACCTCCTGTACGTTACCCCATCCCGTGTTGCTCCAGAATGCTTAGAGTAATGCAGAAACTGATGGAGTCCAAAGAGAGATGTTCCCAGCACTTTCCAGGAGAAACAGTCCTGTCCAGAAGAGGCAGTGGAGAGAGATGCCCTCCCTTTCTTTATGTACCCCTTCCCCACAACTCGTGATACCTCAGCACATCTCTGCCCAGATTTTGCCCAATGCCTGGGAATAGTTCCTTGTGGCTGCTCCCCGCGGAGCTCACGAGCTGGAAATCTTCCCCCAGACCAGCAGGACCTTTTGTGGCCTCTTGGTGAGCAACATGCAGGGGGTCTGAGCTGGGAAGAAGGTAGTGCAGGTTAACCTTCTGGTTGTGCAACATCTCACCTTACACGGAGTGGCCTGCTTGTGCGCTATTCACACCCAGGAGAGTTGGGCTTTTGTGTTCAAAGGAATAAGGGGAGCCTCGTGGCATTTGCTTCCGATAAGATACAGCACTTTTCCAGCATGCAAGAAGGGGGATAAAAGAGAGAGGAAAAAATAGAAGGAGAAGCAGGCCAGTGTGATTTAGGAATGAGGTACTGGAATTCCCACTGCAGCTGATTTAATTCCCCGTTTCTCAGCAAGGCCAGATCCCCAGAGGTGTTTGAATGTACAGCTAGCAAGCGAAACGAAGAAGAGCTTGGTACCTGATGCATCCTGGTGAAGGCCTTTGACAGCAAGCCTGGAAGATAAGGGAGTGAAAGGCAGACTCAGCAGAGCACAACACGCCAGTTTAACTTGGCTGAGCGTCAGGCTCTGCGTGCTTTCCTGACACAGTGTACAGAACCCAGCTCATTGGCAATGCTCAATAAATAAATAACGATAACAAAATTTGAAGCGTAACCAAAAGGATACACAGAAATTACTTGTGCCTGGAATTCCCTCAAATATGGCACGCTGCCTCCAGCACAGGGAAATGCACTTCCATCAGAAGCTTATAGTAAAGTAACTGCTGCTTTTCTCCAGTTATTCCAGGGTGATAAAAACAATAATCTGATGCTGTGGTAGGTCAAATACTGTATAAATTTCCAGGCAGATTATATTGCAGGTCCATAAACCAAAAGGATGGTGTTCTGGGAATAATGACTGAAGCGTTAAAGTTATCTGAATTCCTCTCCTAACGTACGGTCCAACCTTTGCATCTTGACGACCTGCCAGACTTGTCTGTGGTGCATCACTCGTTATTTGTGAGAGAGGACTGGGGGAAAATAAAAAGGCTGGATGAGCGCAGAAGGCACAAAAGCCTATGTTGATGGAACAACATCTATCTCAGAAATTGTCCTTTCTTCTCATGTTGTTCAAAACTGCTGCAGTGAAACAAGGGATTTCTAGTTGCAAGATACTGACATGGGAGACTTTTCTGTGGATCTGTACTATTCTTTTGAGAATGAGCGCCAGGCACAAAAGAGTAGGCTGCAGCAATAAAACGCTGTGCAATGGCTAATAGATAAATAATTCAAGGCTGTGGACAAACAGGTGAACACCAGCCAGCTCAAGTTGGTATTAACTGCATCTCATACTGAAAAATCAGTGGCTTGGATTGGAAGCTACCTGCTGTCGATAGACATGTCAGCTATTCACATTCAGGCAACCTCAGGCAAACATTTACGAGCCACTGCCCAACCGAGTGCAACCAGAAGCACTGCTGCATCAGAGCATGTAACTGGCCAGCACAAATCACAAGACTTCCCCACAAATTCATGTAGGCAGCTGAGAACTGCCCTGGGCTAGCAGGACCTCTGAGCCCCTCCGTAAACACTTTGAAGGGGGATACTGATGACTTGCAATTGTAATAGACTCAAGCTTGCTCCTGCCATAGATAAGGGTGATTTCCTGCAGAAAGTCAGTTGGGAGCAGGATAAAACCACAGGATCATATCATCTCTGCTGTGGTGATAAGGAAATATTGTGCAATTGTTATTAATGATATAGCCAGAAAAGAATCATGCTGTCATACAAGCACATGAGAAAAAAAGTCTCTAAATCAAATAGATTTAAATCAGATTTAAAGCATATCATCAAGTGCCAGAAGAAAACCCATAAGGAAGGAACTGAGAAATGAAGAGAAGGATTAGAAGTGATAAGAGACTTGTGTTCTGGGCCCAAGTACCACATTTTTATTCTTTAGAAGATACAATTAGGAAATACTGAGCCATGTTATTAGCCTTTAATAAGTATTTACTAGGAACAGTTGACTCTGCACTTGAAACTGAAGTGAGATTTGCAGAGAACGAAGTAGTATTTTTATGAATGAGTGAGTTTATTCTGCATATAGCAGAGAGCAAAAAGAGAGTGCAAAAGCCATCTGCTGAGATGGAAAATCACTTGTTAATCAGTCTTGTCTTCCATCAGTCTGTAGAGAGGAAATGTTTACCCCCTTCTTCTTACAATGTCGATCTCCATTAGGTGATCACCTGTTCATGTGGCTCACAAAAAAGCCACCAGCTTTTGATGGTTCTGGACCAGATGGCATGAATGTAAAAACCTGAACTCCCACTTCAACAGGTGACAAAAACTTCTTGTCCAACATGAAGTGAGAGGGAACAAACCTGGGATCTTCTGTATGAAAACCACCAGCCCTTTACAGAAAACCCCAGGCATTAGCAAAGAGGTTGTCTTCCAAAACCCACTTATCAGAGATGAGCCCTTCTGCTTGTGGAGTTTGCCATTACAGGAGTGCAGGCTGTATCCCATTTGTGTCATAGAAGCATCCTTTTGGCCCAGGAGGACTGTGTGGGAGAAACACAGAGCTGAAAGAAAGTTTGATCTAGGGCTTGTGATACTTTGATTTTCAGTGTGATGTGCAACTGGGGGGAGTGGGAGGGGATTAAAAAACCCTCCAGGTTCAGGTCAAAGCAAACCAGAATGAATTAGAAGTCTTGTGAAACAAACAAACAAACAAAAAAGCCTGCTGAAAATTAATTTTCCTGAAATGTTTTGACTTGAAATAGCTTGTTTCTGGTTTAAAGTATTCATTAACACCTTGGTTGTCTTCCACAAACTCCGTGATTTTCTCAGCAAAAATGTACTGGTTCCCAAAGAACTGCACCTCTTCATCCTTGCAACCACTCGCACCCTGCGTGCGTTGCACAGAGGCTTGCAACACAGACTTACTGGGGGCTGCAAAGCTGGTTGCCAAACACTTTCCCAATCTGTCCTACCATGAGTCGCCACTGACTTTTTGGGGGGTGGCATTCAAATGGCACTCTCAAACAAACATTTCATTTAAAAGTACTTGAGGCATGACACGCGTCCCCTGCTGTGATGTGCTAGGAGGAAAGTTTCCAACAGCAAAACTGTCTCTTTTTTTTTTACCACCCTTGTAATACTCTGCAGTGCTTCCTTCTGTCTGAATTTACTCTCACGAACAACAGCGTGGCAGTAAGAAACACTCTACTCTCAGTGTCACTCTGTTTCAAAAAAAAAAAGGAAAACCTAATGCAAGGTTGTCAGTTTTACATTAATGCCGATATACAGCTCTATTTGAGCCAAATCAGCCCAGTTTTTTCAGAACTGAATTTGAATTCTTTTTTTTATGCTTCCCAGTCGTGATGTCTCTATCGGGGTTCATCAAAGTGCTACCTGCTGTGACGCCACGTCGCAGTTGTAAAATACTCTAATCCAGCAGTTTAAGTACTGTTTACAAGTTGGAACCTGCAAGAAGTAGCAAAACCAAAAGAGTAAACTTTCCTCATTAAACAATATATGATTTTGCTTAAAATTTACTGCAGCTGGAAACAATGTGTTCAGAAAAATGTGGGTTTGTTCGTGCCGTTGCCTTCAGCTGGAGGAACGTGCTCTGGGCGTGCGAAGTGACAGAGCTGGGCACGAGCCAGCACCCGCGGCTCCTGGCTCTCCTTCTCCTCTGCTGAAGCCACTGAATGCCTCCACTGACACAGACACAGGGGTTTTCACAGGGAAGTCGTCACAAGGTTTTTGGGAAGCTGGTTACTGCAGTGCCTCACATCTGCCTCAGGGTCACCAGGTGCTCCAAACTTCCTTAAACTTGGTATCTCTCCAGCCACCTTAGGCTTGGAAGAGGAATTTTCACCTCCATCATGTTCAGGGCTTGTTGATAACAGGGACATTCAGGAGAATTAAATTGATTTACCTCTGGATTAGGTGCTGACACAATCAGCAGTGGATTAAACACTCAGAAATACTGAGTTTATCTTAACTCACTCTGGAAGTAAGTTAGGGCTGTGGCTGAAGTGTGGGGAAGGCAGGCTTGGGTGCAGCAGCGGCCACACTCCCCCAGCCACCTGGCAGGGTCTGCCAGCCTGCCCAAAGGGTCAGAGAAGGAGGCAAACCTCCTTGCTGCTGCACCTCACAGCTCTCATCTTGGGGGAAAACTGGTGCTGGGTCCTCAGCACTCCCCCCACTGCTGCGTACCAGGCCCTGCTGTGGTTGATGAATCCTCAGACCTATCTTTGGCAACTCTCCCTTCTTCATCCTCTTTAGATATTTCAAGAAGTGAGGTTCTGACAAGGTCAAAGAGAAGTCCAGCTGCCAGATTAACCTGATGCTGAGGATGAAAAGCAAAGATTTGGCATAAAGGCACCAGGGCTTCTGACAGTTTGCCAGTAAAGATTGGTGCTGGAATAGGGCAAACTCTGTGACCTGCTTAGGCACCAGCAGACACTGCTGCATGGACCACAACAGTCTGCTTCTGCTCACCTTTACTTGTGCCCATCTCCCAGGAACCTTGGAGCATTTGTTATTAAAACCCAGGATGCGATGCTTTATTTACTTCACACCACACACAAGGAAACATGAGAAGCATGAGGGAGTCAGCTCTCTTTGTCAGACTCAGCTGTAGCACATGCATGGCTTTCTCCTGAGTGGAGGCAGCTGAGGACACAGGAGAGGAACACCTCTATGGGACCTTCCCTGCCCACCCTAAGAGCACGCCTTTCCACCCAAGATGGCTCAGCACCCTTCACTAAAGCAGTTTCTCTTTTCCATTTGGAATCCCTTGACCTGCTGTAAATAATCTCTTCTGCCCAGCCGATGTCAACAAAGCATCGTGCGGAGAGCGGCTCGGGGTCTGGCACACACTCTCGCACAAGCAGCAGTTTGCTCTAGTTTAAGGTCCCCAGTTTGGGCCTGCCTTGCCCCAACCAAAAAGCAGCTGCTCTGCTTTCAGATGCCTGTCCGTGCTCCCAGCACGAACACAGCTTACCCCTCCCTGCCTCGCCTTTTCCAGATGCTTGCAGCAATGCATTATGCTGAATAACGTGAACTTAAAAAAAAAAAGAATAAAATTGGAATCTCCTCAGACTTCAATTGACCTTAAATATAAGTTTTGTTTCTAAAATCCCTTCCTCAGCAAAAGTGGATGTCTGGAGAATGGGTAACGGAATACAGAGGACTGCTGCCTCTCGCCACGCTTGCAATTACCAAAAATTGTTACTGTTTGATGGTGAGTTCTGTGTGATCGTACACCCGTAGCAGCGAGAGTGTTCAGCCCATTCCATGCCTTCTACTAACACGCCATTAGTTAACTAGTAAAGCTGCATGCTCCTCCACTGCAGCTCACTGAAGCAAAGTAGCAGTTGAGTGCAGATCCAATTATAACTATTTTACAGTACGGGAACTCATAGGACATTAGCAGGCAAGTTTTTATTTGTACAGACCCTGGCTACGGTCACACATGGAAATACCACTCATAACCATTCACAGATTATACCCATGACATGGGTTTTTGTGTTCACTGGCAGTAAAATTACTTGTAGAAAGATGGAGAATGAAGAAGTGACTTGAGACCATCCACTGCCATACAGCCGCTTGGGTGGTGGCAGCCACTGAGGCACCAGGTGCTTGTTTGAGGTGGCTTCGCTGCTTTTATGTTAAGGAGCTGCCTCTCACCTGCACACAACCTTTGTGTGGCCGTACATCACCTACTGTACACGCATACAACCATACAACTAACACACATGCATGTGCACACTCCTCAGTTCGGCGGCCAAAATCAGGAGCCCTAATATGCAATCTGTTCGTTTGATTTGGTAAATCTGAAAAGAAGAGGCCTGAAGTGGAGTAAGATAAATATACCAGCCTATGTGACAATGCTATATACTCTGTCTAAATACATATGGAATGCTTAGGCAGAAAAATGCAGCCCTATATATATACGCATAGACTCAGAGAGGAAGATGTCATTTATATGTATGCGTATATACATGTATGTACCTATATATATATAGAGAGAGAGAGAGAGAATATTTCCAACTTAAAAGGAGATACAGTGACACAGCTTCTTGATGCTGATATTGTATGTCTATCTGCATACACACATGTGCACGTGCTGCTGGTACTGTAAAAGCCATCTGTGCTTACACTGTATAGCAATTTTAGTCACATTTCCCATGGAAATAATGATTTATGAAATCATCTTCCTTCTGCCTGCTTGCTCTCCTTGCAATCCCAAACCTTTTTAGCAGCTCCAACCTTACCTGGAGATAGCTAATTTATTACAGAAGCCATGGAAATAGGCATCAATTCAGAGAGGAGAAAGCCCCGATCCGTATCGTGACTGAGGTAATGGCTATAATATGAACTTAACTTCATTTTAACCCACAGCATCTGCAAGATACAGCACATTTAAAAATCTAGCAGCCCTCAGAAAATTTATATGGGAATTTTCATTAACCACCAGACACAAGCCAATGGGAAGGCTGGCTCCATTAGTTCCAGGGCTCATGGCACAACCTTGTTTCTGTTGAACTGAAGGATACTGCCCCTCCATCTGGTTCTAGGCTGGACCTTCAGCAAATATACTCATCTCGTACAATTTTCCTTCTACCCAGCATTTTCCTGTTTGTAAGGTGCTGAATGACTCACTTCCAGGGATATGATTTCAGATTTTGTGTGAGTGAAATATACGTCAGAAGGAATTAGACCAAAACTTAACTGACTGGGGAAAAAGGCTCCAAGTATGATGATTTCTGGGCCTGGCAGCTGTATTAAACAATAAAAGAATTTCTGAGTCTGTTTTTCTTGTTCCAAATCCTCAACCTTATTCCCTTCCCAAAGACACAGGGCAGGGTGAAAATGATGCACACCCTAGCAAAATTTGCCCTCCCCAAATGAAAAAAAGGGAGATTTACAGCCCTCACAAAATAGTGGGAGAGTCTCTGCTGAACCAGAGATTTATGCAACCTGGAGGCTGTTCCAAATGATGATGGGGAAAAGGTGTTTTCATGTCTCCCAGCCCTTCAGAGACTCCTGACCAAACCCCATGCCAAGCTGGAACAGCCCGGTACAAATTGGCTCCCTCACAGCAGTTTTCCATACCCCACACTCCTAGAGACACAGGGGCAGGAGCCCAGGGACTTACTACAGCAAGTGGCCCTAATTGCAGATCTCTAAACTTGCTAAGGGTTAGACAGCCAGACCTCCTAAGAGGTCTTCCTAGTGTAGGAAATCCTGCACTTCCACACTGCATAAACATTCCCATACCATGCGTTTTGCATGTGATGGCAAGATAGAGCTCATTGGGATTCGAGTCACCTCATTCTCATTAATCATGTTAATAATTGAAAACATATGTTCAGCTTGAAAGCACAGCAAGAGAGTTAGGCAACCCTACATGGAAGCGTGTTGTTACCTAATTCTGATGATACCCATTAACATACCCTTGCCAACCTCACACAGAAAATCCCCCCACCCAGCTCGGGTGCAGTGCTTGCTGCAAGCTTCTGGGGCAGAAAAGCGTTTGGGGAGGGCTTTGCGGGGCTTGTTTGGCCACGATCTGCACCTCCCTCTCCAGCAGCTGTATTGCGGGGACAGGCACTACCCATCACCCCGCCACCACGTTGCAGCCTGAGGCTGGGTTGTGGTTCCACCCCCACCTCAGGAAGACTTTCAGATTTCCAAAACCAAAATAGCCCAAAGAAGCTTAAATAACCGCGGCCGGCGATATCCCCCTCTCGTTACTCCCACTACAGTGAAGCCAGTGTTTCCATTATAAATTCAGTTTCGCCAGAGCCTGCATGATGCAATCATTCAAATGAACTCCAGGTGAAAACCTGCAACACGAATTCCTGGCGGAGCAGTGAATCTCAGACCAAACCTCATGGCCTGTAGGCAGGCAATGTTCTTAAATCACCATCTCAGCCTTTCCCAGCTACTGAAACAAAAAGGGGGGGACCTTTTCCTTTGAACAACGCAAAGCTGGGTTCTTCTTGGGCCCAGACATGCTATCAAGTTACCATGGCAGCTCCAGAAACTGCAGTAACTCCATCCTGTGCCTGAGCCCTAAGGGAAGGATGAAGGAAAGAAAGTTTGAATACAGGTGGAAGAAAGGATGGATGGTTTTCCTTTTCAGATACATTCCTTCCCCCGATGTAAATACAAATCACTTCTGCTGCCATTAGTAACAGGAGAGAAGAAAGTCTGTTTGGAAATGAGTTTTGCAATCCTGTAACAGGAAAGAGGGAAAAAAAAAAAAAAGAGAAGAAAAAGGCATGCCTTGTTTAGGTATTAATAACACGGTTTACACAGACTTCGAAATCCTGACAAACAATCTGGTTTAGAGTGCATGCTGTGTTCTCGTCAGCCCTTCTATCCTCCTACACCCTTTCTCCACTGATCCCTGAACACAGCAGGAGTAAATTCCTCCTTCCTGGATAGCAAACCTCAATTGCTACCTGCATTTGTCCTGGTCCTTACTTCAGAGGAACGCAGCACCCTGCAGGGAAGCTCTGTTCAAGGAGCTGGAAGGCAATAAAGGTTGTACGCATGATGTCCACCCAGGCCCACTGCTGGAAACAGAAGCCTGAGTGACATGGAGCCTGCGGATGACCTGCTGGGGTTGTTCATACACAGAGACAGGTCTGAGGGTCTAGCAGGGCAGAGGCCATCTTCTGGACTCTCCAGTCATGCCTGCTCTCCTTTCTTCATAGCTCCTGCCAAATAGCTTCCCCCAGTAGGCTCTGGCAAGGGCAGTGCTCTGTTTCTGAGCTGTACGGCAGCAGGAGCAGGCAGGAAAAGTCAAGACCCAACTGTTATTTCATCTCACTCAGGGGAATGGGATTCTGCAGGCTCTAATGAGCTGACAGCTCATTTCTGCTGC
Organism: Zapornia atra; assembly: GCA_013400835.1. NCBI lineage: Eukaryota > Metazoa > Chordata > Aves > Gruiformes > Rallidae > Zapornia > Zapornia atra. The sequence continues at coordinate 36,241 of VZTU01032400.1, forward strand.
TCCCGGGGCTGAATTTAGGGGAAGGGAGGAGACTGTCTCTGGGGTGCTGCTTGGGCCTGAAGGAGTTAAGCACTGTCGAGACTTCTCAATCTTATGACCCAAAGCTTTTGGAAGTGAGAGCTGAGTGCATTACATATAATCTTCCAGAAGGGGTGAGAGCCAGCAGAGGTGTCCTGATGCCTACAGATCTCCAGACTTCATCCTGCACCTCCCCCAGCAGCCTGGAAGAGATCCCACGGGGATTTCCCGGGGGGCAGGCTGGGGAGAGGGGCTCTGCACATTACCCAGCCTGCAGACTGCCGTAACCCGACCCTCCGCTGATTAGACCGCTCTGGTATTTTTCATTAGCAAATTTTGGAAAATCCTTTGGAAAATATAGGCCAAGGCCTCGAGCAGTGTAAATCAGTGTAACTCCCCTGAAATCTATCACCGGGGATCTATCACGTGAAGTGCTCGGGATTACTATTGTATAAACATAGTGTAAAGACTTGGGCCAGGCCCAAGGAGCTGGAATCCCAGACAACTCCATCATCCTTTCCCCAGCATTCCTGCGTCCCAGCGTGCTCAGATATTTCTCTGTGCGGTTTGCTTAAGCTGCCTGTGAGGCGCAGCTCCAACCAAAGCTTTAGTGGCGTGCCCCACACTGAGGCTTTGCTCTGTTTTGAGAGCAGGGCTCAGATTGTGCATTGACAATGAGTCAGAAGATATACCAGTTGTCAAAATTAATCGACAAACCATACGCTGTGCTATGTAGATACCTTATCCCCTTACTGGGATAATATTTACTTGCCAACATGCCAGTGGCTACTGCTTGTAATGGGTCTCCCTACCCCTGATGCACATGCTAGCTGGGTTTTGGAGACATGATGTGAGAAGGGACAGTCTTGGGGCTGTTGAACTGAGGTCCCGACACTGCGGGGGATGTGCTGCAGGACCTCGGGCAGAGGGATGGTCCACCCCGCCCAATGTCCTGCTGTAAACTCAAGTCTTGCACTAAAAAAGTCTGAAAGCTATTCCCACCCAAGACCTTGGGAGGAGGGCTGGCAGACCATCCCAAGTCAGTGCAGCTGACCCCAGGGAGAAATCCCTCTTAGCCCCAAAGCTGGCGGCAGGTTTATCTGAGCATGTGAGCAAGAGGTACAAGCCAAGCAATTCTGTTATCAGCTTGGAGAAAAGCTACACTAATGATCTCATGCGGGAAGAGGGGGTGGGGTGGGGGGGGTGGGGTATTTTGCCAGAAGGAGCAGAATTAGACCCAAATTGTTGTTTCCTCTCTGCCTCCCGAAACTCCTCTGCCTGATTAAAACCAAACTTCTATACTATCTTTTTCTTCAGGACTCTAAATGTTTTGGCTGCATCCTTTCTTTTCCATGTCTAGCAAAGTCCAGAACTTTAAGTGCCAAAATGTTGAGTGAAACTTGTTGTTTGGTTGAGTTTTTTTCCCTGAGAAACTCTCGCCACTACAGCTTATCCCGAAGCTATGAGCTGTTGAATAGATTAAAACAGTCAAGTGAGAGGTAGTGACGGAGCCAGAGACATGGATCTGGGACATTTTTCCCCCTAACCCAGGCCATCCTGTGATGCCGTCCACCTCCAGAAGACTCTCCCTCAGCCACGACCCAGCCAAGCACGTGAGTTTCCTCAGGAAAGTCACAGGACCACGCACGCCAAAAGCGAAGCGCGTGTGCAACTGCATCGCCAAGCCAGAGGCCAAAGACCCCTCTTCAGCAGAATTCTTAAGTATAAATCAATGGGACCACTCACACACTTAAAATAAGGGCATATGTTTAAACACCTCGCTGGATCAAGGACTTAACCTCTCTTTCTCACAGCTGAGCAAGCTTTTAAAGGGCTTTAAATATGTTTAACTTTTTATTTTTGCTTGGGTTTTTTTTTTCCTGGCATTATTTGGAGCATCAAGACTAACTTAAACCAATGTATATAAAGGACAACTCTAATGTGAATGCCACAAGCCTAAGGGGATAAGCGGGATGAATGGATAATAACTGCATTTACTAACCCCATGGCTTTCTCCACTCCAGTTCACTTGTCAGGGGACTTTAAAATCTTCTCTTTCAATCTGATTTCTACAACATCTTTTCATGAGCATCTCAAGAAAAAAGACAAGATTCAAATCACAGCGCAATCACATGTACAAGTGTTTTGACCCCAGCTTTGATCTGCTCTTCCCAGAAGCCTGATCCTGTCTCCCCTGAAGTTCGTAGTAAAGTTCCCTGCTGACATCCGCAGGAGCAGGAGCGGGCAATGAGGCTTATACATATTAATGTAATTATTCCAGCCCTCAGGATCCTTTCTTGCCTGACTGCCTTTCACCTGTGTCCTCTCACAACCCTGTCCAAACTGCTCCTAGTCCTGAGGCTGGTGGCACTTCACAGGGTACAGGAAGGGAGACAATTCCAGGTGACAACTGCCAGGGCTTGATGTGCTTAGAGCTGAAGGCAGCTCACAGGTTGCAAGCCACAAATCTCTCTAGATTCCTTCCAGATTAAAGACATTTTCAAGAAATTCCACATTCAGGTTGGCGTGGGCAGCACTGCGAGACACTCCCTGTGTTGGGGAGGGTTTGATGAGGTTTGCTCTGGGTACAGGTCTCAGGGTCCTGAAGACACTACCAGCACCACCCTTGAGTCCTATCCCGTTTTGCTGTCCCAGTCTCCCAGCATTTCCATGGCTGTTCCCATATTGCCCAGGGATTGGGGTAGAGTCATCAGGCTCAGTCCACGCCAGCCCTTGGTGTCAGCTGGAGCAAACCACAGCCAGGTCAGAGTCTGCTGTGGGGTGGAGAAACTCTTGACAGAACCAGGCCTGGCTGCTCCCTGCAGTCCTGCCTGTGAAGGTACAGGTGATATTTTCTAGTGTCTTTCTTGGTCCTGTCGCTGTGTCATTCCACCCAGTATGTCACTCTACAGCACGCCTTGGGATAAAGCCGGTCCTACGTTCCCCTCATACACGGTGACACACGTGGCACAAGTCAGGGTTCCCATAAGAGAGCTGAAGAGCCTTTTAGATTAAATTACTTCTCTTTGCAGATACCCTTGGGGTTTGCTGTTTTTCCTTTTGTCCCTTTTCCATTTGCTTGATTTCTTTTCTTTATGTGGTGCCTGTGACATTTTGTTCAGGGTTGCAGTGAGTGAACAACAATTTAGGATGATGAATTATGGATTAAAAGAAAAGGCTGGGCTATTTTGGAATCACTATTCAGTGCCTTCTGCAGGGACAAAGGAATTCCAGAATGACAGTTTTTCAATTTTCTGTGTTGAAGAAGAGAGAGAAAGAAGAGGTGGAAGAGAAAGCAAGCCAGGGAGTATGGGAAGGCAGGAGGGAAGGGAGGAAACGAAGGAATGAAAGAACAAAAGAAATATTTCTTCTGTTCAGAGCACTGAGAAAGTCCCCCACTCTCTGAAGAGTTTTCTCTACCAGACTTTCAAGGGCAGATTCTGAAACCCGTGTGAATCTTCAGCAGTGCTTATGAACATAGTCCCTTGAATCTGCTGGCACCTACTCACGAGAGCAGAAGCTGCTCAGCTCTTGCAAGCATTGCAGAAGGCTGTCCTCCCTCCTCTGCTGTGGCTGAGATCCCTAAGCAGAGGACTGTGAAATAACCCATGGGGGCTCTGCTGGAAATTCGCTGTCCTTTACTTAAAACCGCAAACAAACATTTTCTCAAGTACTCTGAGCAGTATCTGCTTAAATACTCCCTCCCTTGGCTGGGAGATTAGGGGGGAAAACAATTGCAATTTTGTTGACTTAACTTCAACATTTGAAAACTATTAATAACAGAGCTTGGGGGAGCTTCTGTCATAGAAAAGAATTTGCCATCTAATTCCAACAATTGCAATTTATTGAGCTACAGGCATTTTTGAGGCATGCTGTACAGAAATGCTAACTAACCCTTGTCCAAAATGCAAGGATGTCATTGAATAAGGGGTGCTTTAATGTAGATGACTTATTGCCCACTTGGCAAGTGAGGAGGTATGGCCAAGGAGGGACTGCACTAGCCCTCACAAATCCCGCTGAAGGCCCAGCGTTGCTCTCAGGTTGTGGACAGGCAATAGACAATTGAATCTTGTCATCCTTGAGCTCCTGGCTCCTATCTGCAAACTGAGAACACTCAGACCGGGAGGTGCTTCGAGATCTTGGGACAAGGAGTGCTATATGAGAATACGGGGGTGATGGCTTTTGGAGGGGAATCACACTCTCTCTGTTAGATGACTTAATATCAAATTCTTTTGTTTAATAAATTATCAGCAATGTACTCATTCCATGCTCCACTCTGCCTGTTTCTGTGACCGCAGCAATACGAGTGTCAGGAAGACGGAGTTGTGACTCCAACCAACCCCCCACTGCCTGCTCCTACAGCTCTCCTCTAATCTCAGCGGCGTGGTTTCATTACAGGACAAGTTAACGCTCCACCAGAGCTGTAACTGCTGAGTGCCCCTTTAGGTGTACACAATGTAAAATCATCAGGCTGCCTAAGAAGCTTCCCAAATGCTTTCTGTCAGCGGTTAGATGGCAATTACAGAATTAACTGGAACAGACCACATCTCCCCCTTGCTGACCCGCGGCCTGCCAAGGCGGGGATACCATTTCAGTGGAAAAAAGGTATCACCTATCAGAGGAACAATATGAACATGAATAGCATATGGAAACCATTTACTGGCTACCACAGCATGCACTCACTGAGCACCCTGCAAATTCAAGCACTGCTTGGACCAAGTCAGGACCTGCCGAAGTTACCGGTGCTGCCCTTTCTTTGCAAACCATGTGAGTGAATAAAACTGAGGGGACCGAGTTTTTTGGCCATGTGTGTTGATGGGGAAAGAGCATCAAGAGCTGACACAGGCAGGATGTGGCAGGGTGGTGTGGGGCATGCTGCCTGCCTCCCCTCCCCACCACCTGGGACTGTGTGGAGGATGCTGCAATGCTGGAGGCAGGAGGAAAGTCTCTCTGGCCTGCCCCTGTGGTCTCTGCAGAGCAGGGAGGTCCTCCAAAGTGCTGCTTGGAGGTCCTGAGGGAGCACCCTGCTTCAAGTGACTCATTTCAGTCACTATCCCTGTCTGTCCCTCCGCCCCAGCCCACTGCCCTGAGGGGGAGATAATGGAGCTGCTCTGGCTGTGGACACGCTAATCCTAGCCAGATGTTTCTCGGAGTGATTGAGGGCCAGGGACACAGCTTGCAATTTCATACTGAGCCACACACTTGCTGGGCTATTGCTGTCACCTCACTCTCATCCCCAGAGTAACCACAATCCTTCCCCAAACCACCACACATATAAGCCAGTACAATGGTTAACCTCCTTTTCCAACATTTTAACCTTTCCTTCCCCCCGGGCCTGAACCTTATGCACCACCTTTCTGTCTTTCTTCCCTGTACCATGTTGCAAAGCTTGCTTCGGTTCCCACTGGCTCTGCCTTTCCCTACTGCTCTGCCCCTTTCCTCCTCAGTGATTTCCCTTGCTGCTCTTCCAGAAGCACACTTGGATGCTGGTGCCATCTGTCCAGTCTCCTCCTGTCTCTGGAGCATCTTCCTCACTACCTACTGTTTATTCAGCTTACCCCTTAAGTTAACAGCAAGCAAACCCCAAAGTCTGTCTATCTCCAAACGTCTCACTGTTGTGGCTCTTTTCTACTCCTAGTGTTCTGCGTTGTTCTTACTTACACCTTAGTGTGTCACTTGATGAGGTCCTAAGGCATACACACCTGGCGTAGCAAACTCACAGCTCATAGACTACAAGGACTGTTCACCCAGCCTACAGCCTGCTCATGGTACCTTTTCCCCTGGGAATAACCAAGGAGTAGCTGTCAGGGCAGCTACAGCAGACCGTGCACTGCTGCCTGCCCTCTCTGAAGGCACTTCTCAGAAAGCTGGTGGTGAGGACCAGGCAGCATTAATCATCGTTGTGAAGATGGCCACCTCCTGGAGACTCCCCAGGAATGGCAAAAACATCCTGGATAGCATGCATGACTGTCAGGGAAGACAGCAGGCCTGCTAGCAGCCTAGCTCTCTTCTCCCAAGTTTTAAGCTCTGACAATATTCTTCTGTTCCCATGAGAGAGGAAAAGTTACTCATGCTCTGAGGATCCAGATAATCACATTCTCAAAACACAGAAGCCTTATTGATAGGGGTACAGGCTACCCTAAACCAAGAAGCAGTTATGGGAAGGTACTTGGGAGTAACAGAACATGTTAGGAACCAACCATAACAAGAGGGTCAAAACAGCAGGTGTGTGGATGCTTTTAGGCATCAAAAGTAAACTAACGATATTTAGCTATAAGATATGCTTATCAGAACTCATCATCATTACTAACCAATCAGTGTGGTGTGAACAGTGTGTGCAACCAATTAGCAGTTTTTTAGCTTGCCACGTTTGCAGTAATAAAGGTATAGAATCTGTGTGATTTCACCCAATAAAAGGGTTTCACCTAAAATTCATATCGAACTGCGTGTTGCTCTCTGCCGGTTGCCACACCTGACCACACAGTTGAAGGGAGCCTGTGAGACATCAAGTCCATCAAGCCTCATTGCATGCTAAACCTACAGCCCCCCTGACAGCTGTTCACCTAATCTGCTCTCACAGACTGCTGGGGTTGGGGACTGCGCCCCGTCCCCAGGCAGCACGAACAGCAACCAGTCTGAGCTTGTGCATATACACAGATGAGAGGTTGGGATTTACAGCAGTAGACCGTGTGATACATGGGCAGGGGATCTGGTCAGACAGAAGAGAAATGGTTCTGGCATCCAGCCCACCCTGACACCAGAGTAACAGCATGACCCACTCAGCTGGAAAGTTTGGGCTCACCGCTTTATATTTATCTGGGCAAGAACCTGTTAAGCGTTTTTATACTATTTGCTTATTGCAAAGAGGCATGTGAGTTGGGGGAGTTGGTTTAAAATGCTCAGATCTGGCTTATTCCATGAGGGAAAAATACATCATTTCACATTTTTACATCTTTTCTTTCACAATTTTTCCTCCAAGGGAAGGGGGGTGGGGAATGACTACTGGTGGAAGTGCATTCAAATAAAGCAGGCTGGGGGTTTTTTTAGTTAAAAAAAATCACTAAAAAACATTTTTTGGATTTTGTTTGCCAAAGCACACCTATTTGTCTCTGTGTGACATTCGTAATAACTACAGCTGCTGCTTCATGGTAGCCACAGGCTCATTTGTCAGCTGGATCTGGGCAAATGCACCAAATGGCAGAAGTACCTCCACAGAGAAAGACATGACAGAGCAGAGACCGTGGGCTGGGCCTGGGAAGAGAAAGGGTGGGTGTGCACAGGGGGACTGTATAAGGTGCATAGCTACTCATTCTGTCAGCACACATCTCTCTTGTAAATATGAAACTGAGCTCTTTGGTACTCCAATTTTTATTCTCACATAGGGAAAAGGCAAAGGAAACCCAATTGCCAATCCATAGAGCTGCTAAAAGGGAAATTGTGAAGGAGGACAGGGTGTAAACAACGCAGGATACCTAAAATAATAAGCATCTTAGGAAAATATAACCAGCAAAAGGCAGACAAATCAGCTGTCTGGGCTGCAGCTGGGTCCTGTCTAAAGGAAAGCAACAAGCGTCAAGTTCATTTTTCATCCCTCTCCATCATCGTTCCCTGTGTTAACAAAGCAGCCGGGAAGGGAATGCAGTGCCAGAGGAGAGCCTGATCCTCTTGCCCGGCTCAATTCCCCGCTATCTGTCCCAACCACTGCCTGGCCCAGGCACCTCAAGCACATGTGGGCATGTAAAACTTCTGCCCTCACCAGGAGCTCTGTGACACCCAGCAAGACTCCCAGAGCCACCAAGAGACCAGGTCCTTTGTGGTGTTGCCCAAGGTGCCCCCCAGTTCCCAAGACACAGGAAAGCTGTGGCAGGTGAAGCAGTGCTGGGGGTCCCAGGAACACCTCTGGGCCAGCAGCTGCAGCCCTGACACATCATCCAAGGGCATCTCAATTGGCTTTAAACATCCATGAGGGGCTTTTTGGATCAAGTCCCATGGTTTCCCAGTCCCCTCCACTAGCAAAGGCAAGTTAAGTTGAGTGCACGTGTGAATCAGTGCAGGACTGGGGCTTGAGATATTTAGCTCCCACTGTAGGGTAGATTTTCTTATTTCATGTGTGAAGCGCCCTACACATTTTTGCTGATGCACAGACAACCATTTAAAAGCCAATGAACCTCCTCACCCCACCTCAGGTACCACCTTCTAATCACCGCACGAAATTTCATCCTCTGTATATACAAAGTACGGCACCAGCCTTGCCTGCCACATGCCTGCAGAGATAATTAAACATCGATGCCAGAAAATATGAAGCGGGAGGTTGGCAAAATTTTCTCTGTGCCTTTTCATCCCCAGTTTTTGAGTTCATGGAGAAGGAAAACGGGAGTTTGGCAATGACAGGAGATTTAAGGGAGTCTGTGAGAACTCTTTTTTTTCTGTAAGCAGAGAGGGAAGATTTCATTAATCTTTTTATCTGTCAAGGTACTGCACTAACTTATGCATAGCCACGAGTTTTGCTCAGTGTGTGATATTATACTACACGGCTGCCGATGTTTTTTCATAAAATATGTTTTGGCTTATTGAGTTGCTCTACCAAATCATTCACTTCACTGTTTTCTCCATATATATATATATATTTTTATTTTTAATAAATAATGCCTGCTATACATTATGTAAAGGCTCTCCCCATCTCACACACCACAAAGCAGTGGTGTAAATCCAGGCGTGGAGGAAACGGAGAAAAGAAGTGAAACTGGATGTAAATGCCACCAGCCCCGTGTCACTAGCCATCGTTGGAAAATATAGGATGAGCTTTAAAAAGCACAGTGGCTAGAAAATGGCCTGGTTTAGGCATTAGCTTTGGGGCAGACATAGGTGTCTAGCAGAGGGAGAAGGTCACAGCAGAATGAAGCCTCTGGTTGGACACCAGCCCCCAGCTTCTGGCTGCAGCCAACACCTTTGTCCAAAGTCAGCTCTGCCCAGCTGCCTGGGAGAAGACAGCGAGGTGATACTGTTGGACACCGCTCAGGAACTGAGGGCTGCTGCCTACACATGCACAGGGATCTAATGGCACGAACCTGCTCTTTATCTTTTGTTTTGCTATTTCCTCTCCCTCCTTGTCCTGATGGTTTTGATCTCTTGGTGGATTTCAGCAGTTCCCTTGCCAATGATATTACTGGAGTCTCAATTATTTTCCTCGTGTTTCTTCTTCCACATGCTTTTGGTGACCTCAGCATCACGGCTAGACTCCCACCACTTCCTCTTTCAATTACTGCCTCTCCTCTTTGCTTCTGGGAGAGATCCCCGTGGCTCCCTCCTTCCTGCACAGGGCATCTGGGAATAACCTGCTTCTCATCCCCCTTTTCCTCTTTCCTGCACAGTCACAGCTCTCAGTCAGGGACTCTGCTTTCCCTGCAGACATCTGCTCGTTCTACCTGGCTGTGAATAGCCTTTTCTGCTTCACACATGGGAGCTGAGGACATGGAAATAGTACATTTTCAGTATTCAGATATCACTAGGGACAGGAGTCGGCAAGGGATTTGCAGGCAAGCCCTTAATTATCAGGCTGTGGGACTGTACCCTCCTCCTCCTCCTTTATCTTGACCCGTCCATCACTCTCAATACAGATAGCCACACTCTTTGCCTTACCAAAGTGTTTCTTCCCCACCCCTTGAACTCAGAGGTCTTCTGTGTCCTTCCTCCAGCTTTTGGGGCTTCAAGGCTCTGCCCTTGGTTCTACCCTCTTTTCTTTCTGTATCATTTATTTTACAGAGTATGATGCAATCACCCAGCAAGAATCTTACCCTGTTCCTCATCATCTCACATCTCTGTCAGAGCAACATCCATTTCTCTGGCTTTGACTCAATGAAAAAAAAACCTGACCTCATCCTTTCGTAAGGCTACTGCTGCAGAGACCCACATCCCTAGCCTGTGAACCTGAAGTTTCACTATTGCTCAGATGACTATTGCCCCTTTATCCCATCCTGCTCTCTGGATGGGTTTCTATCTCAAAAAACAAAGTAAAGTTTTCAGAGCAAGGTCTATCATTCTGTTTTGTCCTTGCACAGCACGTAGCACAGTGGGGCTCCAGTCCACAGCAAGAGCCTCGCAGCACTGTCGCTAATCAAAGTGATAAAATGATAAATACACCGAAACTGGCAGCAGGTGTAACTAGCCTGATCTAGTTTGTCTCCTCTGCTCTCACACAGGCAGTCAGAACTGACTGAGAATGCTGTTGCCAGTGAGATTTCAGAGTTTCAAGCCATAGCAAACAGCAGCAGGGATGGCAGGATGCTGAATACTGGTGTGCCCAGCCGCCAGGTCTGGTACCTCTACACTTACCTGTGTAATAAGTTTACACAGATTAAACCCCACCAGATACCTGTCCAATAGTTATATTCAAGAGGGAGCAGGCAGCTGGGTTCCTGTCATCTCACGTGTCTTCCTAAGGTTGTTGTAGTGAGAGAACTGTGGCCACAGTCTATAATTTTCCATGGTAAGTCTCTTCTCCCATCAGCACTCTTCCTGCACACTTGCTAGAAGTAATGGAAAAGCAGAAACACTGTTTTATAAAGTAGAGCAAAGTCACATTTGTTTGACCAAGTTTGAAATGTAGCTCTTCTTTTCCCTCAAATACTTCATTTTACCACAAGAGCTTTTCTTAACCAACCCCCTTTCCCCATTAAATTATACAGATTTTCATAGAGGTGCCAGATGATGCAGGGGAGAAAACCCCACACAACCCACCAAAAAACTGTAGCACAAACATATTCCAGAAGCAGAAAATGTGCTGCTTGCCTTTTGCTGAGCCAAACAGCTCTGTGTCCGATCCGCTCTCATTTTCTTCCTTCTGTCGGGTGGCTCGAGGGGAAGGCAGCAGCCCACACACCACACCCCCCCCATGCTCATCCAGCAACCTTCAGTACGAGCGCTGGAGGGGTGTTTGGTGTTAGCAGCATGAGGGTGGCTGGAATCAGACATCACTGATGCTGCCCAGTGACACTGCCCGGGATGCAGCACACGGCAATGTATGGCAGAAAAGAATGTATGGGGAAAGTGAGGGGGAAGAGGGAGGAAGAAGCAGAAAAGTGTCTTTCTGACGTCGGTAAATATTTGAAGTAAGTATAAGATTAATTTTGCAATCTACCCACATATTAAGCTGATGCCGGATGTGGCTTGTTTGGTTTTCATCTGCCAAATCCAACAGCTTCTATCAGGGTGGAATTTGGCCATACTTAGAGTATTCCAGTCCAGAAACGATGGTGTAACTGCGGGCACGGGGGGGGAGACAAAAAAAAGTAGTACAGCAATCTGAGAAGCCTATGAGAAGAAACATAGGTAACATTAGGACATGAAGAGCAAAAAGTGGAAAAAGCAAGGAAGAAGAGAGCATATAAATAGTAAAAAAAAAATAAAAGGAAATGCCATCAGTATAGTGGAGGAATGAAAACTACAGAAAATAATGGGTCAATAAATAAGAGCTCTTGGGGGAAAAAATGTGACAGAGGAACTAAATGTTTTCCTTGCTGCTGAATTTGTTAAGAAAATATATTAACAATAAACCTGTGGAGGACATGTGCGGGTACTAATGAGCAGGAACCGGAGATTACTGAGATTAATGAAAGAATGCAAAAGAGCCTCTCATGTAGGATACAGATACAAAATGCCAGGCAAGTATGAGTTAATCCACAGTTAATATTGGAGATTAGGGATCAAACAGTTGGACCATAAACTGTACATTCTGAGAGAATTATTTATTAATCGTGAGTCAGGAGAGTTTTTTGAAAGGCAAATCATGTCAGACAGATGTGGGTTTTCTCCACAAAAAAAAAAAACAAACCCACAACCTTGCTTTTGGAAAGATGAGGTAAAAATTGAATTGGATTCTCGATAAACTTCTAATCATGGGGCTGTGACAGCCCAGGGTGACCTTGACAAGCCTGTCCTGACAGAGAGGGCCTTGGCTCACGTCAAGGTCAGAGTTTGATATTATCCATCCTGATTTTCTCAAGGGTAATAGAGAACAGAGGACACACCAGAAGTTTACTATGTATGATTTAAAAATATAAAAGCATGATTTATTTTTTTTTGTGGGCTACAGAATTACATTTCAAAGTGCCAGATCATTTCAAAGGAACAAGCAAAAAAAATTGTAGGCAAGCAGAGGCTGGGGTGAAATTTAATGTTCTTTTGCAAGAACGGGTAAAGCTGAAGTCCTCTCTCTGTCTGTCAGAAAACAACTACTTTTGGAGCCACATTTTTACTGATTTTGACACAAGAATAATGTGCAAAATGTATTTGGAAATGACATTAAACCGAAGTGGTTAAGAGACACACAGTGCCATACATCTTAATTATAGTAACCTGAGCAACAACAAAGGGCTCTGGGTTACAAATGAAAAGCCGTAATACTGATTTCACTTTTGCTACCATAAATCAGAAGCATTTCTAACAAAACAAACAAACAAACAAAAATGTGGATATAAACCATGCCCATATGTGTATATGGGGCCTGGTTCTGTATGATTATATAGTTGGAGAACAGATTATCCCCCCCAAGGGATATAAAAAGGAAAACTGTAACCTTAATTATGGCATTTTTACATTCCTTTTTGCAATCTGAATAATTATCTTCTAGTAAGTTTTGTTTCAAGGGAAAGCAATGACAGGAGATAATGAGTTGCAGACAAGCAAAAACATTTAAAAAAGGGCTTGAAGAAAAGCAAGAAGGGACAAGACAAACTGCAGCCCTCTCAGTGATGTTATATGTTTAAGCGAGAATTTCTAATTGAGGTCATTTCGCTCACCAGAATTAGAACACCAGCCGAGGGGAAGGCAGAATATGTATCTAAATAATTTAAGGAGGATTATTTTACAGAGAGAGCAATCAGTAGGTGACACAGATATTCAGCAGAAATGGAGAGGTCAGGCAATGCCGACGTGAGCAAAATCCTCCTGTCCACGTGGAGCTTTAACTGATGCACGTTTGAGGTTAGCCAAGACCCCAGAGTACTGCGGGGAGCAAAGAATTTGTCAGCCATCACCTTTTCCTTGTAGGCTGGCTGTACAGAGCCATTTGTATTATATTGATTTCTGAAAGCACTTTTGCTCTTCTTCTTTGGCACGCATTTTCTCCACTTACCGGTCATATAAACCAGACAGAGCCATAAGCTTTGTAAATGTTATTATATAAATTCCATTGTTGATAAAGGAAGGAAAGAAATCCACATTTTCCAGCAAGTTTTGTGATAGAGAAAATCAAGACCTGTTGCCAAAACTCCACCCTAGCAGGAAGAAAACACAGAAGAAACGTTTCAAACAGCAGAAAACTGCAATTATGGAGACTTCACCTTCCACACCTAGCTCAAGAACTCTGCCCAGAAGGGCTGGTGAAGTTGTATTTCTTCTTAACTGTGCAGAGCCACCGCCGAGCAATTATTGTGGAATCTTGTAGGGCTTACCTGAAAAAATAAGAATCAAATCAATTTGGATTAAGTCATCTCACGGTTAGAGAAAGAAGGTCTCAGTTCCCAGTTTACACAGCCATGAAGCGATATGAAAAGCTAATATACATCAAAATTCAGGAAAAGGGTTTATGAAATTTCATAATGAAACTCAACACTTGTTTACTTTTGAGCTTTCATCCAGAGCCCTCCAACCACCTTTGACGTGGCATGCATCACGTAATTCCCACTTCACAGCCCTTAAATTTGGGCAAGGGAAGAGCTCACACGGACTGCTGGCTGTCCCAGCAAAAGAACTTGAAACCACAGGCTAGCAGGGAGTGTCTTCCCTTGGTTTCCCTGCTCTGGTCTCCAGACAGTGCTGCCTCTTGTTAGCTCTGTATACGCACTCACACAACATACACAGGTGCAGACCCTGAAAGCAAGGGACCCCTCTCTCGAAGAACGGCCTATTGAGGCCTCCTGACACTGCCTTTAGACTTCAGCCTTCTTGGCCTCCACCCAGTGACTGCTTCCAATGAGCTGGGAGCCCAACTCAATATTGTCTGTAACTTCTCATCTTGGCAAGCGTGCACACTCACAACAAATGGGCACTTTGTGTGCTTCAGCAGTCCTGCACCGCCAAAGATCATTTCTTCTGCCGTTCATTCTTCAACTTAATTGAATCCTGGCTTTGTCCCTTACTGCTGTTACAGAAATAACTGAGACAGAAGTGTCGCCTACCAGTCCAAGCAGGAAAAGCAAACTAATTACAAAATTGTAATCCTAATCCTAATGTAACTTGCTCGGTCGGTTCTTAATCCAGCTCCTATTGAAGTCAAAGAGTCTTCCTAGATGGTCAGGAATCAGACTGGACAGTAAAGATCTCTGCTTACTATCAGTCTGCAAGCTAGCCATATTGAATACTTTCATCTGAAATAAATTACAAAAATCGTCAATGACAATGTTTTTATCTGAACCTAAAAATAAGGAAGGATGAAGTAGTGAGTGAGACAATTTATTTATACATACTAGCCTGGGTAGATTGTAATGTAGGAGCTAAATAGTATCTGTAGGAACCAAAACCACAGTGACTGTTAAAAGCTGGGCAGCAGGATACTGAAAAGGATGGGATTAATCAGCCTGGACATGGAGGTAAGCATCCCATGCACTAGTATGGTTACATGGGGAATGGAAGGAAATATCAAGAAGGTGGAGAAATCTTCTGTATCAAGCCAGTGAAACTATCACAGTAATACTGTGCCCATTTCAGTGGCTGGCTTGTAAATTTGTTGGTTAGGTATGCAGATGGGATCAGCAGGCTGGTTTGGTCTCCTGAGGGGTCCAGAGGCTACTTCTGGAAGATCTGTAAAAAATCACAAAAAGAGCAGTAGGCATATGGAATTTTTTATAAATCCATTCACTGAAAAAGGTGAAAATTGCTGTTTTGGTTTGACCTCCTGTATAAAAGACTTTTATATGCTCTCTCAAACAAAAGATTTGCAGTGACAAAGAGTCTCCTAGAAACCTTGGGGAAGTAGTGAGATGGCTAGGAACTCCTGGTGTTAAAAAGAGTGAATCTTATCTCAAAATGGAGCTTTGTAGCTCCAAACTGTCAGATCTTGTTAAGTCCATAGGGTGAGGAGCCCTCTGATATCAGATTTCTGTTCTTGGTGTAGCTTTGTAGGATTTTGCCAACTTTCTGGGGCTCTTGACACCCAAAGCAGCACCCCCCTTTCTGTAAGTGCAGCCTATTTGTCTTCTCGCTATGACTGCAACTTCACTTTTGGCTGCACTGAAGCACACAGTATTTGCAGGCTCCCATTCTAAGAAGTAATTCAGCTCAGTGGCATGTCTTCATCATTAGCCTCCCTCCCCAGCCTTCAGTAATATCTGTACTTTTGCTATTAGGTCATTCATACAGTCAAGGGTTAAACAGCACAGGTCAAGAAACCCAGCAGTTGCCTCCTGAAGATGGTCCTATAATTAACTGCACATTTTGGGCCCAGTCTGTTAACATATTTTTAGTCCCATTTAATATGACAGGTTATTTTGAATAATTCTCATTTTACAAATTTAATTACCAAAGCAAATACCTTAGGTAAATATGAATACATGAACCCAAACACCTCTGCTACCAAACACACACACATGTAGTTCCATGCTGTATTGAACAATTTTGATTCCATTAAGACTAAACTGGTTACTGTTAAGTATAGCTTTTTCTTTGCCTTATTGTTAATTAAATGACGTTATTTTGCTCAGGATCACTGCCAATGTCAGATTGATATGCCTATAATCATCAATATTTCCATAAAATCACAGAATTGTTGAGGTTGGAAAAGACCTTTCAGATCATGGAATCCACTCCTAACACTGCCAAGTTCACCACTAAACCATGTCCCTAAGCACTTCATCTGCGCATCATTTAAATACCTCCAGGGAAGGTGACTCAATCACTTCCCTGGGCAGCCTGTTCCAGCGACTGACAACCCTTTCAGTGAAGAATTTTTTCCTAACATCCAACTCCTCCTCAACCCTTGGTGCAACTTGAGGTCCTTTCCTCTTGTCCTATCACTTGTTACTTGGGAGAAGAGACCAACACCCACCTAGCTACACACTGGCTACCTTTCAGGTAATTGTAGGAAGTGTTAAGGTCTCCCCTCAACCTCCTTTTCTCTGGGCTAACCAATCCCAGTTCCCTCAGCCACTCCTCATAAGTCTTGTTCTCTAGATCACCAGCTTTGTTGCTCTTCTCTGGATATGCTCCAGCACCTCAATGTCTTTCTTGTAGCCAGGGACCCAAAACTGAGCACAGTATTTGAGCTGTGGCCTCACCAGTGCTGAGTACAGGGGAACAATCACTTCCCTAGTCCTGCTGTCCACACTATTTCCAACACAAACCAGGATGCTGTTGGCCTTCTTGGCCCCCTGGGCATGCTGCTGCCTCACATTCACCTGCCTGCTGACCAACATCCCCAGGGCCTGTTCTGGCAGGCAGGTTTCCAGCCACACTTCCCCAAGCCTGTGGTGTTGCATGGGGTGGTTGTGACCCCAGTGCAGGACCCAGCACTGAGCCTTGTTGAGCATCACAGAGTTGGTCTCAATTGATCCAGCTTGTTCAGACCCTTCTGTAGAGCCTTCCTACCCTCAAGCAGATCAACACTGCTGCTCAACTTGGTGTAGTCTGCAAACTGACTGAGGAAGCCCTTGACCTCTTCATCCAGATTATTGATAAAGATGTTAAACAGAACTGGTCCAAATACTGAGCCCTGGGATGCACCACTTGTGACTGGCCACCAACTGGATTTAACTACTCTTTGGGTCCAGCATCCAGCCAATTTTTTACCCAGCAGAGCATATGCCCATCCAAGCCAGGAGCAGCCAATTTCTCCAGAACGCTGCAGGAAACTGTCAAAGGCTTTACTAAAGTTCAGGTAGACAACAGCCTTTCCTTCGTCCAGTAATTCAATATCTGTATCTCCTGTTTCTCCAGGCAAGCAAGTCTTTCTAGCATTCCCATGATTTACCAGCTTTAATAGCCCACACATCTCCTCATCCAGCTCTTTAAAGCTGTTGCTGCAGCCAGACCTACTGGTTAAAAACAGCCAGCTTATTAGCTCTTGCTTCGCATATTGCCAAGTTACTGTTGGAAAGGAACAGATTTCATCTTCGCCCTCAGTGAATTCTTCATGCAGACTTTAAAAAAAAAAAAAACCAACACTTGGAACAACAAGATATATTGAAACTACTTGCCATTTCTACATTAAAAACATGTTTTTACAGACTAGTATCATTGTTATGATTTTTATGTATTAACAGGCATACTAAAAAACCTTGGTTTATTGCCATTTGCTCTCTTGCCTTTGGTTTTTCCTTCTGTCCTGTCACCTCACTAAAACATTTTCTAGTTTTCCACCCTTCTAATTTATATTCACTACTATCTCTTTTTGCTCTGTGAGTTTGTGTGCATTTGTATTCAGCTACATTTGCCTATTTCAAGCCAGCCTGGTTCCTTTTACCAGTGCAGCTTTTTTCCTCTTACTTGGGCAGCTGTGTAGCTTTGGGGCACGTAATAAATGACTGTATAACATTCCCAATTACATTTCTCATTTGAAGACCATGAGAACAGCTGGACTGGGTGCCATCAAAGGCCCATCCAGTGACCCTCCAGCAGTGGCCAGCTTGCCACAACCAACCAAGCAGCATAAACATAGCCAGGGCCTCCCTGTACCTCTCCTCCATTCCCCCCACTCCCCTCCACCCAGCCCCTCCGTGTCCCCTGGAGCAGTCTGAGTTGGTGGCAGCGGTCTTTGCATCCCACAGGGCTTGCTGGATCTTTTCTCCCATCCTTTGCCCAGTCACTTTTGGAATCCATACGGACTTTTAGCAGCCACACAGCTCTCATGACGGGAAAACATCCGAGTTTGATTAGAGGGCGGATAGAGAAGCGTCTCTTTTTGTTCACTCTGTCTTTTCATTCAATGCCTCCTCATCGTTGCACTCAGTCATTGCCATTCACCTTTTCTGCATCATTTTCGGTTGTATTCTGTCACCTTCCCTCCTCAACCAACTCCTTTCCAAGCTGGCAAAGTCTAGTCTACTTAATCACTCCTTGCATGAAATTATTTTCACCACATCTGTGATCACTCTTCTTGTCCTCCTGTGAACCTTTCTCCTTCTCCTTTACCCTTTTTGAGATGCAAGGAAAAAAAACCCTGCGTGTACTACCATGATTTCTTGCATTTTAAATCCCTCCTCTGGCAAGATTTGGCTTTCAAAGGTTTTCAACTTCAGGAAACCGGACTTTTAAGTTTTCATGTGTTACTGACTTGGACTTTAGCTTCATTGTGCATAAAAGAGACACTCAACCAACCATCGCTGGGCTCCAGCAACCAGCAAGTTTCAGCTCTGTGCCAGTGCACCCGTTTTGCTGAGTTAATGCCTCAGAATGGCCATTCTAAGGAAATTTTGTGCCTGCCTTCTAAAAGAAAAGAAAGAAAGAAAGAAACAAACAAGCAAACAAACAAAAAAGCTGCAAGAATAGTCCAGGCTTGGACAACCTGGCTGTATAGTAAAAGACTAACAAAGCTTTGTATTTCTAGCTTGTTCAAAAGTAGATAAAAGGTGACTTAATCCTGACTTGAAAACATTATTATGAAAGAAAGAGATTTCTGATGGCAGCTTTATCTGTAATGTGGTGGTATAAAGGCGTAATAAGATCCCATGGCTGAAAGCTGAAGCAGGATCATTTCAGATAAGAGATGAGACAAAAATGTCAGCAACAAGGGGCATTTGTTTTCAAATGTGATGGACAGCTATCTTGCCCAATATTTTACTTTGAATCTGTGAGCCGTGCTGCCTAATTGGATAGCTAACGGGTAATGTGCCAGTTCACCTCTGTGATTGATTAGCATGAAGGCAAAGTGGACAGGCATATTTAAACACCTCAAGCTCAGTTCAAGTGAACACGTGTACGAGCATGATTTTGAAATCCATGTTCCTTTAATCAAGCTCCACCATGTCAGGGGTACTGAGGGATAGGCAGAAAAACTATGTAAGCATCACTAAAGTGGATTCATTTGTTTTAAATGCTAAGGTCCAATCACAGCATTATTTTGTTCATCAGTCATCCAGGTCTAGGTCTAAGGACACTTTGGAAATGAACAAATTCCCCTGAGATTTGCTTATACAGTAGGTAGTACAGTGAGGTCCTTCTAGGGGCTAATGCAATCGAAACAGCAAATACTCAAGGTATCAGGTATTAAAAAAAACCCTGCTTTCACTTAATGCAGGTCGATATCCATGGGAGGAAGTACGGCATACTGGGAGACAGAGCAAGAGCCGGGGCAACTCACTTGGGATGCAGTTAAATATTACAGCAACAAGACTGTGTATTAAGGTAGGATAACCACAAAGAGGAACCTCTGTTAAAGAAAAATACCTCTTCCAAAGCAGACTCTCTTTTGCTAATGAAACCCATTTGAATGAATGTGGAAAGACATTCCTGGTGTGATGAGGCACATCTGAGAGTGGTCCACTGTGAAAAGAAGAGGGTTCAGCCGAGAACGCAGAGCCAGCAAGTCACGTCTGTGACACAGGACGACAAAGGGAAGGCAAAGCAAAGGCAAGCCGGTGGCTGTTCTTTAGGAACGTGTCTCACACATAGCACTTACTGAACAAGGCTTTTACTACCAAGCTTTGGCAGCCTGTGCACGTTACCCACCTGCCTCCCCCTCCAGTGTGCACAGCTGCTCACACCTCCACCTGCAGGGCTAATCCTGCAGCCAGGACCCCCTGCCTCAGACCCCGGGCAGTGAGGCCAGGCCATGGCAGGGCCAGGAGTGCTCCCTCCTGGCCAAACTCCAAGGGTCCTGATGTCAACCGGGACCTCAACCCACCAGATGCTGCACCACCATGAATTAAAAAGATGCTTCCTCTCCAAGCATTTGCTGTCTCAGGCACATTCACCCCACTGCCAAGAAGTGTGACCATGATTTGTACAGACACAATCGTGGTCAGTCGTGACAGCACTGCCTGGTACCCAGACCCCCTGCAAGCTTTGACAGCCCACGGTGAAGCCTGTGCTTCTACAGCATCAGCTTTTGCAGCCCACCCTGGATTACAAGCGGCCTGGGTATTGCAACACATAATTCACTATTATATCCCAGCTGCAGCAAGGAGATACCCCGCGTAGGAGCCGAGCGCCTGCAGACGGTTACAGAAGCACAGCCGAGTGTGATTAGCAGCCGTTTGGCCTGCAGTGAGCTGGCAAAATGAGCACGGTTTACATTACACAGAGACGTCAGGGAGCAGCGGGGAAGGCTGTGACAGGCAGGAGGGAGTAGCTGCCTGTGTCAGGGGCCACTTCATTTTTCACCTGTTAGATGGCTTCGCTATTACATCTCCAGCCTGGCGTGGAAATTACGCTTGTTCTGTGCCTCCGGTTCAGCACCAAATTGGAGGAAATATATGTCTGCCCTACTTCCATGCGCTCTCTGATGAAAGGTGTGAACATCAGAACCGCTTGGTACTGCCAGCAGTGCTGTCCCCTGATGCTCGGTGTAAATGCGATGTTTTGGACCCGGCTAATCTCTGCTCGATTGGCGTCAAGAGCTGTAAGAGCATCTGTGCTCTTGGAGACACACCGTGGTATGCAAACAAGAAATAATGCACTAATTGCCCTTTTCCCCACCCCTGAAAACAAACTTCTGAGTCACCAAACCTTCAAGATAAGGGAGAAATACATGGAGAGGGCAGTGCCCAGCTTGCTGGTCTAGGAGACCTCCTGCTGTCTTGCCTCACAGCCAGGCAGGCTGCCTTCTCTGCTCCCCAGGGATGGTGGCACACCGGCCGTGCATCTCAGCCGCTTTCTAGTGTTCAGGAGATGAAACATTCAGGGGTCTGGCCCATTGCTGCCAGAGCCTGTTTCTGCGCTCACAGCAGGAGGCTGGTTTTACAGCTGCCGAAAGTCACTGGTGCCAGCAAAGCCCCTCCTCTTGACTCTGGTGAAAGCGTGAGGGTAGATGTGGACTCTTCTCCAGCAAGGAGAGCACTTACTGGCATGTGTGTGGCCTGTTTACAACCCAGGCAGGCTTGCAGCTCTTTACCAGTAAATGCCTGTACATACATCACTTTATTGTGGTCAGAACAAAACCATCTGCCTCCACAGTGCATTTCCAGCCAGCAAAGCTGCTCTTCTGCTTCCTTCTGTGTTTCATGTTTGAATGAAGTGGAAGCTGGGTTAACCCCAGCTCTGGACACTGAGCCACTAAATTACTGTTTCATTGTCAAGAATAATGGGCAGGGTTTAAAGTCCTCCAAAACCACCTGTTCTGCCTTTGCCAGTGGTGGAACACTGCTAGTTTTCTCAGGAAGGGTTCAATCTTAGTCATGGCTGTGACTAACCTATGTAATGAGTCCTCTAAGAAAACAGCCTCACTTTTCCCCAGATGTGAGCTAACCTCAGAGAGGGCTACAGATAGGGAGGACTGGGTGCCTTCATCCAAAGAATTAGGCAGTGGTGGTTATGGCAGGCAGAAATCCAGATTCATGTCTAGTCCAGCTCCATTACTCCTACCTGTTATCCCTTTGCATTCATGAGGTTAATGCAAGTTGTCTAACAGACCAGAAACAGGATCTGGAAAAAAGCCACCTCTCCCTCCTTCCTTTCCCCCTGTGCTGATTCAGACCTTCTGAGCCAACCCTGAGCCTTTTCTCTACCACAGACTGGGGAGAGCTGGTCCTTTGAAGGCTCGTGGAAGTTCATGGCTCCATTTTAGAGATTTTGACGGCTTGTTGCGCTTCAGTGGGCTGACAGAGATGCTCAGGTATTGCTTACCAGGGATCTATTTATCTACAAAAACAATCAAGCTATTCCCACCAGCTGCCATGCGAAGGCCAAGGAGACAGGAGATACGAATGCGAGACCTGTTCCTTGATTAGACTGGTTTGTACATCAAGGTTTTATTAGCTTTTACTGCCCTACTGACTGCTGCCTGCAATTGCTTCACGCTAGCCTCTTCTCTAACAGCTCCTCTGCTCTCCCTGCTTTCCTTCCCACCACGTTTATGTGAACCTCTTTATTGCCAGCTCCAGTGAGATGATCAAATTTGTCTTCTGTTGCTGGACATTTCAGGTTTATTAAAGCTGTTAAAAAAAATCTTTTAAACTCTGTAGCATGCGCAGGGCTGGGTAATGGCAGGGAAGGAGAAGGGGTGGCCTGGGGATGGGGGGCGTCCCTGTGCACACACAGTTTACATCAGATCGGTACTCAGTACTGGGGGACAATTCCCCAGGGAGGTGAGCAGGAGGAGAGGCAGGGAGACAATGTATGGGCTGGCGTACACACACATCCATCCACCTTCCTGCCCATGTGTACATACTTGCCATGTCCATGCATAAATGCTGGACATATGCACCTCAGAGATTTTTATGTCTGTCTTAGTGCCCGTGCCTCCCCTGAAGTGTTATTATTCGATGTACTACTCTGCTCTTGGTCATTGTCCCAAAGCCTTTTGAAAAGCCAGAGTGAACATGAGGACTAGGTCATCTCTGTGGTTTTTTTCTTCTCCCATTCTTCTAACCACAAGCAGCTCTTAGTCCACTGTTCATGATCTCTGGGGACTCCTGGAGGTGTCTTGCCTTCTCCTCTTAGTCTCACATTAAGCTTTATTCTTATCTGCCTGTGCTTCTGCCTTTCGCAGAGCTGCAAAGAGCGCTCAGCTGTCCTCTGCGGGGGTCTGCCTTGCTTCGTTGGATGCACAGGACCTCACTGCCAAACTGAGTTAAATGCCTAAATAAATCTCCCCAACATCCGCCTGTTGCAGATCTTGGTCAGTTTTTCCCACAGCCCCGTTCAAAAAGGCATGTGTAGAGAGGGTTTCTAACATTTTTTTTCCTTCTCCTTTCCCCTCCAGCAGCTAAAACCTGGAAGAAGTGGGTGGCTTCACTCCAGTGTTCCCAGAAACTCGTTACTGAGCTGAAAAGCTGCATGAAACCTCTCACACCAAGAAAAGCATGTGCTCCAAAAAGTCATGAGAATGTGGAAATGAGAGATAATCATGGAAAGTGCTTTCAACTTCACACAGAGTGGTCACTGGTGGCAATTTGCATAATAACCCCGGGAAATAAGCTATTATGCTTCATGACAGCAGCAATAATTAAATGCCAGAGCCGGTCATTACAAGAGTTAACCACTGATTAATTAGTCTGTTTATATTAAAAAACAGGGTTGCCTTCACGAACTAATAAATTGCCTGTGTACAGCTGTTACCAAAAAGATCACTTGTTAGATAATTGCTTAAGTCATTTTTAAATGGTTTTAATTAAGTTTCAGTAATTGGACTCCCCCAATTTATTTTCCCTTCTTTTTACAGAACGGGAAAGAAATAAACAGGCACTGTGGACATGTACGTAACGCAAGGCAACAAAAGTATGATTGGAAATCTATAGGAAAACAAATACCCATTGTGATCCTCTGGTCCTCCCAGGTGCTTGTAGGAATCCAGAGAAAATGAGATTTTAATTTTATTTTATTTACTTTGCCTCGCAGAGCCTGGGTTCCTACCTCACTCCACTTGGTGAATTCATAATAGGGACAGAGATGCTCAAGTTGGTAAATCTGTGTGCTTGTTCAATTTATTATGTGCAATATTAGCCAGCCAAGCGATGTTGTGGGGGGCCGTTTATGGCTTGATGATAAAGCCTTGCTTACAGCTTCATAAAGCCAGGTTCTCTCCGGAAACACAGTTTGCCTTTCTCTGCCTGTGCTCCAAGAAGGGCTCACCCCACACCTGCCCCGAGTCTGGCAGGAGGCAGGGGCCGGGGGCAAGGGCAGCAGGCAACCATGCCTAGGGTGAGGGCGAAAGGAGACCAGAGCTGATGATGATGGCAACAGGGCTGCCTTCCCCAAACTGGCTCCTGGCATTGCCAGTGTATCAGATCAAACAAGCCTTGGCACAAGAGAGAGAGAAAAGTTCTTTTGTTCCTGGAAATTCAATTATAGGGGGGTTGCCGTAAAGGGCCTCTTTAATATGTTGCCACTATCCGCATTACCAGTCATTACTGTACAGCCTGCTCTTAAGGACGACTCTTGGGCATCATCACACAGGGCCTCAGCATTGTCTCACCCATCCATAAGGTCACTTTGTTAATGACTTCATTGATCCGTACCTTTGCGTGGTTCAATATGCTGTTTTCTGCCATGCTATTTCAATGGCGTGGAGCTTGGCTCCCCATGGGACACGGTCATCCAGGCATGACGCTAAGTTTTGCTGAAATACAGTTGTTTGACAGCTGACTGGCAAAGGTTCAATCTTCAACATATTTTCAGGCTCCAGGTCCAGAATCGTAGTAGAGTAATAAGGTCAGAAAATAAGGAAAGCGGGAGTAGCCACGTGCTGTTACCACTTTGAGAGTTAACTACTTGCACCACACCCAAAATACAGACATATATACACACCTCCTCTGCCCAGTACACAAAGAAAACCACCTAATCCATAAATTCACATCAAAAGCTTCCTCCCATACAGAACGTTCAATTATGTTCAATTTGTATCTGTAATCCACCTGTGTGGCTCTGCTAATGTTAGTCCTTAGAACCATTTTTCATTCCTCTTAAGAAAATGCGATTGCTTTTTAATTGAGAAACAGTTTCATTGGGGAATGGCAAACCCAGAGTTATATATCCCCCAGAGACTTCAAAGCAGGCAGTACAACTGCCAGGGGTGTGAGCAGTGTAAGCGTTAAGAAAGCTTCCCTCTAATCCCTGTTTTGTTCGGCGCGGTGGCATACCCACCCTCACACCTCCCAGCTGAAGCGCTCTGTAGCAGAAAAAGCTATGGATACATCAGAAAAACAGTCAGGTTTGGAGGGGAAGGGATGGACACTTGAGAAGAGCTGGAGGAGCCAGCAGCTCGCTCCCCTGTAAGGGGAAAATCCCCATTTGCCCCTTTCAGCCACACATTGGAAACTACCAAGGAGTGACTCCTGCTCTTTATAGTGACACCAGCAATTAGTCCCAAGGAGAAGCCCCCCATTCTAGTGATCCCATGCCTGAGAAGAAAACTGGCCTCCCTGCCTGGGCTGTGATGCCCAGTGAGCCAGAGTGTGGTACATTGGGGGTGAATATGATGCAATACCTTCTCATTAGTAGTCTTGCTGCAGTTGTTTTCACTTGTGTTAGTTGGGCTTTCAGTACAACAACCCCATAAGACAACTCTGTGCATCCTGTCCCAGCAGCAGTCTGACTGCTGAGACTCACTGGTCAGTTATCCTCCTCATCCCACCAGCAGAAGAGAAAAAATAGGAAGGGGGAGAGGCAGGTGACCAGGTGCCACCACGCCCCGTGATGGCATTGATAGGCCCATGGAAGCTGTGTGGGGCCAAGAGTGCAGGTGTGGCCGGGTGCTCTCATTGCCTTGATGGCAAAACCCCTCCTAAGACTCCCTCTCCTCACTTACCAACAGGCACTTTTGCCCTCCCCCAGGCTCCTGGTTGTCCTTCACAGCATCTTGACTAATCCGTGTCTCATTTCTCCTTCGTTACCATGCTGCCTTGCACATGCTGGTTCTTACCATTCCCGTTTCCCAGGTCTTTTGCTGACACCCCTGCCTCCAGCAGCCCTGCAGACCTCACACAGAAACCGTCTAGACAAATTCATAAAGACCTGGGAAGCACTTGGATGCTACCACAAGAGGTTAGGCAGGAACCTTAATCAGGAAATTGCTGTCCGTTTCCTCTGCAGCTCAGTTTGAAGCACGGATTGTAAATAAGGCATGAGACACACTCTGAATAATGAGAAATGATGAAAAGTATGAAATAGCTGATCATGAGATCACAATTTATTTTGGACGGTGAATGTAGGAGAGGTTCCCAGGGAAAAATTAGTATGCAAGAACGTAGGTTCAAGATGAAAGATGGTATCATAATACATATGGAAATGGGAACCAAATGAATATTGCCCAGACAATCCTAAGTGTAACCATTCTTAGATTCCAAGAGCTTAATTTTGCTGGTTTAAAATCCTCTTACATTCAGAGGATCAAGGCCTTATTTTGTTAGTCTCTTGTATGGAAGCACTCCCAATGTGGAAAAGGAATCCAGTGACCAATAAAATGGCATTTCATGGTTTTGTCATTTAATTGAAGTTTGACTTGTCTGTATATCTGAGGGGGGGGGTGGGTGTCAGCCATTTCTTAAGAGAAAAAGAACTCTGCTGAGCAAGAAAGGAAAAAAAAAAAGCCAGAAAAAAATGTAGTCACATAAAAACTGTTCTGTACTTTTGCTATCTTCAGCACTTTTCCTGGGTAAAGTTCACAGAACACTCACATGAATAAAGCATTTATTTTGTTTAATTGGATTGAGCCTGGAGAAAAAGGAAACCAAATAAGTTTTTAGGTGGGGGCAGGGAGAGATGGGGGAAAACACTTCAAGGTAAAGTAAGAAATAGGTGACACTCTCATGGAAATATCCTAAGGCAGAGTATTCTGTAATGCTGGGCAATTTTCCTGGACTCACAGATTTAAAGGCAGAACATGCCTGATCTTGTTCGTAACACAGGTCATAGGATTTCCTATGGTTAGTCCTGCTTCAGGGCCATACTTGGAAGCTGTTAGTCACAGGCAAGCCTTGCTCCAGCTGCCCAGAGTGGTGGGATGAGGAGGATCCTGGGGTTGGCAGCAGGATTTCTGTGCCTTCCCACCAGCTGGAATCCATCCTACATTACCACCAGAGGTTTTTCATTCAATTCATTCCTCAGCAGTGAATATAGCACAGCCAGATTCCGGTTTTTTTTTGGTTGGTGGGTTTTGGAGACTCTGGGACCTGGTGGAAGACTTGGAGTGCACCACTAAGAGTACTACCATGCTGAGAAAGACCTGATGGGTCCTGGGACACAGCTGGACAGATTGCAATCCCTTGGTGCTTCCTCAAGAGCTGGAGACCCCATCCCAGCTGAAGACAGGCTAATTAACAGTATCTCTTCACTCATTCAGGATAGCTTTAACAAAGTTGGCTCAGGTATATACCACTGTGAAACAGGCAGTCTAGGCTGCAGTAAGTACTACAGTTCCAGACACGTTTCTACCTGGCATCCTTGGCTCTAAGATGCCACAGTTTTATTGCTGACAGTGTACAGATTAGCTGCATTAGGTCTAGCTCTACTCTGTGTGACTGCCACAATCACGGCCCAGTAGCTTGAGTAGCACTGCAGCGATTCCTTTTGCTCCTTCAGGCTAGCCATGGGACAAAACGACTGCCCGCTCCGAGCAACTAAGCCAACCCCGTTCAAATACGAAGGGCTGGAGAGTGGCAGCTGAGCGTGTAGTTTATGGGCTGGCTGTTAAGCACCCCATACCCTCATATTTCCATTTGCCAATTCATTTCAGGGATATTGACTTCTGCAAGGATTTAACCACAGGGTCAACACGAGAGCTGGCTGAAAGAAACATCTGCGTCAGCGTGCTCCTTTGTGGGGCTGGGAAGGGAGGCAAGACTCTTTAGGGATTGCAAGTATGGTGACAGCAGTGGCAAACCCTGTTAGCAGGCAGCTTTTGGTCCCAAACGGAGCAGGGGAGTGAGTGTGACAGCAACACTTGCTTGAGTCCTCAGCACCACTTAGTTCCCACCCGCATACGAGTTGGTAGCTCTTGCAGACCGGTGTCCTCATTACATGGATCAAAAGCTGCCGGTGTGCTTGCCACGTTGGTAATGCTGGGAGAGAAATCAGAAACTCAGCTGGAATGAAAACTGCTCTGCTCCACAGTGGAGGGTGGATCCTCCAGAGTGGGATGGAAATACACCAACAGCATGCTGTGATCTGACACAGCAAACACTGCCCAGGCTGGACGTGAGCTGTGGTTGAAAAGGAAGACAGGATGTGGACTTGTTAATCCAGCACATCTCAAAAGCACTATAAAAATAGACTAGGAGATAGTTTATTTACAAATGAAATGTTATCTTTAGCATCGGGGAGAAAGGAAGTGCAGAAGGCTGTGACACTGTTATTCACACTTGTTCATTTACCCAGGCTTCCCCCAGACAGACCAGCAGCCAACACAGGCTAGTAGAGAAGGTTTGCAGTAGGAGAGCCAGTTTACACAGCTTGCTTATGCAAAGGCGGCCTTTTGTGGCACTCAGTGCAGCATGAAACATGTTGTTCTTCAGTACGGGGCGAGCTATCTCAGGCGAATGCTACCTATTCAACAAGGAGATGAAGAGGACCAGATGGAAAGATGAATTTCCTTTTCTAGGATCCAAGAGAGTGGGCTGATGCTGTTGCAAGCGGAGATGAAGGCTGAGTTGAGAGTGAGGATCTGGCTGCAGATCTAAAATTTGTTGGGTGGAGGGGGAGAGAAGTGTTCACAGAGAAACTGTGGGGATGAAGAAAATGAAAGGTACCTGTAATGTAGCGCTGACCTGTGGCACAGTTAGCACCTGCCTTCCATCTGCATGATTCTTACGATGCTTGTGCCTTAAAAAAACAAAGATGGAAACACCCCACCCCACGTTACGGTGGGAGGATGGCATTTACTTACTGACATTGGCAGTGCAGCTGTCAGAACATCTCCTTGCCTGTACTCAGGCCCATTGTCTCTGAACAGATCTGTCCCTTAGGCGAGGACCATCACAGCTTAAAGCTACATCAGCTACACCAGCCTTTTATTTGCCTGTGATGCCCTGTTTTGCCCACTGTCCCTGTCTTCTCCCATATACCAGACCTTCCAACCCTCTGAAAACATTGTCCCTCCCCACTGCCGCCTGCTCCTTGCCTCTGCACCCTCCTGGCATCAGTGCATCCTCAAAATCTTTCCTCAACAGCTCCTATGTCCCACTGTGTCTCCACAGGCTCATTCCCATCACTCATTCCTCTCACTCATCCCCGTCTGAGAAGCCTTTCGCTCATCTTTACCACTGACAGGTGATATGTCCATGCTGCGCACCGCTCGGCAGCGACACAGGTCAGTCTGCTCCCCTCCCCCTCCCACGTTGCAGAGGCAGCTGTTCAGCTTATTATAGATGGGACTTAATGTCATTTGATGGACCACAGCGCTATTTTTGAGCCAAGTTAGCACAGGCTTAGTATGCTGCGCATGTGAGTGCTTCACCCAAGACTAGTTGCTGAAATATAAATACCACTCAACCAACGTTATTTAGAACTTCAGTCGGATCGACCTGATCTGAGCCAATTATTTTCCCCGACAGAATTAATTAGACTGCATATAAAGTGAGATGTGAAAGACAGGTCTGCAGAATTACTTATTCCATTAACAGCTGGTTTGGGGGAAAAAAATAAGGCGGGGGGNAAGGAGAGAGAGCTCTGTCCTTGACTTGGCTTTGCCATGGCCTCATCAAGAAGAAGGGAATCAGGGTTTTCACATGGGAAGCTGCTCTGCTGGCATCCACAGTTCACCTGATGTTAGTTTGCATCAACAAATTCCCTGTTCTCTTATATTCACAATGATAAAGGATGGCTGTTTAAATGCTGTCACAGATTCCCTCCTTGCTCCAACTCCCTCCCTGCTCAGCACAACTGTTGCTCAGACCTCCTCTGTGGAGCTAATTTATTGCCAAAGAGAGGGAAATGTAAATAGTTTGCAGCAGGTAGCACGTGCAGGCGTTTCTTCATCAAGTATTACTTGGACAAGAGCCAGTCGATGCCTGTACACAGAGCTGGGGGAAAGCAGCTTTTCAAGCATGGAAGAAACGTAGGACTGGCTTCAAAAGCAATGACTACTTTAAGGTAACAATTCCAGCAAGGTGGAGAGAAATGGAGAAGCTAATTTTTTTCAAGCTCAGAACTCTTGCTTAAGCTTCCTTGGAAGTCCTCTCTCTTCAAGAGCTCAAAAAAAGGGTGAGAGCAGCTCTGCAGCTCCAGTGCTATGTGAACACTTCATTCAGGGTGACATACCTCCTCATACATTAGGATATACATCCCAGTGCCTTAGGACAGTACCTTAGCTCTTCTCAGTGATGACCAGCTCTAGGACAAGGGGCAGTGGGTGCAAACAGGAACATAGGAAGTTCCATGTGAATAAAAGGAGAAACTTTTTCACCATGAGGGTGATGGAGCACTGGGACAGGCTGCCCAGAGAGCTTGTGGAGTCTCCTCTGGAGACATTCAAAACCCACCTGGACACATATCTGTGTGTTTTAGTCTAGGTGATCCTGCTCTGGCGGAGGGTTGGACTAGATGCTCTTTCGAGGTCACTTCCAACTCCTAACATTATGTGATTCTGTGACAGACAAAGCCTACTCTTCTAAACACAGAGAAAAAGGTGCAACTGAGAGATGGGGAACTTCAATCTCAGAGCCTAGGTGTTCCAACCTTGTGGGAGGGGAGGCTAGGACGCTGGGGCAAGTCACCACCTTGTCCCCCAAACAGCTTCGTCTTCCGTGCGGTTTCATCCCAGCTTGATTCTTCTTCCACCAGCTCTTTGGATATAAGTTCTCACAGCCCAGTTAATACGAACAAATCACCGACCTACAGAGCATCTGATGGCTGTAAAACATACTGCATGTGACACCGCAACACCCACGCCCAGGCTGCGGGGCAGACAGACTCCTTCACAGCACAGGGCTGTCACTGCCACCTCTGCTGGGGACAGACACAGCCAGACACTCTGCTATGGCAGAGCAGAAATTAAAAGTATTGCTTCCTAATTTTGTGAGGCTATTTTAAGCACCATTATCTTGTTTCCTGAAACATACTAATAATTTGTAGTTAACTGTGCTTTTGGGAGGAGGAAATAGGCTACATAGTCTCCCAAAAATTCTCTCCAGTCCCATAGCCTGGCTTGAGAAGGTCAGCAGGATCTTAAGAGGAGCCTCCATCCTTTGTACCCTTTCACCTGCTCTGGGAAGCATTCAGTGAAGACGATACTGCAATATGCTTCCTCCCAGATCTTCTATGGGCTTTTGTCATGCCTTAATCGAAGGGTACGTTGCTGTATATTGACTGATAACATATTTCTCATCCCACCTGAGAGAGAGGAATGTAAAAAACAATTCTCTGTGTATTGGAAGGTTTGTGGTTCCCCTCAGCTATGCTCCTCCTAGACAAAACCACAGTCCCACTTACCTTGTGTTTTCTGAAACTTCTCCTTTTTTTGCAGCTTTGGCCAGATTGTCTCTGATATGATATCCAAATCTGGACACACTGCACCAGGTGGGATCTCAGCAGCGCTGGGTGGAGTGGCATAAGTAGTTCTCATCCTGTCTGCCTGCTAACACCTCCCACCCAAAGATTCACCTTTTTCAAAACACCAACATATTATTGGCTTGCTCAGTTTGCAGCACACCGAAACCCCAGCTCCTGTCATTCTGTGCTGCTGCCTCAGCACTTATTGCGCAATCTGTTTTTTATGCATTTGATTTCTCTGTGTGCTACTTCCAACTTGTCTCAAAATAATTCCATCTCACTGGGTCCAGATAATTTCTCCAGCTCATCGAGATCACTCGTTTTCTGATTATGTCCTCCAAACTCATTATAGCTCCTTTCCAGCTTGATGTCTGATGCACATGAAGTCTTTTCCATCATCTGCCCTGATAATGAAGGCAGTGAACAGAAATAGTCCTGAGGAAAAAAGTCCCCTATAGAATCCAGCTTGAAATGCCTTCTCATTTTGACCAGAGACCGCTGCAAACCGGTCGGTACATTTTTTTCAGCCACTTGAACACAACTTAATGATGATTTCTTTTCTAAGGAAGATTCACCCAAGAAAGCATTGAGTACTTCAGACACCTCTTTGTCATGCCTTACTTGTTCTATGCATCCATTAAGTAGTGGAGTTACAACTCCCTTTGCCTCACTCCTGCTCCTCATGCATTCAGAGCTGTTTATGTTGCCTTGTTTGTACTCTTTGCAAGACGCCTTTTTTTTCCAATTTCAAGCAATGAAGTACTCCTGATGCAGCTATTTAGGGTTTACTGTAAACTCTGTTGTGCATCTGCATGGAGACAAGCTGCTGATTCGCTTGTGGTACAGCCACCAGCTCTCTGCACTTCTTCACTCAAATTTCTCCCCAAGAGCCTCTGCCTCCTGAATTTGCTGAAATCAGCTTTTGGGTTTTTTTAAGTCCAGGTTATTGTTCTGGCATCTTGAGACCCTGAAATAGCCAGTTATTTGTTCCCCAATCCCAGTTTCTGCAGGAGATGAAACGGATGCAGAGAATGTCCAATTCTCACTTCATAAATTGGTCCCCTCCAGGACAGAGATGGATGGGCAGGATAATCTGAAAGCTCCTGCTCTCTTGACTGTGCTTGATCTGTAGGTAAAGGACTTTGACTTTAAGAGCTGTAAATCCAGTGGCCTTCGTGAGCATGACAAAGAAAGGGGGGAGAAAATTCCTATCAATCAAGGGGTTGGAGAATGGAGATATACAGTCTTAATTGACATATGAGAGAGTTATGTTTTAATTTCTTCTTTGAGAGGTGGACATGACTAGCAGCAATTTAGGATTACAGGCTGGCTTGGGTAGCTGCCAGAATGGACAGAACGTGATTTGGTATATCCAAATCAGCTATCAAGGGGCAGGAAGTTGGAATTAAACCAGTGGGATCAGAGATTTTAACTTGAGAAGCATTTAGTCTAACATAGCATTAAAATCAGGAATGAAAACTGCAAAGCAAGTGAGGAAATTCACCTGACCGAGTCCCTTCAGCTAACTTTTCACAAGTGCCCTGAGAGGAGGAGGTATGTATCTTTTGGTGCCTGACAACATACCACTGTCATTGCAACAGGGAGAGAAGATATTTCTTTAGGAAAAGGGAAATTTTGGCTTTTTCATTAAAAATAAGGGTTAAATACTTAAAAAAAAAGTTTAGAAATATTTCAAAAACTAATTATAGTATTTTATCAACTTATAGAGGAAAAATTACATATGTGACTTTCTCAGGAACACTGGCAATGAGCCACATCACAAAAATACTTCTTTGCACATACATCAAGAAGAGCCCAAGTGCATTTATGATAGATACATTAATTCTTCCTAGATACCACTGCCACCGCTCAAGCGAGGATCACAAGCCTGACCCTGAAAGCTGTTAAGTACCTACCAATAACTTCAACAAACTTCAAGAAAAAATATAGATGGTCAGTGACTTAACTATGTTACTTGGAATTTTGACACCCTCTTCAGCACCTAGATAGACCTAGACCTCTTTCTCTATATCTCTAGCACCTTAGTTTGTTCAGACAAGGTTCTCAAACCTCTGATCAGAGAAGGATTGTTCCACTTCAGGGAGGATTTCAGCAAATGGAAATGTGGTCTCCTCCAGAGTTGGTTCAGGGGTGACAGAGCACCTTGCCTTGAGCAATCCCACCAGTTGAGCTACAAAAGAAGTTTGCCAGGGTTTTTCCAAGCAGCTGTACTAATTTGGTCTAAGGAGTGACCTGGCTTTCTGATGTAACTGCTTTTCTGTTCTCTCTCCCTATCTCTTTCAGAGGCCAGGTTTGGAAGCAGATTGGCCTGTTCCTCATTTTCATGCCAAATTGCTTCTTAAGGTCCATCCCCTCCCCCAGGCTAAAGGAGCAGTACGTGGAGGAGACCATCAGGCTGATGTTTTCTGACAGCCCTACACAGTGTAGGGCTAGAGGCTTACTGACTACTTTTAGAGGAAAATAAAGCCCATCCAGGCTGCCTTTCAACCAAAAGCCCTGCCTCAAGCAGCTGCCTGCCCAAAGGAAGGGGTCGAACCGTAGCCTTAAATGCAAGGCTTAACCAGAGCAACACTGGAGGGAAGGAGCTGCAAAAGCTTAGGCCAGTCCCCAAACATTCAGCCTGGCTGTGGCAGCATGCGGTCCCTTCAGCCAAGCTCCTCAGGCCTGTCCCAAGACAGATGACAAGCAGACAGGAGGATGTGCTGCTCAGGGCTGGTTTAAGCGTGCCCTTGGCTCTGCTTGCAGGGGAAGCACGCTCAATCAGGAGTCCTGCTAAACCAACTGCCAGCCACGCTCAGCCACCATTTAATTTATCATATAGACAAGGCCACATACACCATGAATGAGCACCATGAGCTACGGTTTTATATTTGCCCCTTCCTTGGCAGTGTTCAAGGCCAGGCTGGACGGCGCTTTGGGCAGCATAGGCTAGCGGAAAGCGTCCTTGCCCATAGCAGGGAGGCAGGAACAAGATGATCTCTAGGGTCCCTTCCAAACCAAACAATTCTGTGATATTTAGGTGACATTCGCAGTGTGTTAGTCTGAGGGCATGGACCCCCAGAGAAGATGCCAACCCATAAGATCAGAATGGAAGCTATAGGCACACGTGTGCATCCAGCCTGCGGTGGGTGTGAGGTATTTACCTCACCTTCCTTTTGCTACACAGCAAGGGCATGAATGAGGATTACAACCATAAAGTAGCTGACAGGCTTTAAGTTGACTCTCCAGCTTGTTCCTGGTAGGATGGCTCATTTGCCTTTATCTTCTGGGTCCTTGGGATTGATGCTTGCTCCTCCTGTACAGTAATTTGCATTTTGGTATCCATTTTCAAGAAAGAATAATAGCATTTTACATGTGTAAATGACTATAAAGTGCACCAGGGAAGGGAGAATTAGACCCTTATCTTTTGAAAGATTATTCAAAAAACAGGGAACTTTGGACTTGAGCCAAAGGATATTTCCGCATTTTGAACCTAAAATACTAAGAGAATTGTATTAAAAAAATAATTATGGAAGCAAAAAGCTTTAGCTAAGGTTGTGGTGCTAAATATTGAAAATCACCTTCTGCACAAAACTGTACCCCTTCAAAAAATCCTCTGAAATTAAGATAATGTATTCAGAGTACTCAAAAGATTTCCATTTCAATTTATTGTCAAGGTTGAGGGGTTCTGAATAGGACTCTTGGGGAAAAGGGCAACTTTACTATTAAAAAAGATAGCACTTTACTGGCTGAAAGTGATTTCCAAATACCAACTAATTCAGCCACAGAAGAGCACAGCGGCCCAGGACAGCTCTGACTCCCCTCGCAGTTCCCATTTCATAGTTGGGAAGCTGAGGCACAGGTGATGAATGTCTCCTGTGCAATCAGAACAATCTTAATTCTGCCTTCTGGTAGTGAAAGGGTGAATAACTGTCCCAGGGGAGGAAGAACAGTTTCTTCATTACTCATATGGACCATTTGGACTCAAGTGGTATTATTTATTTTTTCACATTAAGGAAAAAAGTAGTCACCCACACAAAAGCTGTAGATGTCCAAAGAATCCATTTGACTGGCTGCAGTATCCATTGCTTCCCTTCCACTCTTGGAGAAGACTCAGCCTAGCTCCTGAGCAGAGGTTTCTGTGCAATAAACAGTGACTCCTCCTTGGTCTTTAAGCCTAGAAGTGACAACTGAAGGAAGACTGTGGCCACAAACACAATTCTGTGAAGAGAAAAGGTTATGAACAGCAGCTCTGGAAGCTCAGTCCCCCATCTGTTTGACAATGTAGATGATGCAATCAAACTCAGAGTTTGTCCAAGAATCATTCAATTACTGAGTTTTGAGAACAAAATAAACCTAAAGACAAGGAAAATGTGATTTCCTTCAGAACCTTCCAAACAAGACCTGCCATTTTAGATCAAGACAACGTTGTAAGAGTGCAGCTTCATCATGTAGCCCTCTTCTTGTGGTGAGCTATCTATCTCAGTTCAGCTGTTAAGCTGAGGAAAAAGGCCCAAGAGACCCTGCACCAATCCTTAACAAGAAAGGAGACTTTTACAAGTGACTGTCACTAGGGAACAGACTCTGCAGCAATGGGGTTTATCCAGAAATAGGGAAGAGTTTTGAATAGAAAGATCTTGATGGATCTGAACCCCAAACAGTGGAGGTTCTTGATCTGAGCCTAGAGATGTCTTGCATAGTCTTATATATGGAAAGGAGGAAGGGTTTTCTATCAAATCCTAAGGTTTAAGGTTGCAGGACACTCTTCCAGCTGAACCTGCTCCACATTATGGGCTATGGATTCTACTCAGTTCCCCTCTGCTGAGCCTCACCTTGTATGTCTGACAGTGCAAGGGTTGAGTTGACTTTTGACATAAAGAAGCTGTCTGGACAGGTCAATTAAAAGGTAAAAGCTTGGGGGAAACACTCATGGCCTAAATCAGCAGAGGCTGACTAGCCTCTGAGAGAAAAGTCTGCTAAGAACATGACTACAAGCAAACAGGATCAGAACACAGTGAGTTGTGTTTCCATAGACATCATTGTTTAGTCAGATAGTACCTGACATTATGAGTCACCAGCACTTCCACTGTGCAAGCAAATGGCCAAGTAGAAGTGGGTGCAATCACAATGGCTTCATTGGTATGAGGCCTACCTACCCCAGACTTGCATTTGACTAAGTGCATGAAACACTGATGAGTGTCCTACAAAGAAAACGCTCAGCAGTATTCAATTGTTCTGTCAGATCTATGACGAGCACTCCATCAAAGTTGTGCATGCTTAAATATCCATTGAAAGAATGTTCCCTAACAGGTAGACAGTGCACTAATGAAAGGAAGTATTTTCCTCAAATTATGCCAGAGGAGAAATTAATTACTGGGGGAATGGGGGAAGAAAAGGATCTCCACCTTCTGCAATCTCAGACTACTGTGCTATTTTTGCCTCTTGAAATCTAGTTTCCATGAAACATTTCTGCAGAATGCTTATTTTCTGAACACGATTTCCTTAGCAGCCTTGCTAATCTAAGTGCCATGATTCCAGAATAAAGAGCCAGTGCCCTGCTCCAGAGGCCTTTGGCTAGGAAAGATGGTGTTTCAGAGGGAGCCTACAGCTCATGCCATAGTTTTGTAAGTGCCCACTGCCTAAGTGGGAGTCAGACTGACAGAGGGAGGCTTAAAAGCCCCAAAGGTAGGTGGTGGGGAGGGTGTGTATTATCTCCAGTAGCATAGGCTTAGGCTGGACATGAATGTCCAGAATATAAATACATCTCCACTTGGGTTTTAATGTCCTCTGCTGACTCATGCTGATACCAGTTTCTGGTGTAACATCGTGAACAGCATTTGCTTGTAGCTGTTTTCAGTTGGTGGAGTTTACAACAACAATGACATTCCTAGAAATACGTGCATGCTTTAAGCAGTGCTGCTTGAGTGCTCCCTGCTTCTTCAGTGCCCCTTCAAAACCCTTTTTATCCCACCTGCACCATTTTCCCGACCACCTGCCACCCCGCAGGTAACGGAAGAGCACTTGTGCTTTTCCCAGCCAATGTTATGTTCAGAAGAACAAGTGTTTCAGGCTGACAAGCTGAGAAAGTCAGCCCCACTGAAACATCTGCCTGATGTTTCACCCCCAGCAATAGGCCAATGGCCTGCAGGTCAATTTCTACCCCTGGGAAGAGGCACCAAGGTGCAGCATCTCCTTGGGTGACCTGCAGAACTCATGATCCTGTCCCACACCATCAGCCTATGCTGCCATCCCATGCCTTCTGCCTTGGGAACAGAGAAGACAACAACACAGTGGGAGAAACTTGAGAAAACATCTGCCCATCACCCCTCATCATTTTAATGCAGCACTCCAGCACCTAGATGAGGTTTGGGCCTGTCAGCATTAGCCAGTCTTCTCCCCATGGGTGAAAGCCCTTCACCTGGCATGCACAATATGGCAAGGGGTATGGCAGAGGTGCCAGATTCTACAGTGGGCAAGTGAGGCAGCCCTCACTCATGCATCAGTCAGAAGAGTAAACGATCACAGGAAGGAGGAAGGAAAGCTCTCTCTATTGCCACTGGAGGAGCAAGAAGAAAACAGAATTTGGTGGTGCTTGTCCTCTGAGGCTGATGTTACCCCTGGCATGAGTGACCAGCCAAAGTTCAGGGCCCTGCATGTTGTTTCCATTCTTAGGGGAAGCTGTGGTAGTCTTTTGTTTTTCTGATGGATCCCTGCTCATCAGCCAAGGCTACAGAAGTATCTGGTTTTCCCAGACACTGTATGACTCAAACAACAGAAGACTGTCCTCTATCCACAGCCTTGACTGAGAAAGTCCTTCACCTATGGCTTTTCCTCCAGTACCAGACACCCAGCACCCTTTCAATCAATGCTGAAGACATTCTCTGCTGCCTCTGTTCCCTGTTTCTGTGGGCTTCCAGCTCTCCTCTCCCAGGTACACAAACTCCCCTTGCTCTCACTGTGCCCTGAGCATGCCCAACATTTCAGGCAATGACCAACCACTGTTATTTCAGCTCTTCCACTGTGGAGAGGCCTTACCCTCCCCATAAAGCTCTTTGAAGGAGCATCTTGAGGTCTTTACGCCAGATGAAAATGTGAAATATTGTACATATTGAATTCATGTCTCAGAGGCATTTTTGCAGCCCTGTTGCCACTGCAAAGTGTTAACCTGGATGTACACTGTCACCGTGGGCTATCATATCCTCAGCTTTATGAATGCAGCAGTTTGCTCACTCTCCTCAAAGCATAAGCCAACCACCTCTGCGCAGAACTGGGAGGCAGCGTGCATGGCCCATACCCCAGAGCGCTGCCTCTTTTCTCTGTTAGGGCCAGGGGAGGGAAGACATACAATAAAGGGAATTACCCATCCAGATTCATCTCACCAGCGTGCCATGTCCTCAGAAGCAGCCTCCCACCAGGCAATGCCAGCAATGCCCTACCTGGTTCCACATCGCTCATGTCCAGGATGAGTCACCAGGCCCTTTGCAGGCACATTTCCACCCTGTCAGCCAGCCATGGTTAGCACAGAACATTCCTGGGTTCATAACAAGCCTCAGTGTGTGACACCACTTTCTCTCTTTGGGAACAAGTAACTCAGTGTGTGGATTCAAAGTGGGACACTCAAAGGCTCTTCAGTGGCTCCACACATGGCAGGACTGAGCCCAGCGGCTCCGACTCACAAGCAGGATGGGGCAGTGGGTTTTGCACTCAAGAGGTTCCTTTGCTCCTCCCTGGGAGACCCCTGTCCCCACTCCAGAGATATCTCAGGTAACCTGGAGGTGGGTCCTAGACCACCACAGTCTGCACATCAAAACATGGTAGAGAAACAAACTGGGTGTCAGAGCACAGATTGAGTGGGAGCTTCCTTGGAGAGGGCTGTGTTTGAAGGTGGGAGAGGGAATCAGCTGTCTTGAGGACACTGTCCTCACTCACAGGTCAGAGCATCCTCTGAGAGCAGGGTTGAAGTGATAGCAAGGCCCTCACGAAACACTACAACATTTCTAAAGTCTTCAAATGTTATGCTCTCACAGTTCAGTTCCTTGCAAACAGTCCCATTTGGAGGTGTGAACCGTACAGTGCTGGGGGAAAGGTGCTGGAAAATAGGATTTTTGAATTTCAATGGACTCTCAAAGCAGATTTACTATTCAAGCCAAACTCACACCATTCCCCTCCTGAAAGCTGGAGCAGAATGAAATCCAGGTGTCCAACAGGCAAATTGAGGTGAAAAAGCCCTCAAAACCAGAAACCCAACTCTCAGACTCAAAATCACCCACAGAAGTACTTTTATCTTTCTTTTCATTATTGTTTAGTTTAGCTATTAACATTCTGCTGCCTCCTGCACCACCATATGACCTGGTCATGTCCCTTCTTTTAAATCTCTCTGCAGAAACAAAAGAAATGCTCTTGCTCTTGGTAAATACAGCAGCGCAGGTGCTCCTTGCAGATAAGGGAAAAAAGGCAACTTCAAACGTTAGCAACAACTTATGAAGGCTATGGATGAATTTTTAGTAGCTGAGTACCAGAAACAAGTCCTGGGATATGAGCACATATTTCATATTTGTCTTTAGCACAAACGTCCAGGTTCAGAGGCAGGTTAAATGAAGGGATTTCTCTATTGTAAGACAAGACGGTACTGAGGTTACATTCGGGTCCATCAGATGTGAGCATCTGGTTTGTTTCGCGTTACAAGAACAAACAATATCAGAGGAGATGCCCATCTGGGGGCTAGCAGCTTAATTCCAGCAACAGCAAGAGGCCACGAGAGAAAAAGTTTCATTTTGGAAAAGATATAAAAATGATTGCTCTGAATCACTCAACACCTCGGCCGAGACAATGAGCTGTGGCAGGGTACAGGCACACCACAGCCACCAGCCAAATCGCTCACACCCAGTGTGGAGGAGTAGCTCCTCCATCCCATCTCTTTCCCCCAGATAAGACCAAACACAGCATCTTCAATCTCACCAGCAGCACTTTGGCATGTGCCACAAAAGCTGCCACGGCTCTTTCCCCACTCTGCTGCAAGGGGACAAGCCAGACCCCAGCCCCTCACAGCAGAGCTCTTCTCACAGCACCAGTGCAGGTCTCCACTTCCCAAATTGTTTGGTGTCCAAGCATGGCAGGTCACATGCCAAGCTGGAGGCTTCCA
Organism: Zapornia atra; assembly: GCA_013400835.1. NCBI lineage: Eukaryota > Metazoa > Chordata > Aves > Gruiformes > Rallidae > Zapornia > Zapornia atra. Next base: position 76,475 of record VZTU01032400.1, read on the forward strand.
CAATCTTACTGCTCTGGGCTGGGGGAAAGAAACCCCAGGCTTTCAGATATGATGCTGCTAGGGAAATCTGTCTCTCCAGCTCCGAGGTTGGTGGGGAGGTGAGGGGCAGAGAGGCTCATTACGTGGTTTGCAGGATATGAAGGTTTTGTGCAAAGACATCTGCTTCAATATGTCTACCTCAAGGCAACCAGGAAAGCTGTCCTACGCATGACAACAGCACTGCTTCAATGTCTGTTCCCTAAAGTTATGTGACCAGGAGATTTTAAAACTAATTATATGCGATTAAGTGCTTTACATTTGTGTCAGCCCCGCACACTGAGTTACAGTTTCCCAGATCTTTTATGTGTTGCAGTTGAATTTCTGTTTCAATATCAAACACTGCATCCTTTTTCTTCATAATATACTTTTAAGAGTGACAAGAGATCGATAAAAATGTGTAATTTAGGGATCCATAAACCCCACATAATTTAACTTCATATACCAGGCTTGAATAAAAGGAGACATACCAGTCAGGCAGCTCACAAGCAGATACATATATCCACACCGACAATTTGGTTTATGTTTTGCTTTGTGCTTTTCAACTCCAGCAGCTACTTAACACACTATTAGGAGACCAAAACGTAATTAAAATATTGTAAGGCAAGCCTCCTCTCCTTGGCTGAAATTAAAAACATTCCAGCCTGCCCCCATTTTTCGCAGGGGGAAAGAAAGAGAAGAAAGTGTTAATCATTTGATTAACGCTCATCCCTTGCAATTTTTATGGGCACTTGTTGCAGTTGAACAGATGAGCAGCACTTTTCTATAGACTCTCCTCTACAGACCCGCAGGACTGTGCCAGGCAGGCAGCAGCCAGCCTCAGTCATAAATAACTTTGGAGATTTAACCTGACCCTGCCTGGAAAAGAGAAGGGCTGTGAAGCAGACAGCCCAACCACCCCACCCCGTGCTCTCTACGGGGATTTCCTTATCCACATAAAGGGCAAAAAGCCACCGGCTCCACGGAGAGCTCAGAGCTGCCCAACTGCTCAACAGCAACTTGGTGCAAAGAATCAGCCAGCCACACGAATGCGTCCCCCAGTCATGGCCACAGTCACAGCAGGCCAGTAGAAGCAGCCAGGAGAAAACTTTCCTTCTGTAAAAGTGAGTGGCAAGCTGCTGAATCACTCTGGCAGGCAGGAGTCAGCGTGTCTCAGGGAAGGGAAAGTCAATGTCTCCTGGAGGGAATATTAATACTAAAAACCAAAGCAAGGACATCCAGGACTCGAAAGGATCTTTACATATAGTTTAAAAGAAACCCCACCAACCAAAACAATTCCAAGAGCGGCTCCATGCACAAATTAATATTTCAGGAAGCGTAAAACAATATTCATTTTAAATTTATGATACAACATTATTCATCCACTCAGGTTTCAAAGTATTTTACAGCCGGGCGCTAAGAGAGCATCTCATTTGCTGTGAAATGCAGCCACCTTGTCACCGGAGCACAGCAGTTGACAGGACTGTCTGGGGCACAGGGGAAAACCGCCACTGCTGCCAAGGGAGCCTGACAGAGCTCGCCACTGCTGCTCCTCTTTTTGGTTTTTTTTAAAGTCTGGGATGGGCTGACATATTTTGTGGGAGCTGGGCATGGGGAGGGGAGACAAATGGGAAGTTTAGGTACGGCACCACACATGTATTGAGAACTTCTAGACACGTCCTTGTTGAAATCTGACCAGTGCCATGAAGGTAAATAGAGACGTAACAGTTTACGCAAGAGAGATCTTAATTGATTTTGTTCCCAGGCAGGTCCCCGTTAGAGCAGCAGCGATGGTGTAGCACAGACTGGACAGGTCTGCCAGCAGCTACCCACAGTCTGTAACCCAGGGAAAAAGCCACACAAACCACCATCACCACAGCAAGCAAACCACCCAGGATCCCCTTCCTGGAGGGACACATCCCCTCCTCAAAAATGAGAAGGGGATCCTCCATTTCTTCTCCTCTCCACTCCTGGCAGCCTTCCCCCAGCAGAGGAAAACGTTAACGCGTTGTTTACCTGGGACTTTCTGTATTCACCAGCCCATAGGCACTTCCACCCCTTCCAATTTAAACAGTAACAACCAGTTAATAGCCTTCAGAAGAAAATGTGCAGAACGCAACACCTCTGCCACCAAGCTAAGTAATCCTGTATGCATAAATATTCTCGAAATGCAGAATTTGTATCAGGAGCAACAGAAGCTGTGATAGGGGATGTGCTTTGTTACAGTCTGGTGTAAAAGTCAAATAATGCACTCTCAGAGACAGGCACAGCCCCAAATCCAATTTTCTTCTTACAATAGAAGTACAATAAATAAAATAGGCAGCCAAAAACATCTACATAACTCCAAGCAATGCCATGTGTTTGGTTTTTCACATGTTCAGGTATGTACATACACGTGTGTGTGTATACACTCAGGACAGAGTTTGGTCTCTCTACAAAGATTGAGAATTCCTAAAATAAGCATTAGAAATCAAGGAGAGAGGGGAAGAAGAAAACAGCCCCTTCAATTTTCATTTGAAAAAAAAGCTTCTGCTTATTGATAGGGCTTCTCTTTGCTACAAAATTTGCTAGGAAAAAGAGGACAGAAAATGCTAGCTGCAGCTTACCTAGTGCAAACTCGAGCATAACTTGGGGGAAACACATATGTTAATGGGCACTGAGGACTGTTGATTCAGCGCATGACAAAGAGCGCAAAACTTCCCTTAGCTCTTGAAAAAAAACGATGACTGCCCACATGGGCCGCTGGAGGATTTTCAGCTGAGGTAGGCAGTATTTTACACAAGCCTTGCTGGCTGCATGTCATCTCTCGGACAGCGCTTGCAGCTTCGTGAGAAAGTCCTCAGAGCCCTCGAGGGCAGCCAGCCAGGTGCCAGCACTGTTGTGCAAGCCAGAGGAAGGAGGCACTGCAGAAGGACCTGACTCAAAAATCCCTCAGCCGGACACTGCCCGTGCTGGGGTCTGTATCCCCCTCTCCGAAATCCCTCCTCCTCCACCCAAGCGCTGCCAGGGGCTTGCTGCCCCCCTCGTGCCTGAAGCCGCTCCTCATTTGATGGCGCTGGCTCCCTCTTTAAACACACACGCAACGTGCGCTCTCCGAAAACGTGTCCCCTCTACACCTCTGTGTACACTGGAGCAGCAATCGTGCGAGTGCTGTGTCAATGCTTGCAGAGTACAGTTGAGTATTTGGTGTAAAAATATTTAAGAGTCCAAAGGTGAGCAAGAAATACATCACATGAGCAATCCAGGGGAAGAGGCTAATTCAACAGAGCTTAGCAGGGACCATGCAAGCAGCAGAGAGGGATTCCGGCTGTATCTGAGCTCTAGGCAAGATTATCTGTGTAGTGGTATCGCATCACCCCCACAAATTTCCCATTGGCTACTCATGCCTCAAAACTCAACATTATTTCCAGCCTTCTTGGGAAGCAGTGACTTTGCTTGGTGACAATTAACACATACAGGAGAGGTGAGAAAAAGCCTTGCAATTAGTCTAGCCCGTATTTTAGTACCGGCCCCAGCACCTCTGCTCAATAACAGGATCAGTGCTGGGATGCTGTTACCTGGGTGCTTGTATCTGCCATGGCACACACATTTCCAGGCACTATCAGGAAGGTGGGTTTTCAGTTCTGACATGGAAATCTTTTAAAAAGCAACCCACTGCCACTCCATTATAATAATGTTCTCTGCTAGTGAATTTAAGACAAGGACTCTGGGGACAGCGAACACCGTAATGTTCTTGGAAAGTCATTTAACATCTGTCTCTTTCTATTTAAACTCTGCTGATCACCCCATGGACTTAATTTTCTCAGCCATAAAATGAGCCAACGATATCTACTTACCTGGCTTGTGGATAGAGATGTCTGCCGTAAAGGACTTGAAGAGTGAAGTAATTAATGAAGAAGACCTTCCTGTCTGCCACAGGGTTCAGCATCTGTGTGAGGACATAGTGTGAAGATCAAGTTGAGCAGCTGAGATACCTGATAGACTGATCCATACAGACAACTGGGTCTACCACAGGCATATGGTTGCTGTGGAAAGTTGCTGTGGGACATCCGTTGTGCTGTGTTGGAGAAAAGGATGATGTGGATGGGATGCAGTGATGGGAACAGCCCCTCTCAGCACAAGGGGTTGGGAGAAGGCTTGAGGCAGGGCAGGGCATGCAGTGGGAACAACCAAACCAAAAGCTTGTGTTGAAGGACGAGTCGTTCTCCTGTCTTGACACTATTAAAGCTTACACTGACACAAAAAATGTCTCCATCCCAGACTCCTTGGTCAAGCTGCAGCACAAGCACCATAATCCAGCTACCAAGCATGTCGCTCTCTGTGTCTGCTCTCAGCTATCACCTTTTGCAGGACAGGGATGCCTTTCTCCTGTGACTCCCAGGTTGAGGACAGGGAACAGTTCTGTGCTGCTCTCCTGATGATCACAGAGCCAATTAAGGACAGTGCCACAAATCAGGCAAAAATCAAGAGGCCACACTTCACTCTAAGTATCTAATTGCCTTTTCTTTCCATGGTGTTTAATCATCAGTAAACACGGGAATAAAACATGAGAAAGGACAGCTCTGACATAACCAGTGGCTCCTTGCTCTGCTGTCTGGTCAGTACATTGATCCCTTTGCTGTTTCCTCTCCTTCTTCAAGATGTCATCCCCTCTTTTAGGACACAGAACTTCATGCACACACTTCACTGCCTAGAGCTGCTCCTGAGCTCATATCATTGCCAGGGTTACTGAAATCTCCTCCTCAAGCACACGTGTACAACTCAGCTAACTCATGCCCCTGCAGAGGCACTCAGTGCCATTCTCTAAGCTTTAATATACTCTTTAGAAGAGGGAGCAGGGGTGTGTAGGACGTGCCAGGATCACAGGTAGGTTTGGTGTGGAACTTGGTCACAGGCAGGGCCAGATGGCACCTCAGGACTCATTGCAAACACAGATCCCTGCACAGACTTCCTGGTTATCCAGCAAATAATTACCATGTCCCATTAGGATGTGCATACTACGTGCCAGCTCAATTACAACACATGGAGCAGGAGGGGATGATGCCGTGTAACAGCAGCCAATAATGAAAATTAGCCTGGGGGGAGGCAGGGAGGGAGAGACCTTAACTCTTCCTCTTCTTGTTTCCTTTCCCCATGTTTAGTTCCCTTCACTTTCTCTCCCTCTGCTTCTTTTGCTGGGTTTTTGTTTGTTTGTTGTTGGTTTTTTTTTCAATCACTGCACAAATTTTTCACAGTCAAATATTTTCAGTGTTTTCAGTTCTTGACAGGCACAGGCTTCTCCTTCTGCCAGGCAGGGACAGAAAGGCTGGAGGGCAGAAGCGCTGCCCCTTTCAAGCCGGTCAGCCATGAAGGCAGCCCCAGACAACCCGCAAGCTCTAGGAGCAGAGCCCCATCTTGGAGCACAACACTCTCGTAAGGCTGCTTATGGTAACAGAAACTCAGTGTTCGCTATGAATAATCACAGATTTTATTTATAGTGACAAAACGAGAGGGCCTTTTATGCAATATTCACTCAGGTTACCCAGGTCAATAGCAGCCTAGTCATAGTGACTCATACTGAGGAATTAAATATTTTAAACATAGTACAGTTATAGTCTGAGCCTGGCTTGCCTTCAGCAGCTGCCTTGATCTCATTTACCTCGTTCCCTCCCCAAAACAGGCTAGAGAATTCCAAACATCCCATGCAATACAGCACCTGGTTCTCCTTATCCTGTGTCAGACATGAGTCAGTGATCAAAGCCACAGGACGGGGTGCTCACTCTGCCTTTCGGAAGAGTTTTGCCTACTGATCTATAGGAAAAGGGGTCATGGGTGATGGGGCACCCCAGAGGCTCCCAGCTGCAGTGCCAGGACACCATCTTGCAGAGTCAGGTTGTTGTTGCTCTTAGAGTAAGGTCACCAGAGAACCCAGGTAACCAACTGATTCATGTAAAGTCATTGAGAAAACCGACTAGAAGCACTGGGGACAGAGTTATAAAGCTCTGAGTGCAAGGTTCCACCAGAAAATTGCCTGCAAGTTCTTGCAGTTCAGAGGGATGAAGGAAGAGTGATGCTGAAGCCTTTTGCCCTCCCTTGGCAAGCAATGAAGGACCTGTGCCTTTGGTCCAGGCACAGATCCTGCTGTCCCAGTCTGGCTTCAAAGGAGAGGTGCTAAAGAATCCCCCAACTGGAGGGGGATCAGAGAAACATCAGAGCATCAGAGAAACATCACTATTTGGGCCAGAGGACTTTCCCCACCTGGGAGCAGAGAGCTCTGCTGTGAAAAGGTTGGGCCAGCCATCAGAGAGGATTTGAGCTTGGTACCATCAAAAACCCCTAAAAGCAACTGCAGTGAGCTGCAGTGCACTGGTGTGTCCCCAGTCCTGGGAAGATCCACCAAACCTTGCCCACTGAGTCCCAGAAAAGAAGAACTGCTGCTGAAATCCACCAGCAAGAAGAGGGAATATAATGGGGACACTGGTTTTTTTCTGATTTTATATATATATATATATATATATATATTACCTTCTCCACAAACTTTCATGCAAAAATAAACTCCCTTTTTTTTAATCTTACAGGATCAACTTCTGCTCTCACCAAATACAGGGATGCAAACTACAGGCCTGAAACACCTCACAGGTTTGGGTAAATTTGGAACCACCCTGCTGGAGGTGAAGACAATTCACTCTCTGGTAGTCTTGCATTGCATTGGGGTATCTATTGATTGACTCCTGCACTGCCACCACACTGACTGTATGCCAGCACAACCGGCACCGGGGCAGAACATTCAGTGGCTGCATCGGCCCTGGGAGCATGGTGTGCTGGGCAACTGGTTTTTGGATATTCAAAAGGCTTCCCCAGACCATACAGCACACAAGCTGCTACTGCTTTTCACACAAACATATTTTCAGGGTGGTTTTTATCCCCCCTCCCAAATAAAACTGCCCAGAAGAGAAACTACACAGAAGCAAGAACTAAATTGCTTTGATTCAAGCCTTTTGCATTTGGGAGGGGACAATGGATTTAATAAAGCGATGCTTGTCTACAGGGCTTTCCCATTAGGAGAGGAGAATTTGCAGGAGGTGTAAACTGTTCCACACATTCAATTTGAGCTGTTTAATGAAACATTTTAACTAAGGCACTGGGATATAAAAGGGTGATTTACCGCTGCTTAGAGGAGAATATTTTAAGGAAGTGCAAGTAAGGGATTGGGCCTACAGCCCCTCTCTACTCGTCGCAGTCCTCAGCGGCACACGCCATCTTCTCTGCGTTATTGCAGAGTTACAAACCCAGGCCACAGTCAGTATTTCCAGGAGGCCCACGAGAGCCCCACGAAGGCTGCTCTGGGAAGGAAAGACTTCACTCAGTAGCCGCTGTGTTGGTGAAAGCGTCATTGCTGTGAGTCACATAGCATCTTTGGCCTGAGCAATGGAACCTATTTTACTAAAAAAATAACCCAAAATGTTCAGCTGAAAACTGAGGTAATCCTTTCCCTCTCCAGCAGAGCCACTTCTCCAGCAAGGAGGTGCGAAAGGACTGCTAATTCACTCTGCAACCAAGACCTTGTTTACCTCTGAAGGAACAACGACTCCCTACTGCAGCCCTAAGGTGACCACAGTGGTGTGAAAAAAAACCACTGTGGTATAGGACTTGAACCACGACTTGTCACCCACCACACAGGGACTCAAAGGGATTTACTGTGCTCTCTCCCATACAGCCAAGCTTACTTGGCTGCTGAGCAAAGATAGTTCTTTGTGGTTTTGGGTGGATATGGTTAGAAGGAAACAACTCTCTCCTACAGCAGCTCTGGCCATCTTACAGGGCATGACTGTTCTCATTGTGGGGCCCCATGCACTGCTCCCACAGTGGGAAGGATGCATCAAGCTGGAGGAAGCTGTAGTTCACAATATCAATAAACACCTTGGCAGAAACAACCTGCTCTTAGAGGAGCCCAGTGCAAATGGAAACGGAGGTTGGAGTTGGTCAGGGCACTCCCTTAATGGTGTGAGTATCAGAAGGTGCTGCTGCATGGAAGCATCGTTTGCTCTGTCAGTTATTGATCCTTCATACAGCTGCTCCTTGTGTAATTAAGTCCCCAGAGAAGATAGGTGAGAAAATTAACTTTGGAAAAGTATCAATAGCTGCTGCTGATGTGCTGAAGGCTTTTATGGATTCAGGATGCTGGAACAAGCACCATGAGCTTCCCTAGCACAGAAATAACATTCTTACACAAAAAAACCCAACCCCACCTGGGGGTCAGATTATGGTAACTGCTGCTCTGTATGGAGTTATAAAAGGGAGGAATTCATACTCTGGAGTTCAGCCTTTGGACATATCCTTAGAAATACCAAGTTCTGCTGTGGCAACATATAGTGGTCTGTATGCCACGGGAATGCTGAAATCCCATATCCCACCACACGTAGCAGCAGCCTGCAGCTAGCTCTGCTCTCCCAGGAAGGGTGAAGGTGCTCTGCTCTAACACTAGCACACGTTGGGGACCCTCTGAGCAAAAGTCCTGGGACCTTTCTCAGTTTTCCTGTGCTGTAAATCACTTCAAATAACCAACCTGCACTGCATCATCACCAGGCTGAAAAACATGTACATTTCTATCCTAAAACCCCCGCTCTCCCACGCCAGTAAGCCAGTAGCACTAACAGCTGCCATTAGCTAATAGCTCTCAAAGCATCTTTAGGGTCACCTGTGGGTTTGTGCACAGCATCCCTACATGACATGAGGAAAGGAGGTCCCTGTACATGAAATATATTTTTTTAAATGAGAAAAAGAAAACAACACTGGAGGAGGGAAGCCAAGTACAAGAAATATGAGTGATTTCATGACACCAGCACTGCCACTGTAGTTGTCAATTTTGAAGGAACCGGTGACACCGCGGTTCTTACATTTGGCATTACAAAACAGGGAAACTCTGCCACAGGAAAAAAACCCAAAATCTTAAATGCAGCAAGATGTCCTCAGAGTAAATGTATGAATAGCTTGATTTGTCCTGATGGATGGATAGACATTGTCACAGTTCACTTCATCTGACAGGATTAAGACTCACGCATGGTACAAATTGATTCAGAAAGGAGAAGACTGCCACGTGCTATTACTGCTACATTTGATCTTAATAACTGTGTACTATAAACAGATTTCAGTGCACAGCTGCTCCAAGGGAAAAAGTGAAGGGAAGCCCAGTGTACTCATACAAAGCAAGGGTCCAAAACTCTCCTGAGCACGCTCCCCTCAACAGAAGACTTTGAAGGGTGGGAAGAATCAGGTTAAACCCTGCCCTGCTTTCCCCCTTCTGTCCTCTCGCCACCCACCCCAGTCATTACTGCACCTGATGCCCCTAAAGGCAAGGGAAGGAACTGACTCTGTGCTGCGTGTGGCTCCCTGATGTTGAATCCCAACGCTCCTACAGCTGCTAATGCTTCTTCTGCTCAGTTTAGAGGAGAAATTCTGGTTTTGCTTACCCTGCTGTCACGCAAGACAAGCAGGACTTCAGGATTCCTATCCGCTTGGGTCGGTTGTCACAGTTTCACTGCCCGGACATGCGAGGTGTCTGAGAAAGGGGAGTTTAAATGAGAACTGGTATCACTGCAGAGTCATGCAATGCAGTTAACCCTTCTCTTGAACACAGGGTTTCTTAAAAAAAAGGGAAAATAGACAACAACAATACAGAGGCCAAGGGGACATCCTCCGTTTCCTCACCCACTGTGCAACACAGAATCATAGAATCATAGAATGGTCTGGGTTGGAAGGGACCCCATGGATCATAGAGCTCCACCCCCCCTGCCACAGGCAGGGCCACCAACCTCCAGGTCTGGATCTACACAAGGTTGCCCAGGGCCCCATCCAGCCTGGCCTTGAACACTTCCAGGGACGGGGCATCCACTACTTCTCTGGGCAGCCTGTTCCAGCACCTCACCACTCTTTCTGTAAAAAACTTCCCCCTAATATCTAATCTAAACCTTCCCTCCTTTAGCTTTAGTTCATTCCCCCTTGTCCTGCCATTATCTACAGCAACACAGCAGGGCCTGGACAAAGCGTTTGCTGAGACCTGCAGCCGGTGAGGCTGCTCACTGCTGGGAGACCCTCTGACCCAGTGTGGGAAAGCAGCCAGGCTGGCATGCAGGTCCTGCCCCATGTGTGACGAGAGAGGAGCCTGGCCCCAGCCCTGCCCAGCACTTCCAATGCATGCCAGGTGATCCTTGATGCCTCACTGCCCGTCCCTTCCCCAGCAGCAGAGCAGCCTCCCATGAGGAATGGAGAAGAAAAAAAAAAGACACATTGGTTTATGTGTGATCAGCCACTGAATATATTTGCCTTTTTTTTTTTTTGGATGAATGGTTCTTATTTTTTCTTAGGCACTTCCTGCCAACAAGAGCAGAGAAGGGGAACAAGGTATAATCTGGGTGTTAGCAAAAGTCCTCCTCTACAATCAGAAAAGCCCTAAACATCTCCCTTTTCCTTCTTCTTCCTTTTTCTCTTCTAAAGCAAACAATCAAATGCAATCCATCAGGGAGTGTGATTCATCATCAGATCTCTCCGTCTAATCAGCATGCCCAAGAAGATTTTTGTCTTCTTATAATTACATGGAGCCCAGAAGTTTTAAGCAGCGCCCTTCCCAGCGTAAATGAAGCAGGCAAGAAATCCCTCAGAGTCCCACAGCCCCTTACCCGATGGGCAGCCTCATTCCCTGGTCACAAAGCTGAAGTTAAAATTGGTTTCCTTACTGTCAAGGGCAACCAGTTTGACCCCAGATTAACACACTTACCACATCCTTCTCCTCTCCTCATCCCAGCACTTGTGGGCACAGGCCCGCGCATGCACCCGCACACACTTTGCCCATTACTCTTGATCTGCATGGCATATCACAGGTGGATTTTGACAGATAGAGGCTGTGAGCTGGGTATCTTTACTGAGAAGAAATATTTAGCTGTGGCACAGCAAGCTAGAAGGCGAGGGAATTGGAAGGACATAATGAAGAGAGCGGCAGCAAATGAAAAGATGGAGTGGATAAGTAAAGAAGAAAGAGCCTTTAACAAGAATGCACAACAAATAGAGGAATGCAAAAGATTGTTTCTATGGCAATGTAAGAAAGACTGCAAAACTGCTGTCTGCAAGCAAATGTATTTAAAATGAAACATGAGGTAACTGAGGTAACAGAGGCTGTGTCACTAATGGCAAAGCAATTTAGCAGCATTGAGACTCCAGTGTCCTCCACCCCTTCACCACCTCTCACAAATTGAGAGCATTGCCCCAGATTTCAAAATCAGGGACCTTCTTTCAGGGGATAGCATCCCCCCTTGGCAGGCTTGGCCAGGGTGCACCACTGGGTCATAGAGCCATCCCTCCCCAATAGCACACAGCCACCCAACTCAGGAGGCCCTGGGGAGCAGAGCAGTCGATCCTTGCAGAAAAGAGCCACTCTACCCTGCTCCCACTTTCCCCCAGCACCACCCCAGAAGCCCCCACAGCCCCCAACAACACAGGGTACTGGGGATGTTGACACAGTTGCTTCAGCCAGGGCTACCTGTCCTCCTTCCCCACCGACTCCATCCACTGCACAGGAAAGGGTCTGACCCAAAGTGGGATCTGGGCTCCTCTCAGGACTAAGTGGTTGCCTCCTGGCTGATGACAGATTTTTTTGGGCAGGAAAGTATGGACCCGAGGCGGGGACCTAGAAAGGGGTCAGCCGGACCAAGGAGAGAGAAAGAGCTGCCATATCCTCTTCCAGAGGACTTTAGACGCATAGACCTTAAGAAGAACCTGGGGACAGGATTGGGTTTGCCTGCCTCAATGCTTAAGCAGGGATGTCATGAGAGGGCACTGATGCTTGTGGTAGAATTTGTGACATCATGGGAAGGCAGTGATGTTCATAGTGGGATTTCTTATGCAGATGAAGCACTAAGGTGGCTGTGGGAGTGGACAAGAGCAAAGTCTGGGCTTGTCTCACAGCAGGTCCTGTGCCCATGTCCTGGTTTAATCGGTATGCTGGTTCTGGCCAGGCCAGAATTAACCTCCCCAAGCAGCCAGTCCAGGTGAGCTGAGTTAGCCCCAGCTGTTTTCCACACTACAGCTCCTCCAGTCTCCATGACAAGCACCATAGGTACTCAAACCTTAAAAGAACTGGGGTGGTTTAGTCCGAACCAGTGGCTGAGCACCACACACTGCTTGCTCAGTCACAGACAAGAAAAAGACAGAGCCTCCATGGGTGGGGTTAAGGACAGTTTACAGACAAAAGCCCTGTGAACACAGAACAGCCAATGACACTCACACCCAGCGATAACACAGAGTACCTTACTGACCTGATGGTTACAGAGTGCTGCACAATGCAAGGACTGACCCAACGCTCTTGCTGCACTTGAACTGCTCTGGAAGCACCCAGGAGTGCCCCCCTCCAGCCAGCCCCTTTTATAGGGGAGTGATTCCAGGTGGTGAGGANTCTTACCAGAAATCACAGCCCCCTGGCCAGCTCCCCCAGTTATACACTGAGCATGATGCCCTATGGTATGGAATATCCCTTTGGCCAGTCTGGCTCAGCTGTCCTGGCTTCGTCCTCTCCTGGCTTCTTATGCACCTCCTCACTGGCAGAGTGCAGGAAGCTAAAGAGTCCTTGACTTAGAATAAGCATTACTTATCAACACCTAAAAACGTCAGTGTATTAACAACATTATTCTCATCCTAAATCCAAAACAGACCACTGTACCAGCTACTTGGAAGAAAATTATTCCAGCCAAAACCAGGGCGTGTGACATAACGTGTTGATGCCTTCACTGCAGTATCAGGCAGGGCAAGGCATGGCACAGGAAACAAACTGCCTTGAACACTCTCTTCCTGCACAGTTTTGGCAATCTTAAGTACTGAGCGTGTTACACGTACACTGAAGCCCCACCTGAGCTGTGTAATGAGGTTTGCTCCTCTATTTCTGCTGCTGCCTCCTGTCTTATCCAGGCTGCTGCCAGCACCTCGCCCCCTGGGCCAGGGAGCTTTTTGGAAAGGGGAGGCAGCGCCAGGCACACAAGCAAGCCCCCATCACAACTCAAGCTGCATCCCCTCTCACAACACCAATGCTGTGCTGGTGTGATCAGCTCACCAGCACCCTGTTGAGCCTTCTCTTTAGCTTGCCTTAGATGTGTGACAAGTGCTTGTTAAGATCTTGAAGCTGTGTGCATCTAATATACTGTAAAATAAAACATGTTGCTTTGTATGTGGTAAATTAGAATTATATTTTAGATTGAGTAGACTGAAATAAAATCCTAAAATAGAGGGGAAATGAACTCAAATGCAGCCACCTGGCTGCTGAGCTTGGCCCTAGTTTGTTGCAAGGAAGGTGAGCTTTAATTAAAAGAAAACACCAGCATTTTTTCCATATGACCTCTCGGAGACCCTGACCAAGAGACCCTGGACGAACGTTCTCTCCAAGAGATATACAAGACCGTTCCCAGACCTCAAATGAGAAACTGTCCTACCACCATGTGGAGGCAGGTGGCCAGCTGCCAGCATCCCAGACTCCCTCCCCTCCGGAGACCAGCCCCTCTCCCTCACTCCCAGCAAGCCGCCTGTGTTACAGTAATGTTAGAAGCAACAGGCCAAAGATGACAGGTACACTTGTCTAAATTAAATGTCACTGAGTGGTTCTCAAGTAAAGGGCTTCAGGCAAAGTTTAAGACGTAAACTGGAGTGCAAAGAGATTGCTTCAGCATACGTTCTTATCGGCTTTGCTGCTAGACGCCCCTCTTTCAGCTATGTGGCATTTCAGTTCCCTAAACTCTATTATGCCCTATTTATTTCCCATTTTCTGAACAGTAAAAGCTGTAACCTAGCACCTCAGGCACTAGTCTGAGTCTTTGGAGAGTTGGGTCTGGCTTGTCACTGCACATGCATCCATGGAAATGCCTTTATCAAAAACCCAGGGACCATACACCCAGGCGGCAACTAAATCCAGGTTGTGAGCCCCTCATGTAAGGGCCCGTTGAGTGCTGAGGGCTTATGGTGCCACATGGATTTCCTTTGAATCAAATTCAGCTCTTTTTTTTCCCAACGTAAGACAGCTTGTTTACTCTTAGTGCTCCTATTTGCACTATGCCACTGCTATTTATCAAACCGCAGCTGGTGTCAGCTATATTTCTCTGCTGTCAACCTGAGTAAAACAGCAGTGAATGAGGCCCTTTCCCTTTAATTACCCACCTTTGCTCCCCAAAAAAGCTGTGTCTGAATATCGTTTCTACTATATTAACCAAGCAGTACAGAGCCTTCCCACCGAGATGTGGCATGGACACCACCAAGTCATTTCAATCCGGCTGTCTGCTTTCTGATAGCGAATGGCAGCGTGCCCAAAGCCAGAGATGAATTACGTATGCAAAGAAGAGAAGCCACAGTGGTGCCTGAAGTGCTCTCAGGTCCTGACACCTGCTTTTATTTCTCAGTGACCCGCACTCCACCTCACCTGTACTCTTCACTCCCACCCTAAAAATGGCATGGCTACCCTCAGCCGGCCTCCGGGATGGGCTGTGAAAGACACCTTTCCTGTTCACAAAAAGCACCCTGAATTCTCTCTTTTTGTCTCTCCTTCAAGTTTCGGGGTTGGTTTGGTGGTTGGGGCTTGGTTTTGTCAAAGCGGCCCTTGCGGAAGCAGCCTGCTTGCCCGCCCTGCCGGCTAAAATCTGCTGGCTTTCTGCAGCGCGGGAGCGGCTTGTGCCGCCGAAGCTTTCTCATTCTCATCACCTACGTGCTGCTAGTCTGCTTTGAAGGAGCACCTCTAGGGGTGAAGGCGTACTTCTGTCTCTAAGCTAAATTCAATCCCTGATCTCTTTTTGCAGAGACGAACAACAAGGGAGACATTTGGCGTGATTGATGGGAGCCAAATGAATAATTCATGGCAGATCATTTATTCTGATGAATTTTAGCCTCTTTTTCTGTTTGCAAATTGTCTGCAAGTAGCTTATGAACATCTCAAATGTATATGGGATTTGAAATTAACTGCTGGATACTTTCCGCAAATAGCTACTAGCCTGTAGATTGCTCACGAACCATTCATGGGAAGCATTTGGAGTTTCGGATTCTAGACACGTTGATCAGCTTTGATTGCTCTCATGAGCCAGTAGCTCTTCTGCGACACTGGTGTAAATGCAGAGGAACTCCATGGATGGCACTGGGCCACAACTCCGGGTTAACCTCGGTGTTACCAGCTTCAGGATCTGTCCAGAAAACAGTTCTGTTCTCTAAGCGGGTAGCTGACATTTCAAATCAGGTGTCCGCAGTGACCAGGAGAAGAGAAAGTAAAACCAAGTAATTTTACAGATTCATAGAATCACAGAATGTGTAAGGTTGGAAGGGACCTTTAGAGGTCATCTAGTCCAACCCCCCTGCAGTAAGCAGGGACATCTTCACTAGACCAAGTCACTCAGAGCCCTATCAAGCCTGAACTTGAGTATCTCCAGGGATGGGGCCTCCACTACCTCTCTGGGCAACCTGTTCCAGTGATCCACCACCCTCATACTGTAGAATTTTTTCCTAATATCCAACCCAAATTTCCCCTTTTCTAGTTTAAACCCATTACCCCTTGTCCTAGTGCTACATGCCCTTGTGAACAGTTCTTCCCCAGCTTTCTTATAGGCACCTTTCAGGTACTGGAAGGCCACTATAAGGTCCCCCTGGACCCCCTTCTCTTCTCCAATGTTTACATTTATTTTCTATGAATCATGAAATGTTTTGTTCCAGTAACTCTCCCTGCCGGTAAACACCCATATCTTTAACATGCCTGGCTATCAGTCAGAAACCTGTCATTTCTTACCTGATGCATTTCCCATCAGTTACCATGACATTCCCGCTTCTAGAAATCCATTAAATGAGTTTGCAAAAGCAAACGCAGGTCTAAACCCCTCATCAGGCTGTCTCGGGTCCATGCCAATGTCACTCCACTGAAGGCAGTGGTATAGAACTGGTGAGATATGACAGAGGGAAGTAACTTCTGTTTTGATAGTCTAACAACACTCTATTTCTAGTAAAGCAGACTGAGAGAGGGCCTTAGGTGATGGGAGGCTATTCTGGGGAAAAAGAAGAGGGATGTCACCTTGGACTGGATAAATCTGGATGCATGCCCACTCAGTTAATGCTTAAGTGATATCCGTCTGAGCCCAGTGGTCCTTGTGCCAAATTCCCACTGGCTTTCCGGGGACCACCGCATCTATTTTACACAAGGCCATAAATGGCCAAGCAGCTGGCAGGGCCTGTCGGAGCCCGCCACGCTATTCATATGGAGTACATCTGAAGGAGTGCCCCAGCAGTGAAAGGCCAAGTCACTAGCCCCCAGACCCATGGTTGTCAGCTAAGCAGGCAGATAAGAGTCCACCTTACCTAAAGCTGAAAATCTGACTGAAAACCCTCTCCAATCAGGTTCTCTAGCTTCAGCCAGACCCCGGCTACTCAAAAGTCAAGGCAGACTATTGCAAACGTAGAGACACAATGCACCTAAGCTCTGAGTGACAGCTGAATATTGGTTTTCTCCAAACTACTCTGGCTGCAAACAACCCGCAGCACAGCAAGGAGAATGGGGAACTCCTCACAGATGAGAACTAGTAGCTGATGCTGCTCCTTCTTTACCTTTCCACGCCTCTGCCCTTGAAAACCAGGCCAGCTGATGCCTTCCCAGTGCTTTTTCCATCTGCCATGGCCATGCTTTGCCAGGCCTGCAGCATCATACTTGTTTTCTCACTCCAGTCCTATTACATCAGAACCCCCAGGATGGAGGAGGAGGAGGCAGAATGACAAACATGAGCGCCCTTTGCTGCAACACCAGCGGAGGCAGAGGAAGGTGCTGTGCCGAGGTGGGGAGGTGGCATTTCCTTGGGGCAGAGTGTAAATTGTGTTGCACCCCCAGCCCACCCCACATTTGTGTCAGCCTTTTGCTGAAATACTTGTAAGCTTGTCGCCTCTGAAGTCTTTTTGGCAGCCGAGTCTTAAATATAGATTCTAATCACAACCGCACATGTTGTACAATCAGCCTAAAAACTGATTAACTTCTAGATAAGCTTATGTTCAAGGGGCAGTTAAAGATGTGGGAGCCAGCACCAGCTCCAGGTCTGAGTCTGTGTCTCTTTGCCACGCATACCATAAAACCAGCAAACAGAGAACCAAATTATACACAATGGGAAATTAAGAGGGAGAACCCTGGGGCAGCCTTTATCAATTAGGCGGACCGTCAGGCAATATTACATATACATGTATAAGTACATCTAATCCAATGGAAGGAACTGCTGTGAAAACGCTTATTTCACTGAAGAGTCTTCATGTGCTTTATTATTCAGTAGTTTTATTTCATCAATGGGAGGAGGGGAGGAGGAATTTAATTTTGAGAAACGTGCAGGAAGGAAAAATAAACCACTCCAGCTCCTATCGTTTCTGTGGAAGGAAAGGAATGGTGTGAGAGAAGGAGGTAGTTGTCAGTGTGTGCATCCAAACCCATCACCGAGGTAGCCCGTGAGTTCATTTCCAACACGTTATGGTAGAGGTCCTTAACAGCTGATGTCGATCAGGACAGCACTCATACCTCAGGACATAAGCTGGTCTACAGCAAGGACTACAGCCAAGGTCCAGAAAAAAAATCCCCTCTGGAACTGAACTCCAGAGCAGCTTACACCTTCACTTCAAAGATTCACCACTCACCATGCTAGGAGGCATGTTGACTTGATGGCCCTTTGAGCTCTTCTTGTCTTTTAATTGTGCATTGTGGGTTTCTGAGTGACTGGACATTATTTTCCATGCAATCCTCCCTACGAAAATAATCCCTTTATTGGTCTGTAGTCCCCACTGGTCGTATTTCATATCCCAAGTCCCCAGTGCTTCTCACTGACTCCTGGTGCACTGAAAGTGAACTGTAAAGCAGCTAGTGTTTGAACAGCTGCCAGGAAGCGCTCCTACTCATAGGGCTACTGGCTTGCTTTCCCAGGCAGTGGGTGCTTCATCTTTAAAATCAATCTGATGCATTGGCACAAGCCCAGGGAGTGTTAGTCCATCTGCTACCTAACTCTCCGGGTTTGTTTGCAGAGGCTTGCCATCAGCTGTTCAAATCCCTCTTTTTTCCCCACTGAGGAGTTTCCTTTTTTTTTTTTTTCTTCCCCTCCTAGGCTCCACCAGGATCCCAATAATCCCCACTTTACTTTATCTTAATCAGCCTCCAGAAAGCCATGGAAAGAAGCTTAGGAGCACATAGTGCAATTAACACTACTTCCCATTTAGCTGGCATGGCAAGCACTGTACGATGGGGTAGGTGAGGTGGGACATGCTCAGGTTTCTGTGACAGCATTTAGCACTGTCAGCCCTTGAACCAAACACCATTTCTCTGCAGGGCTAGAGAGCAGGGTCCTGCATCCCACACTTTACCCCCAGCTGTTGCAGCCAAGAGCAAACTGCAAATCCGTCCTGGTAAGACACCGGTAGAAGACCCCACCGGTCACCTGCTGCATGGTGGTGGTCTCAGCTGAACTTCCACTGCTTTGGTACTTGTACCATGAGTACAGCTATTGTGCATGAGCAGAGAGGTCAGCAACTGTGGGGAAGATAATGCTGCTGGTGGCCACAGCAACATGTCCTGTGTCTGCTAGCTGCCAGTCTGAGGGGCTATGCCAGCACAGTGAGTGCCTGGAGTCCCCTGGGAAGGAGGTTTCCAAACCTCAGGCACCTGCAAAGGCTGTTAAATTGAATGTCAGGTTAGGTGCTGAACCCATCCCCACATAGCCTGTAGGGGGAATCACAGACATCATCTAACACCTAGCAGAACTCTGGTGTCTGCCAGAGGAACCGGGCTCTACACCGCACTTCATACTCCTTCTCCATCCCCAGCCCCTTCACCACCTTCCAAAGGCCTAGGGGGAAGACCTTGTCCCAGCCAGGTAAGATTTAGAGCTGTTCCATCTCTTGTGTGGAGTCCCAGCCAGCTACAGAAGTAGGATGCACCTCGTGTGGGGTCTGGCTGGCTCCTGCCTGAACCCTTGGCAATAGTGCTCTGGGAGCACCGGCCAGCCCCTCCTCCCCTTGCCAGTGCAGAGCAGGGGTGAACTCCAGCACCGACAGGCACTGACCCACAGGAGACCCACTGGAAGATGGCACCACTTTGCCTTTAGGGCTTCCCAGGGTCACTGAACACCTCCCCTGGGGCAGGAGGAAAGACCCGTTTGGCTTTACCAGCATCCAGTTTCTCTCCCTCCCCCTGCCTGAATGCCTAGGGCCGTGCTGTATGACACAGTGCTTTGGTCCTGATTTGCAGTGCTCCTGCTGCTCCAGCCCTGAACAAAGGCAGCCATTCAGCCCAGGCCTGCAGCGCTTAACGCTACAGATGAACATCTACCATTGTTGCCAACACTGCAGCCCAGAGAAATTAAATGCAAATTGTCTTTGTTCCAGAGCACAGATCCCCATTTCTTCAGCCCCAGGAGCCTAACAAACACCCTCTGTGCTCCCCGTTTGTTCTCTGCATATCACCTGCTTGTCAGCTAATACCCGGCTAGGCAGCGGGATTCAGCCTTGGGCCTGCTCCTGTCCAACAGCACACAGATAATCTTTTAAGGGCTGTAGCTGTGCATTTATCTGGTGCAGCGGGGTGCATTTCCTAATAAAAACATCAAAGATCAGTCAGTGGGGCAGCAGGCGACACAGCTAGAACGCAGCAGGTATCCTGCCCTTAAGGGAAAGGCATCGCCGCTTCAAGGCCCAGCCATGGACAACTGCTCCACAGCTGGGGCAAGAGCAGTACTCTGCCTCCAAACCTTGATGCAAGAAATCCGACGTCTCCTTCTCCACTGTCCCCTGTAGCCAGAAATAAGAGGATAAAACTGAGCTAGTGAAAGTCAGGCGTGGGATCAAACAAAAATTTTCATGAAATTAATCTTTAAAGGTAGGAAATAACTTCCCCGGAACACTGAGAAAGCTCCGTTGTTTGGAGTGCTTAATCCTGTGACAGAAGAAAACAGACAGCATGAAAAACTCCCAACTTTTTGTCAGTACAGGTGACACACCATATAATTTAATGAGCTTGGTTTGCCTAGATACCTCCAACGAACCAGAGGCACTCATCCTATGTGACCTCCAAACACACAAATCCCTGCCCAACCCCCAGCTCCATTATGGTCAGCTGGATTTCATAGAATAACAGAATATCCTGAGTCAAAAGGGACCTATGAGGATCATCAAGTCCAACTCCTGGCTCCACACAGGACCAGACAAGTCAGAGCATGGGACTGAGCGCATTGTCCAGATGCTTCTTGAACTCAGCCAAGCTCGGTGCTGTGACCACTTCCCTAGGGAGCCTGTTCCAGTGCCCAGCCACCCTCTCAGTAAAGAACCTCTTCCTAATATCCAACCTGAACCTCCCCTGTCACAGCTTCATGCCTTTCCCTCTTGTTCTATCACTGGTCACCAAAGAGAGGAGATTGACACCTTCCCCGTTGCTCTCCCTTGTCAGGAATCACAGACCATGTTGAGGTCTCCCCTCAGCCTCCCTTTCTCCAGGCTGAACAAACCAAGGGACTTCAGCCTCTCCTCGTAAGACTTCCCCTCTAGACCCATCATCATCTTTGTTGCCCTCCTCTGGACACAGTCCCATAGTTTTGTGTCCCTCTTGTACTGCGGCGCCCCAAACTGCACACAGCACTCAAGTTGAGGCTGCATCAGCACAGTGCAGAGCAGGACAATCACCTCCCTGGACCGGGTAGCGGTGCCATGCTTGATGCACCCCAGGATACGGATGGCCCTCCTGGCTGCCCGGGCACACAGCTGGCTCCTGTTTAACTTGCTTTTAATTTCCTGCAAACGCAGCCTGAACCCCTGCCTACTGCAGCTCTGTCTCCTTCTTATGGCTGGATCACAAATGCTACTGAGACAGTTCGGTCTCGTGATAACAAAGACGGGCCCCTCAGTTCAGGTACTTGATTAGTTGCTACAGCTTGAGAAGACACTGCTTATCTGCTGAGCCGCAAAGGCAGCGCGTGTGCATGTTCAGCCTGTCACGAATGTGAGATAAAAATGCATTTGCTTAAATCTTTTTCATTGTGGCTTACGCAAGTAAGCTTTACCTCATCTTTGGTCACAGTGCAGTTGCCTGTCTGAGCCTCCAGCTCATCCTGAGTTGTGCTTGTAGATCCACAAATCCCGGGTTCAAGCATAGATGATGATGCCCAAGGCCATGATACTGCATCAACCCAGGACACAAGATCTGCACAGAGATGACAGCAAGACCAAAGTCTGTATTTTATATCAGGCTTATCACCATGGTATCTGATCAGCTCTATCCACTACCAGCCATCACTTACCTCTGTAAAGCAATAACATTCAGGTCACCAGCCTTGCAATTTGTGAGCAACAAGACAGACACACCTTCGATTTTGAAGAGACGAACCTCCAGCTGGCTGATGCATAGAATGGGAAGCTTTATTTAAAATAGACAAATACGGGGTTTCCCCCTGCATTTAGAAATCTTCATCATCTACACATTACTTCACTAGCTTCCTTAAACACTCACAGATACTCACTCTCCCAACGCACTGAGGGAAAGCTCCATTTCCATGAGTCAGTTCCTGGTAGAGAGCACAGAGCGCTGGATGCTCTGCCAAGAGGAAATGATTAAAGCCACAAATCAGCCAAAATCACATGGCAACAAAAACCTTGGGGCTCTCTTCCCTCCCCATAAGTGCAGGGCAGGATTCTTGCAGATGCTGAGAATCTTTCCTTGTCCCACAAAATGCAGATTAGCACATTTGATCAGTTCTTAGCTGTGGAAATACCCAAGCCAAGACAAGAGGAGAAAAGGGAAAAGGACAGGAGCATGGTTTTGTGCAGATGACACATAAAAGCAGTCATCAGATAGACAAGTTCTAGGGCTTACTATTTTCATGTTGTTGCAGCAGACCCCTGGAAACCCCTTTCATGGATTTAAATTGAAAGAGGGTAGGTTTAGATCAGATCTAAGGAAGAAAGTCTTGAATGTGGAGGTGGTGAGGCCCTGGCACAGGTTGCCCAGAGCAGCTGTGGCTGCCCCCTCCTTGGCAGTATTCAATGCCAGGCTGGATGGGGCTTTGGGCAGCCTGGGCTAGTGGAGGCCATCAAACTAGATGGCCTTTGGGGTCCCTTCCAACCCAAACCATCCTGTGAAAGTGCTGTCAGCAGAATCAGAGAAAGAGAAGGTATTCCACAACATGCATGTTGAAAATGAGAGTTGAAAAAAGTTGAAACATTTAGAGCAGGTGAAGCTGCTTGGTGGTCTGATCTAGAGGCTTGCTTCCCCTCAAGTGATCTTAAACACCACACTCATTTCTCAGACCAGTTTAACATTTCAGAAACCTGAGAGTTATGGACATAGTTACCACATCTGACTGGGGGAATATTTCAGACTTGGTACTGAGCTGCAGCTTTGCTTTTCTTTAACAATCACAATAACAGCCTGCTTGTCTGGAGCCTAAGGAATCTTGTAAGGCAGGCAGAAATTATTTCCGTAATCACTGTGCAAACAGCAGAAGTGCATAAAGGAGCGAAACACTGCAGATGGTGGATACAGCACTCAGCAAGGAGGATGAGCAGCCTGACAGAAATGACCCTGCCCAGCACCGATGATTAGAATCTGGGTGAGATGAAGGCTTGTGAGCTTAGATAGCCACAAAAGCTGAGCACAAAGCCACCTCAACCTTTGGTCAGTCAAAGAGCAATGGAAGACATTACCCTATGTAACAGCTTTGAGCCAAGGAGCCCGCCCTTAGCACAGCCCAGCTTACACTGCCATTTGTAATGGGCCCCAGTCGGGTAAGGCTCACATCCCTTGACAGGGAAGAGCAGCACATTCCACGGGAGCCCAAGGCAAGGAGAACGGGACCACCCACACTGTAACACATGCTACACAGTCCTCTAGACCTGCCTTTTGAAGCGCTGGAAATCCACTGCTCTGGCTAACACCTGTCAGCTGCAAGAAATGAGTCCCACTGTGGCCTTGCTCACCTGCAGCCTGCATTGGCCCTGAAAGAAAAGGAAAAAGGGGCTGCCGTGGCAGTGCTTTTTTGTCTTAACCTGTCCTGTTCCACACTGCAACTCCCACCCCATCTGTCTCTTGGAATAACAAAATAAATGCATTCTCAAACTGCTATAAATAGAACCAGCAGGGCAGACCTTGCTTTGAACTGAGCTGCACTGGGGATTTCTACTTCGCTGTCTTCCTGCTTGCTTTCCACTCTACCATTTCCTACCAGCTTTGAAACACCACCCTGAAAGCGACTTGCATCTGAACCTATGAATGTTTCTTTTTAAGACTGTTCTGAGAGGATGGACCCCCCCCAGCTGCCTGATTCCCAAACAACAGGGTGTTATCACTGCACCCTGAAGTAATGAAGCCTTAGTGCTCATCTCATTCACTGAACCAGGTTGAAAGCTCAGTTCCGGCTACAGAAATTGCATCACGAGACCTGCAACCATTAATTTCATTTTGCTCTGGTCCAGTTTCACTCCCTCCCTTCTCTCTTTTGCTGCAGAGTCGGAACAACTCCCATGCTGCTGTAAGAAAGATCATCCATTCTCGTGCAGAAGCCCAAGGCAAAGCCTTAAAGCCAAGGCATGCCCGCTTTGCCATCAGAGGGATGACTGCAGTGCTTCTGGCTATGCTTCAGCCAGCTTTAATCAAGGTAGCTGCGATGGCAGCACCCGCGGTGCCAGGGTAATAAGGGCTAGAGGGGTGACAGCACCCCCACCACCACCCCACCCCCAGTTTGTGCCTCCATCCACGGCACAGCCACAGCACTGGGGAGGGTGGGAGGCTCTGGGCAAGGCTGAGCTTCACCCTGAGCCTGTGGCCACAAGACCAGCAGTGCTTCTGGGACTTCAGAAGCAACTCTGGCACAACTTAGCCACATCCCCTCCAGACACTACCTTGAGTTTCACCTGTCACATCTGTCCTGCCTGTGTGCCAGACCACTGCCCCACAGCAGGGGCCAGAGAGAGCACAAGTGTGTTGGCTCCTCTGCAGCTTGGTGTTTTATTTTAAACTGTCCTCCTCAGTGGTTTGGGGGAGCAGATGAGGCGCAGAGCCACAGTGTCTGAGGTGGGACCACAGTGCCACTCTGCCAATGCTGCTGCGCAGCAAGTAGCATGCAACAGGGTGCAGCGAGGTGACTTACACTGAAGCCTTACGCTGCTCCAGTTAAACCAGCTGCAAGTCCTCTGTCCCAGGGCTGTCTGTGGTGGTGGGTGCTTCTCCCATCACAGCAAACAAACTGCGGTCACTTCGCAGTGCATTTGTTCCTCTCCCTCGTTCCCTTTGCAGGCTGCGGGCAGTCCGTGCCAAATCCTACACAGTCCAAGGTGCTGAGGGGAAAGAGATAAGCTCCTCTGACAGCCAGGCGGGTGGTGAGGAAGAATCCTTCCCTTCCTATGACCCTGTCACAAGCATTTCTGTTTTAAGTCAAAGTTTTCTTCCTTCAAGGTTTCAGACAAGGTCAGGTTTTTCAGTAAAAGAGGAGGCTGGCAAACATCTTCCTGGTCTGCCAGAGTTTGAGCGAAGCTGTGGGGATGTCAAATCCACGCAAGCTGAAAGGAGCCATATGAAAAAAAATGTACTTGCTCCATTTGGCAAGCCACTTTCCATTAAAGTGGCACAGGCAGACTACTTGAACTTTAAATTAAGCATTAAGAGATATAAGAAGAGGGCTGATTCTCCTGTTTAATAAAATCTACATTTCAGACTCAGAACATTAATCTTGTATGCCATCAGCTGTAACGTTTTACTCCCTTACTGCTGGCTAGAGCTCGGGAACATAACTATTTGCAACTTGCTGCAGATTTGCATTTGCTGGAGAACAGCTCCTAACTATGATGGTTTTCTTTGTTTCACTGCACCAAAGAGCCATCCCAAAGCCTGGTCTGTTGCCCTGTAAAAGTATGTGCGTACCAGAACTGAACAGCTACCTTTCAATCTCCTTTCTGAAGGCCACAGTTCATAGATGGTGACTGGCTTCAGAGGGGTTTTTTTTTAAAAAAAAAAACAACCAGCTTTCCAAGTTTAACCAATAAAGTATTAATAGATCATGATTAACATTATTGTTATTACCCTTGCTGTTTTTCTTGGTGCTGATGCTGGGAAGCTAATGTAGGGATACCTGTATACATTAGGAATACCTAATGTATAGACAGAAAACTGCTTCTGCCCTGAAAAGCTTAACATCAAATATTTGGCTTTGTGGAAGATACATTGGAAGTACCCACAGGTTATTGGGCTCGCTGCAGCAGTGACTATATCAAACTCAATGGGCTGTGACATGATACACAAGAGGTCTTGCCAGATGATCTAGTACTCCTTCCTAGTCTTAAGCTTGTGAATCTAAATAAACAAGACAGGAAGAAGACAGAGGTGAAGTCATTTAGCAAGCGGCAGGGACCACCTGAGATGCAAGTCACTCAACTCTCACAGCAGCATCCCAACCACTAAGTTACAGAGCCTCAGAGCTCTTTTGGGAGCATGTCTTTATTCCGAGCAAACATTTGATGTCCTTCCACCAACAATTACTGTAGGAGTAGGAGCAAAACAACATACACATGGTAACATCCATACAGCATGTCTTTGTGTATACTTTGAGGGCACAACTGACAGCACTTGAGCAGTAAAGATGGAGAAAGAAAGCAAAGTTTCATTTGCTGTAAAGTTTCAATTCCTTAGTCCCGCCCAACATAGTCTTTCATGACCTTCCCCCACCTCCTGTGTCCTGCAACTCGCTCTCTGTGAAATACACTGCTAGATTATACTGGTTCTCATAAAAACACCTAAGACAACATAGGCATATGTAAAAGTCAAACTTTCATACAGGCTTTCTTCAGCTTTCAGTTGCAAGCTCTTTTCATGTTCTCCTTTCCTGTAGGTCCCAGTCATCCATGACCTCCTTTTTTTTTTTGCAGTTGTGTGTGTGCCAGCATAAATGTTGCATAGATGTGCAATTAGATGTCGGTTAGGGGAGACAGAAGCAACAAAGGCTGCACAGCTGCCAGCTGGGAGTTGCAGGGGTTGGTGGAGTTACACCTAGAATGAAATTGCTCCTCTCCTTTCATACAGCAGCTTTTTATTTACCTCGGTCTCTTGTTCTTCTCATCATCCCTGCTCCCTTTCATGTCTCTGCTATTAAAGTTATTAGGAAAATTATTCATTCAATTGCTTGTAGAAGCTGCCCAAAGATAAATACATTCAGCTTAATAAACCTTGTTAGCAGGAAGGAAGGGGAGAACGCCTAATTAATGCATTAATGATTCTAATGCACTTTGAAGATGAAAAGTGCCTTGAGCTCTAAGGGCACGTTTCTGCCCTCCAAAGTCCCTAGGAATCATCTGCAGAACCTAATTCTAAACATTACCACTACCACAGTGCGGCAGAGGAAATGATGCCCGTATCACAACTACTCCTCAACACCCTGGATTGGCATGGAGAGGTTAGCCTGCCTTCCAGACACTGTCTGTGTTAACACAACACAGCTACATGTTCTCCAAAAACAGGAATGGAGGCGTGCCAGGAGGAACCATTTTGTGAAGGTCATCCGTGCTCTGTGGATACACAGCTCAGCAACGAGACCATTACGCTGACCTAAGCAGAACAGGTTGAAGCGTCAAACCTTGTAAGACAAACCCTGCTGCCTCTTACCACCCACACTAACGGGTTTTCCCAACTCTCTGCGTGCTGAGGGTCTCCCCTCAAACACGAGCTGCTGGGACAGTCCCCGTGCCAAGACATGGGATGCAACAGGTCTGTTGATGCGTTTAGAGGAATGGCAGCTTAGGGCAGGAATACTGTGACAGACAATATCCCTTAGCTATTTTCCAGGGAAAGGGTATATGGGTCAATGAAGATTTCCAGCTGAAGTTTCCAGATCCCAGGAGCAAAAAGTGTTTCTCCTCATCAAGACAACACAGCGCAGGCTGAGATCTGAAGAACAGGTTTGCCTTTTGCTGCAGTAAGAAACCTGTCTTTACAGCAAGGGAAACCAAGTTGCTTAGAAAGTCTCTCAGATGCCACTGCACAAACAAAACAGGAGCTGCTAATAACAGGTTTCTTGGACACACATTTCCTTTGCACGTTGTACCAGGAGGCACGTTCTCTAGGTTCTCATTATTATGGGCTTAGGTTATGAAAACTTTAATAAACATATTTTAAAGTGTCAGTCTGAAGCAATCAGGTACGAGCGGTGCATATCTGTATAGCTGTCTCCTGAAAACACTGAGCAGCCTCAGCAAATCCTAGGAAAGAAAGTGAAACGCACACTGGAACAGTAGCACATTTCACATATGTCTTGGGGGGGGGGACTAAAGAGGCAGAAATTGCACTGTCAGTCTATGTATTTTCTGGTTATCATTTGAAACATCACAAATAAACCAGGTAACGCTGCTCCGCTCACCTCCGCGGCATTGACAAAAACCGACCCCAGCTCACCTAGGTACCATGGGAGCCTTCAGCAAACCTCACAAGCCCCTCTGGGGAAGAGGCCAAAGGTGGCACAGGCCCTGCAAGTGAAGCACACAGGTGAACTGGAGCAGCTGCAGGAAGAAAGGTGGCCCAAATCCCCCCCAGCCTTATCCCCAGCTGCTGGTGCTCCGAACCAACCGCACCCCTGTGCCACACGAAGGGGAACAAGCAGCAGGCACTCGCGTTCGGCCACAGCAGCTGCGCTCAAGTGGCAACGTGTTTTGCCAGGCTAAAAACAGCATCTGTTTGTTCCAGCATCTCTTCTCAAGTGATAAGCACGGATGGCTACTTCTCCTTTTGGGGGATTATGGACTGATAGTTCCTGGCTGGCTGAAGAGTAATAAATCAGCCTTTTCCCCCAGGAGTTAACACACCCTCTGATGAAGCTGGGGCTTCGTTTGCGCACGCCACGTCATTTGCCGATGGCAGTAGTTGATCAAATTGTCTGTTACGGATTTTATCTGCTTGTGTCCCAACATGAAAACTTGATCTTTCTGTAACGTGGTCATTTATTCTTCCTTTCCTTCCCTGGGGTACGAACAAAACCCAACCCAAACAATACTATTCCCTGAGGTTCCTGAAGGGAACTCCCACGCGCCGCTCTAAAACCGGAATGGAAAAATCTAAACATCAATCAATCACTCCTCCCAGTGACGCTGGTTCCTCTCCCACCCGCTGCCTCTCACACCTGGCAGTGCGTCAGGACAGCGCCTGCCT
This sequence comes from Zapornia atra, assembly GCA_013400835.1. Taxonomy (NCBI): domain Eukaryota; kingdom Metazoa; phylum Chordata; class Aves; order Gruiformes; family Rallidae; genus Zapornia; species Zapornia atra. Next base: position 104,661 of record VZTU01032400.1, read on the forward strand.
GCTCCAGGTTCACACTGCTGCACGCATGGAGGGCCACCACCGAAAGAGGTTTCTAGGTGCTGGTAGTGCACCAAATAAAGTAACGGATGGTTAAGATGTGCTGAAAACCAAGAACAGCCTGGTTTTCAAAGCTGCTCTGCTTTCAGCTACTAGGAGCTTCTTTCCCAAGCTGCCGTTTCCTACCCAAAATCGGCTCATTAACAGAGTCATCTCATCAGCAGAGCCCTGGCAATAGTCTGACTGCTTCCTAGACATTCATTCCTGCCTTTTCTCTTCTCCCGTCCTTTTCTACAGGAGAAGCAGCCCATGGTCCTCATTCTTAGGACAGCAATGCTCAGCTTTGTGCCCATTCCTGAGAAAACCCAGCACAGCTCTGTGAAAGCCTGCAAACCACTTCCTCAAGTAGAGGTATATGAAAGTCAGCGTCCTCCTTCAAGAGGAAAGGGATGGCAATGCAGCTTAGGCACTTGGAGTGCCTTTGTTTATTCTTCCCAAATTCTCTTGAAGAACTGTTAAGGGGTTTGCTAGAGGGCTCTCCTAGACTAAAAGCTCTGAGAAGGTCACAAGGACACTCTTTCAGAGATTTCCCAGGCTTTAAAGTCACAGAAAAAAACCAAACTCAAACCCAAAAAACCTTTTAAGACTTTAAAAGAAAGAATGTGAATACCAATCAGTACTACTCCATAGCAAGTCAGGTTTCACTTCACTTGCCTGGGACATGAATCTGACAGGGTAGGTACAGCAACAGGAGCATCTTCCTTTTTGGGAACTTTAACCATTAGCAGAAGACTTCACTGATCATACAGCAGCAAACATCAGCACTGCATGAATGACACAATGACACTTCTGTATGTTTCTTACTGAAAAAAATCAAGCCGTCATTTTGCTGGGAAAAAACAACAAACAAACAAAGAAAATAACTTCTTTGTGCTTGCAAGCACTGCATAGGACACAGATGCTGCTCTCCACCTGAACGGCTGGAATCTGCTTCAAGCAGAAAAGCAACTGTGGCACTTCAAGGCAAGTGTCCTTGCAAGTCTGTAACACACAAAGATTACAGAATCCCAGTACAGCTGTTATCACTGCCAACATTTAATGGTTCAGAAATAATGACATGGGATTCTCTCAAAGTACTCTTTTGTTCCTGGTTTTATGTTTTAGTCCACAAAGGAGGCTGCTGCTGGGAGGAACCTTCTGTTATCCAACAGCCCCAGATCCACATCAGGAAGTAAACAAATAGGAAGTTACTGATGCATTTCAAACCCAAAGGGAAGTACTCAGTGTGTTGTCTCCTCCTGGCAGGTAAGAAGAGGAAAAATAACTTCTCTGTAAACCAACAAAATAATTTCCACCAACTTCTTTTGGCATTTCTATCCACAATAGCAAGCTAAATCAAGCATGAAGCCCCACTCCCAGATCAGTAGAAAAATCAGCTGATTTTCACAACATCTACATGAAAGCAAGAGATTAATAAAACCAACATGATCTTTGCCAGTGATGACTGTTCTTCTCACCCATCCGGTCTCTTTGTATTTGAAGTAGATTTGGCACAGCAGACCTGGGCACTGCCCGGGCACAGGTAGCGAACACCACACCCAGAGCAACAGGGCGCACAGCCAGCAGGACCCCGATACCCCAGTCTGCGAGCTCTGCCTGTGGGAAGTATCTCTGTTGGTGCCCGGGGAAGGGATGCACAGCATCAGCCATTGGAAACCTGGCCAAGATCAACTGTGGCAGAAGTCTGCAAGGACCGTGGGTTTAGGTTCACTCGCACAAAGCTAACCTTCAAGAGAAACAAAGGTCACAGTCCTGTCTCCTTTAGCTGCTTCCAAAGCCTTTACCTTCCTGGTGCTCAGAGCTCATCATCAACTCACCTAGCCTAGTAGCACGGACCTCGAAACTCTGATCTCAGGTGGTGCTTCCGTACCCTTGCAGGATGGCTCCACCGTGCGACAAAAGGGGAACGTTGCACCCACATGGGAACTGAGTCAATAAAACAAAGCCTGCTTTCTCAGCAGGTGGTCCACTGCCAGTGACTTAATTTATTCTAGCTAAAAAAACCCGGAGCAGTTCTTGGACAAAGACCTAGGATTAGCAAGTGGAATACAGCCTTCTTTTTAACCCCTTTGTAACTCCTGCACAGAAACGCTGCTTTGTGCTGCAGAACTCGGTGTCTTAGCCTGCAGGAGGAGGGCTGTGGGGTAAGTGGCAGTTAGCAGCATGTCTGAAATAAAGATTTAATTGTGACAGGGTTTCAATTTTTCATTCCTGCAAGCGCGGCACCCTTTTTATAGTAGGAGTGTGTTACTTCCCTCACCCCTGACCATGAGAGTCAGTTATACATTTTGTTTTCCAAACCATTAAGTTAAAACTGATAAAGCTTAAAAAGTTAGTATTAATAGCACTGCATCAACTCAACCTCCTTTAAAGTGATGAGTAATATGTTATTTACTCTGTGGTCTACACTCAGAGGCTTTTGAGCTATGTGTGTGGCTTGCAACCATATGGCTACATCAGGGGAGCCTCGACTTTTACATGCCAGAGATGCTACCTCACTTCCTTCCTCCCCTGCTCCTTTTTTCCACTGTTCTTTCCAGATCCTCTCCCAACACTCGCAACCTTCCTTCGCTTTACTAGCGTGTTAACTGTCTTCACCCCAGAGATCCTCTCTTTGGTGCCCACTTGGCTCAGCTCATACAGGTTTCCCTTCTGGGACCTACCAGGCACTGCAAGGATGCACTGGTGGGGAGCAGTAACTGCCCCCCCAGCGCTGGCACACATCAGCTTTTCAGGAATGGCACAGTGGTGTACAGGGCCCAGCCTGGGGATGAGTTATCTTGCTTCGCAGTGGCCCATGTGATGCTGTGCTTTGCACTTGTGGCTGAGCACTGCTGGTAACATACCACTGCTGTGGCTACTTCAGAACAGCGCTTGCACAGTACCAAAGCTTTGTCTCCGAGCTTCTTCAGAACATGAGAAGGATCACCTCTGCTGCAAAGGATGAAGTTTAGCCAGCACAGGAGGCTCCACGTGGCAAAGATGGAGGAGGTGAGCGGGCACCAGTGTGAGGTAGCTGCCCTGGCCAGGGACCTGATGCCACGTCCTACTCATGGTGCCGGTGGAGGTCTGTGATGTGCCAGAAGAGCCCTGTCAGTGCCACAGCCAGCGGGGCAGTGCAGGGGGTACAGGAAGGGCCTACAACAGGCAGCAGCTGCCATGCCATGCCACGCCCCTGCTGTGCTTGCCCCGAGGTCCAGCTCTGCTCACCTCCCTTGTCTGCACCACATGGAGTCCCCTGTCCTGGCCAAACTTCATCCTTTGGACCTTGCAATGAGTTAGATGGAGCCAGTAAAAGTGGTAAGACACATTCCAGTCTTCCTCTGCCCGTGCCCTACCTGTAGATTAAAGCAGATCATCATGTGAGAGTATTGTGTTCATACTACTAACTGCATGCCTGTGTGATGATGTTTCACCACTTCATAGAAGTTTGGATCTTTAGTCTCTATCATTTTCAACAAAATAAACCTCTGTAGTTTAGCTAATGAAAGGAAGCGATTTGATAAAGCTTCTTACAGGCTCAAATGTGATTAATTTACCACAGCTTATTAAATCACTGTCAGATGAGCTGCAGTACGTCCAGGGCTTGCTCTTAACCTGGACTGAATACAAAGCACCAAGGCTCAGCTTCGACCAAGGAGATCTCAGATAGGTCTTGGCACTTAGCATTTGTCACAAGATAAAAATGTACACCAAGAGTGACCACAGCTCAGATGACTAAGGGTAACTGCTTAACAACACTTAACTGACCAGAGCTCTAAAGGAGTCAGTCCTTCTGATTTCATGAGATCACAGGATAATTCAGTTGGGAAGGGAATTCAATAGGTCAGACCGGGTTGCACAGGACTGGAGAGAAAACCCCAGCAAGCAAACAGATACAAACTTTCAAATTTTTTACTTATTCCCAGAGTTTTGCACAGTAGCCTGCCACACAGCTGTGTAACATTCACAACTGTCTTCAGTAACAAAATGTAAAACAACAGGGTACAAAAATAAGCACTTTAGCTGCTTTAATTCTGCTTACCACGTAAGCGAGAGGAGGAGTTATAAACCCTCACTGGCTTCTACACCAGACTATGGCTTCCACAGAAAAGCGACACAGTCTGCCAAAGCCCCAAGCCCGACATCTGCTGCCAGGTTGCAGAGAGCTCCCCGGGGCTCGCAGCGAGTTCACTGGGGCCAGCACGGGTTGCAGCAGTTCTGCCATTTGTGGCACACAGCAGGACCAGGCCTAACAGCACACCCCTCCCTCTCCCGTTCTCCTTTCCCTCATTTCCCTGTCAGGAAGGCTGGCTGGATAGATAGATGCGACCCTCTTCAGATTCCATCTTACTCGTCATCCCAAACCAAACAAAAATTGAGCATTTTCTGAGCACCACAAGATGAGTTCATAACTGGCTGTGCAGCACCAGGCAGGATTCCTCACGCTGTGTACTTTTCCTCCCCTTGTTTTTTTGCTTTGTGGTAGTGGTTGTAATCGTTGTAGAGATCCTTAAAGACCTCCCTGACACCTGCTGGTAGCGAGGCGTTTAAGAACTTGATGTCCCGCTCGATGCAGAGGTCAAGGATGCGATATATCCCTTCTGTGAGATGCTTCTTCACAGCCGGCTGCAGCGTCACCTAGGAGAGGAACAAAACTGCATTACACTTGAAGACAAAAAGGCAAGAAAACACCCTTTCCACAGTCAGTCTACATTAGATGCTGACATCGTGTTTTCCAGTACATCAGACCATCTGGAACAGCCCATTAGATAAAATCCAAGATTTTGACTTGTGCAGTATTTCCCTGATTCCTGCAAACATGTTTTGCAGAGCAAGCATGCCCCTTGCAATAAATGGCACAGGAGTGCCACTATACACACTGCTGCAGAAGCAAAGACACTGATCACCTTGGAATCATATGAAAACTCCTCAGCAGAAAAACTGCATTTAAAAAACTCTAAAATATTCACCCTGGATCACACATTTCAGTAGAATCTGTGCCTCATATTTGCTGAGAGTTCTTGTTGGTGTCAGTTTCAAATGAGCATTTTCTTTAGGCTACTCTATCATTTACACTGGGTAGTCAATCAATTTAACTTCCCACTTAACAACTTGACATTTACCTAACAATTTGTATCTGAGGACTTCACCACATAAGGTTCAATAAAAGAAGCCTTCAAAAAGCTCAGGAGATGCACATTTATTGCCTTGATCTGTTTTAACATCTGAAATCAGGTACCCTGCCTGAAGCCACGCAGAAAGTTGAAGGCACAGCAGGAATGACTCCGGACTCCGTGCCCCACTCCTGCTGTTACAACCACAGCTCAACCCCACAACCATCAGAACAGCCACTACAACCAGGAACAACTGTGCCAACTCCAGAGTCCTCTGGTCCTCCAGGCTAACTAAAATTTGTCCCTGCTCACAAATCACTTGCTAAACACTTCACTGCCAGAGGCCCTGCCGGCCTCTGGCATAATCACATTATTTTGCCACAGAACTATGCCTTATCTTTGCCGAATCCCCAAATTAGCTTTATGCCTCCAGACCTAAGGCTCTGCACTCCAGGCCTAATGAAAATTACATTAAAAGCTGTCATTAAAATTCAGACTTCTTTCTTCCTGAGGCAACTAATAAACTTTCGGCTAATGAAGTGCGCTCCTAATCACTGTGACAGGCTCCTGCTCCCTTTCTGCCCTAAATGTAAAACAGCTAATATATTTTATTAGACCTGCTAACCTAGCTGGGGAAAAACAGAGAGCAGGCGCTAAGGCACATCAGCCTTTCTTTGCATCCCTGACCCCGATGGGTTCGCACATCCAAAAGGCTGTAATTTTCCCCCTCTCTGTCAGTTGATCTATCAGCTGGTTTGTAGCAGATGTTATTTCTCCCTACATCATGCACTGAAGTAACAGAACAGTCGAGCATCGTGACTCGCAGTGAATGCACTGGGCTGGCCTCTCCCTTCCTAGCACAGAGAAATGACTGCAGAGAACGGGGACAGGAAAACCCACAGCTACTGCCAAGATGGACCACCTGGGACAGGCTGGTACATCAGAGCTGCAGTTAACGGAACCCCATCCCATGCATCCCCATCTAGCCTGGACCTATGCCTCACATGGGCCATGCTGGCTTTGCAGCACAGTTTCCTATAAACACCTTCCAATTACACCATGGGAAGCAGAACCAAAGATTTAAACAGCTGCCACTACTGGCTGGCAGTTAATTATGCTTGTAAGCGTTTTATGGTCTATATAGTTAGCACAACAAATTTGTCAAGCATTACAGAGCTCTTGATGGGAGGCATTAAATGTGTGAAGAGCTATTTCACTATTGCTGAATTAAGCAACAGCTCACAGACAAGGGAAAAGCACTGTCAACAGTAAGAAAGAGGCTATAAGATGCCACCCACTCCAGCAAGGAATCTTTCTAGAGTAACACAAAATAATTCACAAGGATATTTTATTTCCTGGTATAAAGCTGCAGCACTGAGGGAACTGTTACACAACTACTTCAGGAGCAAGTGACTCTTTAGGCCAGTAGCTTGCATCAGTTTTATAAGGGTTCCAGTAAGCGTGCAGATGCCCATATAAAGGTTTAAATCTATCAACATGTTTTTCTCAGTTACCTCTGAGGGACCCCAGGGTCTTTAGATCACAGGCTGAAAGCCACTGATCTGGGCTCAAAAGAGATGAATGGTAAAGGAGTTTTTCTCTCCCTCTGCAGAGCAACATGAAAGATGTGTACGTGAACACTGAGGCCTCCCCTTCCTCCGATATCCATCAATTCTCAGCAGTCTAATGAGCAAATAAATCATCACCTACCTGTGATCCATCTATTCTGTCAGAGAGAAAACACCCCTTTGTCACAGCGCCTGGTGGCTCGCTACACCAACTCCCCCTTCCACGCCCAAAGGCTGCACACATACATTACTGGTCTGTGGTTTCAGCTATCATCCATCATCTTCCATTTCCCAGTGATAAGTATGGCACAAAGCTTTCCCAGAAGCCTCATGAGACCCTGTACGCTGCTAATACTGATTAAGTGTCCTTTTAACTTGGAAAGGTTATTTAAGAATCCAAATCAGGCTTCCCCAGTAAAGGCTCTACATTCAGCACCAAACAGAGTTCAGAGTTCAGTGACAGTTCATGTGAGAACAGGTAGTCTTAGCAGCAGTTTGTCCCTGGTATTTGCTGAACTGCTATGTTTACTACGTACACAACAAACAACTTACCAGGTACACTAAACAGCATGGCTAAAAACTGACATATCCCATTGTTTTGCTCCCAAGCCTTGGAAAAAAGCCAGGCAATAGAGAAGGCAGCTGAGTTTAAGCTACATAACAACATTTGTGGTCAGTTACACTGGTTACACCGCAACTGTTAAGAAACATAGCATCTTTGTGGCAAGAGTGCCTAAAATCAAATACTAATATTCCTTTTTGTGTTTCAGACCATGCCCAGGCCACAGCCACGAATAATCAATCTGCAGGTACTTGCAACAGGAGCAGTGCTCACACCCTGGTGAAATCTAAATCCATCAGGCTGAACAGAATGACAGTTTGAACTTAGGTCTGGGGGTGAGAAGGTACTGACCTGGCTTTGGCATTCCTAACAGTAGGAGCAGTTGTTTTCAGCAAACCTGAGAACGGTATCTTTGGTACAGAAGCAGAAACTACTGAAAAACTAACACTTCTCTGACAATAACATTTCCACTCACCAGATTAAAAAACGTTTTCCAGTAGAGGTTTTCTCCATTACTTTGCCAGATGGGACCCTAAGTGCTATCAGTCCTGGACAGCTGAGACTAGCTGGGAGATGAACCTAACTACACATGAAGAAAAAGGCTCGGCAAGTTCTCCCAACGTGATAGAAAAGCAAAGCATTTCTGTAAAGAGATATTGCATTGTTTGGTCTTTAAAAAATGCCAAAGCCCACACCTTTAGAAAGCTTTCAGGAGCTAAATAAGAAAGATTCTCAGGAACTCTTGCTCAAAATAACAGAGAGTCTGGATCAAACCTGCATCCCCATGAGGCACAGCAACTTTTATAACTTCACAGATTTTACAAAGCTTGACATAGCTGCCATTCAAACAGAAACCCCAAAGCCAACACGATACCACAGCATGTTCAAAATGTATGAGAACATGTTACCTTCTGCAATTCAGTCACATAGTGAGCCACAATGAAAGCAGAAAACACAGTGAAGTCCTCCATTTCTGCAGCAATATGAGTATACATCCGTTCCACCAAGTGTGCACACTTCAGTACAACTTCAAAGTCATCTGAGTTGCCTAAAACACAAAGTAAGTTGCAATCTGGTACTTAAGACTTAAAAACGCTAGGAAAAATACAGAGTCACACAGTCTTCCATATGATTCTTGAACTGCATGAAGCCAATACCAGCTTGCCCATTTTATCTCCTTTTCTTATCAAGCCACTGCTGAGAGGCGCCCCCCACACCCCCGCAACACACCATATGCATCTCTTCCAAGGGATATTTTGTAAGAGTACACTGATTCCCACTCCACATACACTGCAAGGGGAAATTATTTGTTGTACATGCCAAAGTGCTAAAAGTAGCAAGTATGGCCCCTTCCACGATTCACTCCCAACAAGCACTGTGAAGGAGAGAACAAGATTAGAAAATCACATTCTCTACCTGCAGAAAATCAGAAGCCATCTCTTAGAAACAGCATGGTAAGAAAGCTTTCTGATGAGATTTATAACATGGAATACAGGAGCAGGAGCACTAGAGATATTTAAAGTGAGACTGCAGGGATGACCTAAGAATTTACTCTTTCAGTAGGCAATGAATGAAGAGAACTAGTACAAAAAACAGAGAAGGGAAATCTAGACATTACTTTCATGTTATCTGTTACAAAAATAAAACAGCCCTGCAAAGATAAACAGCATGTTTTTAAACTTCAGGACACCACGTACCTGTAAGTTTCCTCTGACCCTTGCCTTACATAAGTGGATTACAGAAGGTAGCAAATTCTCCAAGTTTGGCACCCATTTGGCGTGCCTTTTCCTCTATCAATGAGCTTTTGTTAGTATATTCTTCCATGGCGCATGCACTTATCTTTGCCTGCAGTTGTGGGCAACATTACCAGCTGAGATGAATCTGAACATGGTAGGCTGTATGACATTGGTGCAAAGTTGGGATGCAAGCAGCTGCAGGCTGTGAAGTCAGCTTGTCTCAAAAAGCCACCACTATTAATGACAGGGTACTTGTGTCCTGACCAGCACGAAGTACAGCTGGATTACCTTAATCACTCTGAACATCTCTGACTCGGTTGCTTCTTTGAAAACTCAAATTCTTTAACAACTTCCAGTAATAAGTCTTTTTTTTTTTTTCTTCCTCTTCCTTTTGATATATTTAACTACACCTATTCCAAAGCCTTGACCATACAGATATATCATCTAATCCCAACTGATGCTTCAGATACGTGTAATGTTTTGGCTTTATGCTTAGCACAGAACGGTGACAAATTCAGGTCTGTAGTGAACAGTCCCAGTCCCAAAAAACTTCAAGTAGTAGGATCTGTTTATCTGGGGCCGTAACTCAGGCATATTAGCATGTATCACAGACTTCACCGTGCTTTCACACACAGAGGTTGATAGGAAGAGCAGATATTGGGCACAGACAGCCCTACTGGTTCCTGTCTACTTGCCAGCCAGTCAGTGAAGAAGACCCTACTCACCTACATCAGTGCTGTCCCAATGCAGCTCCACAGGAGCCTGTTACCTTCCTAAACCCACAATACTACACAGCTCATCCTCCATTTTACATAAAAGACAGGTAGGGCTAACAGTTTCGATGCCAAAGCTAGGTTTTGAGGGTTTTGCTTCTGGTGTCAGGCTGCCCTGTTCTGTTTCTCCTCTTCTAGAGCATACAAAATGACAGTGGATACACACTGTGCAAAAGTGGAAAAGACTTGGTACCTCTGTCTCCTTTCTGACGTCCTTCGTGCATGACAGAAACAACCAGGCGGTGGAAACTGTTCAGAAAAGACGGTGCTGCTTTCAACAGCACCTGCAAAGAGATGAAACAAAACCACCTGAGATTATGCAGTAAAGAGAGCGGAGAGGGTAGAGGTACACCACCCCACAGTTTGGGCAAAATCGATTCCTGTGAGGGAAACCATGCAGCTCCTACAGCTGCCAGGAGCAGAGACTCTCTTTCCATTCCACACCCACACAGTATCCCCACTTGAGAACCCCAGAGCAGGACTGCAGTCCTGGCCACATTCACATGACATTGCATTACTCAGTCTCTCCCAAGCAGCACTTGACTTAGTACCCTAATGCCCAGGGATTTTTCTCTTGCTGGGAGAGAAGCTCTGTAGCCAGACAGATTCACAGAACGCATGGTCCAGGAACACTAGATCACTGTGTGAAAACAGCCTGGAAGGGCAGATTATTACCACAGGGGTTTTGTAAGGGTGTTTTAGCAATGCGTCCTGCCTTGCTTTCAGAATTTGCTATTTCCCCAGCTTTAGCTTTCTTCACTCTCAGTCCTAATGCAAATGCATGAGCCCCTTTCCTTTTTTAGTCCACCTCTGCCTACATATTCCATGTAGGAGTGTCTCCAACCCTGTGGAAGTCCCGGCATTTCTCTGTTTTCCCATGCCAGAAGGCTGGCAAGAACATCAGGACAGTACAATGCTTGAAGGTCACTCCAACTTCTAACATGCCTAAGCCCTGTTTTCAAAGGACTGCACAATCTTGATCTCCAGTGAGAATGAGATCTTACAGCCTGAGCCATGTGTGCTTCTACAAATCAATCATTAAAAAGTGGAAGTTTTATTTTAATCTAGCATCAGATGTCGATAAGCAATCTGCTGCTAAAGACCAACAGTGCGTGGATAAAGCAGGAAAACAATTGAAATGCTGTGATTTTGAGATTCCCAGCCTCCTAAATGACAAGCGGTACAAAGCACTTTCACACTACCAGGACATATTATTTCAAAGCCACTATTTAAAAAAAAAATTTAAAAATTCTCATCACTGGTCTCTGTGTAAGTTCTTTCTGCAGTTTTCTCCCCCTCCCACTCCCTCACCTTTGGATGGCACTGCACAATAGAGAAGAGCACTTCGTGGACTCCCAGGAAGACACCACGATAGTCTTCTGTCTTCAGATGATCCAGAGGGACCGTCAGTAGAATGCTGAATGCCAGCGCCACATGGTGTGGGTTCAAGAGAACCCCTTCTCCGTGCCTTAGCAGAGCTGCTACAGCCTCTAGAATCGGTACGACTATGGTGGCAATCAGTGACTGGTCCTGACAGGCCTCTTTGGTTTGCATCTACAAGATGACAGAAAACAGTTAAGGAGGAGTGCATTAGCCACCTGTCACTAGCATTCACACACCAAGGAACCAGAAAGCTCTGACCTGAGTCAATGGAACCAGACTGGTGCAAGCTGGACTGGCAGGGAAAGTCCTGCACTTTGGCCATTTCTGTGCAACTGCACCCTGGGCAAGGCTGCGTATGATGCATTCCAAGCAAGCAGTCTAGAGACACCATCATCATGAGAGAAGACAAACCTACACTGCTAGGTTTGTATGCTGTACAGATGAACCTGAGGAAACCTGGGTTTGGCTACTTTCTGTTAAGTTTCCCATTCATAATTCAGTGATTTTTTAAATTATTTTTTTTTAAACATGAGTACTTCTCTTTTTGTTTTGCTGCCGTTGGCTTCTGCTACAACACGTGGCCAACTGTCACCTTCTCCTTTGAACTGGAGGAAGGACAGGAGACTCAGGCTCTCTCCTCGGCAGCCTAACAAGCTTCTCCCAAGCTCCAGATTAGATGGTGCAGTCCCAGAACATTACTGATAATAAGAAACGGATGACCTATACACACTTCACTCACAGGAGGAAATTTATTTGAGAAAGGAGGAGAGAAAGGCTCTAGACAAAAATATGAGGTGAGTCTGGTAAGGATTTTGTAGTATCCACAACTTTTTGCTTGTGTATGCGCCTGTGCATGTTACATATAACCATTACAGACACCAGCGAATAAAAGGGATAGGTAATGAAGTTATAATAAAGAGATACTTACAGCTAAAGCTGTGATTATCTGCGGGCTGACAAACCAGAAAGCTTTCTCTTTGTCTCCACTTAATGGGCAGCTGAGCAACAATTTGGTTAGCGTAACAGCTGACAGTACTTCCTGCAGAAAACAGATTGATGATCACTCAAGGGTACAAGATGCACTGGCTCCTTTCAAGTACAGAAGAGCTATTCCAAGGGCAGCGGCAGTTTTGAACCTTGCTGGAGCCTTGACACATGAAAGCTGTCCCAGAGACAGGTTCTCTCTGGAAACTGTGAAGTAAGCAGCAGCTCAACAAAACTCAGTACGCTGAGCAGCAGCGCCGGCTCCAACGTACCGCGAGCCACGCTGATTTTAGAATCAACTTACCATGCAGAAAAGCCTTCTCCTTCAACTGCCACTGGATAACAGAGGGAAGTAAGGGGAATACAGGGACAACACTACACTGCACACTAAGAATGCTGCATTTGCAGCAGGGTTTTTACTTGCTGGCTGTTATGACAGACTGATAAAAGAAACCTACTAGAAGCTGTACTCAGGCAGCAGGAATTCGTATGTGTAGTAGAGGAATTCCAGATACACTTTCAAAAACACATATCAAGAATTGATGCAGCACATCCTTGCCTACTTCTAACAAATAAGAAAGAGCCAAATAAACCCCCAAGTTTAACCCAATTTGCATTCTCAAGTACAGGGTTTTTTTGCCAAAAACATTCCATATGTCACCACTGCTGCTTAAACTGCTCCGGAGAAAGGCACAGTATTAAAAAAGCTACTGCATGTTGTCTGGTTATTAGAGTAAAAGTCATTATAGGCTTCACAATCATCATAGCAAAAGCACAGGTGAAGTTTCAGTTTTACTTAAAAATGTCAGCACAGTGCCTTTAACCCTGTTGAGAAGAGCCACAGACCAACAGTGGTTAAACTCACTCACTGACTAGTGGTATCTGATGTGCAAGAGCTCGGCAAGTAGGAAAAAAATCTCAGCACATCCCAGCTGTGTGATTTCTGTTGACAATACGGGGAATTAAGACTGCTGAGTCCTTAAACTGGAGAGAAGGTTTTTCCAGTAGGTTTCCATGACCTTTCTACCTCTCAATTTATATCCAGAACATGTCTCAGTCACCAAGCCCTGAACCATGTCAACCAGTTTGACTTGACCGCTGAACACAAAGCAGGAAGATGAAAAAAAATATTTATCAGATGCCATTCAGCCAACAAAATTTTTTCAAGTTACAGAAAATGGAAGAAGTTGACCATAAACTAAGCTAATGCCTTACTTTATCCTTCTGTTGCCAAACATTCCTCATTTCAAGTCCCTGCAGTACCAGCCTCATTATGGCATAAAACTCCTCGGCAGAGCAGTTTCCCAGCAGCTGGACAAGCACCTCTGTCAGCTCCATCTCGATGCTTTGGATCACCTGGGTTGTGATTGCAGGACCTGTATAGTCAAGAGACACAAGCATGCCTTCTTAATCACTTCCCAAGAAAGGGTACTTCCACAAGTAAGAACAGGGCAAATCGAACCTTGAAACAATTCTAAGTGTATCTTTTTAGCACTCAAGCACATAAAGGGCCCCACACTTCCCCTTAATCTCCCTCCCCACTAGTGCAATGAATTCCTGTTCTCAAGTATTTTCTACCCTAGGGTTCACAGAGCAGTTGTCGTATCAACAAACAGCCTTCAGGAGCGTGGAAATACTACAACAAATTGTGTGCACAGGCCAAGGGAGTGGGCTAAACAAGGCCCAGGGCTTTACTACAAATGCTGGACAGGGAGCCTTCACAAGTCACAAAAGCATTAAGCTGCTGAAGTTCAGTTCTCTGCTGATCGTATGTCACACTCCCCACTGTATTATTATTATGCAGATGGCCCTGGAGTAGCCTGTATCTTAACTGATTGTGAAGACTTGTTTCTTAGTTCCACAATTTATCTGCAGGATCTGAGGTAACACCAAAAGTTGTCTTAAACGGGAATCTGTATTTCATCTTATTGAATACTTCACTTATTTGTCAGAAATTCTAATAGCTTTTTACAGTGATTAATTATGTCTTCAGACTAAAGCACTTTACTAATCTTAGACAAGTAAAGTGAGGCACAGGATGAGAGAGAAATCAGCAGAAAAGCTGCAGCAGCAATTGACATATCCTCATGGTCCCTACTTCAAGTGTGAAACCCTTGCTCTCAGTGCCCTTACCAAACCCCACAACGCTGAAGGATCAAAACACAGGCCAGGGAAGAGTCAGACCAAGCCTGTACCTACATGTAAGTTCTAGCTCAAGATCAACTGCACAAATTCAAGATCAGACTTTCCATGGTGCTCTGTTCTTAGCCACCTAATGCCAACATAAACACCGAGATCGTAACTGCAGTACTCTTGAGCAGTAGCCTCTAAAGCAGGGTGGGCACATCCCAGGGTGCACACAAGAAAATCCACTGGTGTGCAGAAATTATAAAGTATCTGCAATAAATAAAATGTAAAAACAGAGCTTGTTTTATCTTTATCTCATGCTTGTTCAATGTTTTTTTGTGTAGACTTTGTACTGTACATAGCGTACTAGTAGAGTAGCATATGCTACTTTAGTTTACAATCAAACATACAGAGGCTGCATGCTCAATTTTAATTTATTTTTTTACTGATAGGTGTGTACAATCAAAAATGTTTGGAGACCACTGCGCTAGAGCATGCCAGAAGTGAGTCTGACAAATTGAAACTGTCCAGAGAAGCCAAACAGAACAGTTGTATCTATGCCATGTTTAGTTCATCTCCTGAACTTCCTGAATGAGAGAATATAAAGGAGCCATTAGGTCACAGAGTTGGCAGTAAGAGGTTTTTCATGTTGTTTCTAGCCTTGGGTCTTTATTTGGTATGGATAAAGAGACTGATCTGCCTATCTCCCACAGACTTTATCAGAATGACAGGTGCTCAGCATCCTTACAGTTAGGTGATGCCCACTGTTTTATCACCTTGCCTATCAGATACCAAAATGAGGACCTTACAGCAAAATACTCCCGAGATCCTCAGATACGACGTATCAGATCTGACCTGGTGCTTTATATACCAACTACATGAGTAGAAGGACACTGCACCTCCAGCCCTGTATCCAGTAGTATTACCGTATTGCAGCTACTGCCAAAATGCTCTACAAGGACAAGTAACTGACCACTCCAACTCAGTTCGCATCTCCCGGGAGATCAGTACCAAATTAGATGGCAGTTGTGGTCCAGGTACCACAACATTGCTTCCTTGAAAACTTTCCTGTTATGCATTTACAAAAGGACAGCGTACTGCTTGAACATGAGCAGATACAGGGTCTTAAAAAAACCCTGTATGTTTTGCTAACCGGCTTTTAACTCGCCATTTTGCGCTGCAGAACTATCAAGGGAACCAGAGAAAGGGAGTTTTCGTACCAGTGAGCAGCTTTTTTATAGCAAAAAACACCATGACTGCGGTTTCTTTTCCAGGATACAGCTCTGGCACTGAGCAGAAGGCGGTCAGGAACTGCAAGGCAGGCTGCAGGAACTGCAGGTTACCTCCGGCGCAGGGCAGCTCTCTCATTATCTGAGAGTAGAACTTCTGGTACAGCTTAATGCGGGGTTGCTCCAAAAATGCAGCGGGGTCCTTCTGCCAGCCCTTCTTGACAGCGTGGCTCAGATCTGCTTTGAGAAGCGTAGTGACAGATGGTATGAATGCTACAGGCAAAGGCTGGCTTGGGGTGTTACTCTGAAGACCATGTTCAACAGTTGTGACCATCTGCAGAACCACTGGCTCCAACAGAGCGGACAGCACATCTGCAGACTGCTGCTTCTTTTCTGGCAGCTGCTGCAGGTACTGTGTGACAACGTGGCAGAGCGTGGTGAATGCCATTAGCAGGATCTGCCCAGCTGCAGGATTCCAGTTTTTCCAATCTTTGCTTTTGGCTGCACCAACACCTGGCTCGCAGCTCACCAGGAAAGACATGAACTTCTCCAAATTGAGCCTCAGACTTTGTCTCCTGTCAATAATCATCTGAAGAAAGTTTTCCAAAAAGGCTTGGACTTCCTGGAGATACTGTGTCCAAACAGGAGCAGTCAACACACTGGTGAAGAATTTGCTAGCTGTGAGCTGGGAGATCATGACAGCCTCAAGAACATCACTGGCATGAAAAACCTTAAAAACACAGCTGGCACTCCTGCCAGCTTGCAGGTACCTCAGGACGTGGAAGCAGGTAGTTAAAAACTTCAGCAGCAACAGCTTGCTGCAAGAGCCACTAGCCCTGGTATTGGCTAGCAGGGACAGCAGCACCAGGTAACACCGGGTACAGTCAGAGGGAAGAAGACTATCTAGTTTCAGAAGAGAAGCAATTTCTAGCAAACCCAAGCAGCTTTCCAGCTGACTTTCTTTCAGGGTGACAGGGCAGCCGTTTTTTGCTAACAATACTATACATTGGGCAACTCTCTCCAGTGTTTTCCAAGACAAGCTGAGCTCAGCCTTCAGCAGCTTGTTTTCTGACGGTGCTTCCAACGGGTCAGCAGGTCTGCAAGGAGCCAGGATTTCTTCGTGCCAAGGGATATTACCCACAGACAGCAGCTGAAGTGGCAGATCTACTGAATCCCTGGCAGCAGAGGGCAGCACCCCAGCAAACTGATGAATAAGGCTGGTCAGAAAAGCACAATGCAGGACCTTCATTTCTGGTAGAAAAGAGCTATGCATGAAACCAAGAGATATCTTTCCAATGCTGATGGAAGGCTCCAGGTCTGCATCAGCTTCCTGAGCTTTGGCCAATACTATTGTCTCTAGAAGCACATTTCCAATGTACTCTACATCTTTGCGGGAAATGTATGGCAAGAGGATAGTCAGGTTGGAGATGACGAGGTGCCAGTGGGCCGTGGGGTAGGTGAGATCACTTATTGTGCTGATATCTCCATCCCATGGTTCAGACTCTCCCCTGCTCATGCTAGATCTCCCAGACTCCAGGATGAAAGCTGCAGCATGTTGCAAGGCCTGTAGGTCAGCTTCCATCTGCATTAAGATCATCTTCATTTTCTGAAGCATGAGCTGCTCCAAACAATACTTGCTGGTGGAGGGAAAGCTATTCGCAAGTCCCGTGACTCTCTCCCAGCACTGCTCCCCCACACCAGGGAGGAAAGCTGAAACGCCCCTGTGTCTTGCGGTAGATGCAGTGACGGCACCAGCAATTTCGGCTGCTGGGGACACGTATTTACTGCAGCTAACATCAAACAAAGTGTCTACCTCAACCCACGTGTAAACTAGGAGGAGAGCAGAGTCACTGGCCTTTCTTAGCCAAAGGTCTGACTTCTCTTCCTCTCTCCTAGGAGCCTGGAGCAGCTCCATCAGTGGCTGAATTATTCCCTTCTGCATATTTGCCAGCAGATTCTGAGTGCGCAGGACCACAGAGGAAGGAGTGACATCATCGAGACTTCTCATGTTGAACAGAAAAGCGTGCAGCACCGAGCTCACTGACAGCAGCTTCAAGGCCATGTCAGCTGACCCTTTAACAGCAGGAATGATAAGGGTCTGGCATTTCTCCACAAAGCGACACAAAATGTCCAGAATCTGGTTGGGTGGCAGTTCAAGGAGGCACTCACGAAGCTTTACTGTGAGGCCACCAGAGAAGACAGGCTGCCTCAGTTCATCAGCAGCTGGCCAGCAAATGACTGTCAGCACCTCCTCAAAGAGCCGTGGGAACTGCCGCAGCTTGGAGTAAGTCTGAAACATGGTGCTGATAAGAGCCTCCTGGGGCTTCTTGGTACGGGGCTCCGAGACCTTGGCATCAATCCAAGCTGAGGACACTAAGTCGTCCAAGTCTGGCTCTACTATAAGGTGGTTTAACGACATCAAGAGTTTGAGACACCTGAACCAAGCAGGGATGGAAGCTTGGGAGTGACCCATCAACATCTGTGCTAGCTTGCGGTAGAACCCAAACTGTACCTCCTTGTGCCGGATACGGTCACTGGCAACATTATAGAGATCACTGCTGAGCACCAAGTTCAGCAGCTGTTCCAAAGCAAGCAGCTCCGTGCTCCAGTCTGCGGGGGAGAGTGTATCCCCCCACACACCCTGCTGCAGGCCAGAAAGCCTGAGACAGCCAAAGAGCCTGCTGAGCATGTGGAAACACACAAGGTGGTTTTCTGCCTTGCAGTACGAGTCCAGGAAGAGCTTATATAGCAGGGACACGGAACCAGCCACAACAGCTCCATGGAGGGCAGGTTCACAAAAGGCACTGCCCAGCTTGGTCTGTATTGTGTTGACTGGCAGCAGAAGACTTTTCAAGGCTCCTTTCTTCTTCTCCTGTTCTGGCAGCAGCTCTTCTTTATAGGAGGAGAAAAGCTCAGGCTGGAATAACCCAGCCTGCAGCAAAGTTTCTACTTGGTTTCTGATTTCCCTGCTCAGGTGCTGGCGCACGTGATTGTCATCTGTTTGTGTCCAGCTCCTCACAGTCAGCAAGTGCCTCAGGAGCAGACATGGCTGGAGCAAATGACTTGTCACTTGCCCAAACACACGATTTGGGTTGGTTTGCTGCCTCTGGATCAGGAGGTACTGAGCAAAGGTAAGCTGGAGGACGCTGAACACCTGGGAGCATACAGTGTCATCAGAAGCCAGCTGCTGACATGCCAGCTTGGACAGCTTGCTGAGGAGATCAACCAAGAGCTCACACTTTGCTGTGTAAATGATGGAGAGTGAAGGAGTAGAAAGAATGCCACTGGAGCAACTCAGCACTGTGCCGATGTTTTGCTGTGTTTTTTGAGAACAGGCCTCTGATAATCTTTCATTTATGACCTGAAGATTGAAAAAACAAAGCACAAACCAATAGTCAATTTTGCACACAAAGATAAAGTTGATCATAACAAACCAACACCGACTTCTGTGAGCTCCAGCTGCAAGAAAGAAGCAATGGGGACCTGCCAACAGCTGCTGCTGGGCCTCTCAAAATGTGTGTTCCTAACAAGAAGCTCCGCTGGACAGAACAGCCTCTGCATTTGTTTGTGTTACGAGATGAGTCAGGAAGCCCTCCTTCACCATGTGTGCTACTGGCAACAGCATAAGACTATCCTATACTTGATCCCAACAGTTGATACTGCAGAAAGGGAGGAGGGGTAAACTTCCTCCTTTCTTGCAAGGTCCCCAGAACTATATTCCAAACAAAGAAACCCAACCCAAACCAAACAAACCAACAAACACCACCACCACCCCCCTCCAAAAAAAACCCAAAACCAAACCACCCCCCAAAAACCCCAACACAACACACTTTTAACCTTTGATCGAGGAAGCTTATTCAGTTAGAATGTCCCCATCTAAATATCATCTTCCTATTTTAAAAAGAGCCAGTTTCCTGTGCTGGAAACTGCACGTTCCTGTATTTGGAACGTGAAGGACTGTTCTCTCTCCTCTTTGATGGACACAGAGTTCTAAAGAATTAATGTTCACCTGAATTTGTATTTCACTTTCTCTTCTCCAAGTTGGTATTGATTTTCCCTAGGGTTTTCTCCCTTGGTGCCCTTTTAATTTGCTTCCTTTTCTCACCTCCAGATAATCTTGTCAGAAAATAAATTCAGTAATAATTTAGAAATCTGCTGCTATTCCAGAGTTTAAAAATCTCGCCTGTCTCCTTACACCTGGTAACGGACAGTTCCTCTCCTCAGCTCAAGCCCCCCTGGACTAGAACAGATCCTTAATTTCTTTCCACCACACCCACTGCCACCTCTGACCTTGGTTTTTAGGGTACTCTGGCCTGTACCTCTCAACTAATCTTCAGTCAGACAAGTTTCCACACCCAGACCACCTTTAAATCCGTAATGGTTTCTGTGTAGCATCTCTGAAGCACAGGTTTCCTCCAATCAAGTCTCTGTACTTCACAAATCAATTTCTGCACTTAAAAGCCGTTTTATCTTGCTTCCTTCCTACCAGATCCCAACTATTTTCCCAGCCATTTTTACTGCCTCTGCAGCCATCCATAACTCTGCTATTTCTGTAACCAGGAAGGTAAATAAGAAGTTACAATTCCTGGTTCAGCTCTGAACTGTAACTGAAGTCTCCCCCATTCACTTTCAGCTGAGGCTGAATTACTGATACGATTAAGATCAATAATGATTTTGGTGCCACCACTGTTCAGAGCCTTCCCAAGAAGCTGGAGGATCTGCTGAACAGCACCTCGCACCCCACAAGTACTCAAGCAAAAACACTGATGAGCCCCACAGTGAGGGAAAATCTCTCTCCCCCTAAGACTTCCATGCAAAATGGCAATATAAGCCAAAAATAATACAGAAGAGCAGCATATGGAACTGAGCCTTTACTTACCTATTGAAATACTTAAACCAGTCCACTCTGATAGTTTGCAGAAGTTAAAAACAGAGAGGAAGATTAACTTTGAAGTTGTTAGAATGCTCTGCCATTTTTTAGCCTTGAAGCTGCACAAATACAGATTGTACCACAGAACAGTAACAGTGACATTTTTATCAGAGGTCCTAAATGTCATCAGATTAATTACCATGTATTTCATATACCACCATACATTGTGAGGAAGAGTCATGTACTGTAGAAGATAAGCAGGGTTATCGAGCATCTTACAAAATATCCACAGTTTTAATTACCTGTGCAATTGAAAAACTGAGGCCGATAGTCTTCCCACTCTTTAAGAGATTCTGCAGTCTTTTACTATGGATAATGTTATCTAGATATGCCCAGAGTTTTTCAACAACTTCATCCTCCAGTTCAGGTTTCTTATTGTAGTATGAAACCAATGCATGGCTTACCCAATCCAGCAATACCTGTTAACAAAAGGGAAAAGAAATAATCTTTCCTAACCCCTACATGGGAATGAGACAAAAGTAGTGGCTCTTCACAATTACAGCACTCATGCCTTGAGAACTGCTCTGCATCCCACAGACTCTGAATGAGAAGTCCACCATTGTGCATTTTAACCAAGATCTAAACTTCTAAGAGCTTTCATTCCAAAACCAATGCTGGCCCTGTGCTTCCCTGTACCACCCGAGATGGCTTTCAGTAGTCAACATACTAAGGCCCTTTCATCAGGGTATAATTCTGACAGTTGACACTGATTAGCAAATGTAGTCTTTTAAATCAAAACTTGAAGAATCAGATGGTTTTCACTTTCTGGCAATGGTATTTCTTTCACATCTCCTCCTGGTATGTTTAAATTTACTACCTAGAAGTTCAGGCCTAGGAATTTAGATGTGTACAAACTGGAAAGGCTGAAACTTGCTAACTTAAAATATTGATTTCAAAACAAAATTATTGTGTATGGCTAGATTTAATATTCCAAGTAACTGAAATAGCAGGAACTCAAAATGCTGACTTTAGATGGTGCAAACCCTAGACCCCACAAAACTACTATGTTGGAAGAGACCCCTTATTTGGGGAAACGTTGAGCAGATCTTCAGGAAACAGGGTCAAAACAAAAGCCTAGAGGGGACAGGGTGAGTTCCGAAGGATCTTCCAAGGAAATCATGAATCAGGTACACTCTTTGCACATGCACAAAATCAGAGCACCAGGAAACATGTGTGTAGCTACAGTTCTCCCACCCCGAGGTTCTTGTTCTTAGCTATGACCAAAAGCAACCAACTTTACAGTGTCCCTGTATAGGATATAATAAACAATGCTAGTGAAAGCTCTGGAGACAGTGGTTTCTCATTTATCTGGGAATCACAACACACACACACAGACACACGCTACCCTCTCTGTAAGAAACACTCCTGCCTTAATGCTGATCTTTCTGCTGACGCCGCTTGAAATATGAAGAAAACATTTCGTATCACTACACAGAAACCAGGAGCCTCCCACAATTCCCCATCAGAGATACATCTGCGATACTATCTAAGGTCAAAAGCCTAAGCAACTAGAACTGGATTTTGTGAATCAGTTCATTCTCCGTGCAAATAATTATTGGGATTTTTATTCTCTTTCTCCCTGTTTGAGCGCTGTGAAGTACTTACTTGCTCCTTATTAGGCAGAACGCACTGGTGAGAAATCCAGGCGAAATGGGCGAGTTTGAGTTTGTCTTCCCAAGAAGTCTTGGCGCTTTTCAGCTTCAGGTAAATCCCAGAGTAGATGGCTGCCATGGGGACGGCACACGGGCCCGCAGAGGCACGACTGGAAGGCACGCCACAGGGAAAGCAGTCTGACGGGAAGGCAGGCTTCTGACGGGACGGCGGCCACGCACCCA